>BPTQ01000006.1:81777123-81968660 GCA_019973895.1 Chrysanthemum seticuspe | reverse complement strand
TCTTAAGTCAAGGGGGAGTGTCGTCAAGTTTCTTTCCTAAAAACTTTGTTTGGTAACCAAAATGGAAGTTAAAAGGCTTTGTTTGAAAAAGGAAAAGGTGGAGGGACCAAAACTGTCAAAACCTTAAAGTTATCTTAAATAAAACACCCCCACCTAACTTTCACTTCTCATTTATTACTCAAAACCTAAAACCATCCTACGCTTTAAATTGATTCAAGAAAACCGTGTTTTTTATCTTCATTTTGTAAGTGTTTTCGTGCTCACAACATGTTTTTAAGATAAAGTTTTGAATTTCATGTAAATCCTATGGCTAAAACATTGTCTACGCGTGATTTTGTGTTCTACGCTTAAGCGTATGAACACACAATCAATGTGTGTGTGTTTGTGGTGAAAAAAGTGGTGTCAAAACGTTTTAAATACATCAATGATGCCATTTTAACCATCAAAACCCACCCAGAAACACGAATTGGTGATTTTTGAAAAATTAGGATTTATAAGTCAATTTGGGTTTTTCAAAATGAGAAGTGTTTTGGTCAAAAAGATTGTTGGGTTATGGTCATAAGGTGTTGAATTGATCATTTCCATAGTTGGTAACCACCCAGAAACACAAATTGGTTGACAATTTGAAACTAGGGTTTAAAGTTCATAACTTTTGGGTATTTTTGATTCACAACGACTTTGATGTTATAACTTGGCCTAAAGACTCTACCAACACTCTAGAACTACCAGAATTAAAATGGTGCATATCCTATGGCTAGAAGTGATACGCGTAATTCTCAACCCTTAGGGTTTTGACCTACGCGTATGACTTTCTACGCATAACTGAATCATAAATGTTCTTGCCACAAATTGTTGTTAAAATGATGTTTTGTGATAATGTTAATGATTTGATGAACTTATTTCAGGACTTGTTACGCTTAAAATTCAGAATCAAGGTCATTTGCATTTCTACGCATAAGGATTACCCTACGCGTAGTCAGTTATGCCTACATGTAAGGTTCTACAGTGGGACTACGCGTATCCTGTGAAGGATATGCGTAAACAGTGCCTCTACGCATAAGGTCTACTCTTACGAGTAAGCCTTACGCGTAAGGTTTTTTATACGCCTACGCATAAGCTCTACGCTTAAGGTCCCCTTTTCCTACGCGTAACATTGTCTACGCGTAAGATAGGATCCTACGCGTAAGCTTATAACTACGCATATAAAACACTTGCTTACGCATAACTTTGTCATTGTTACGCATAAGCCTGGATGGACCTTCATAATGAATTGTTACGTGTACAGACTTGTTAATAAGCTAATCATATCATCACGAAATCAATAATGTCACTAATAAACCTAAACGGTTAACATGTTATGAAATATAAGTGATAACATAAACTTTAAAACCTTAAAGTTAACTAACTCACGAAATGTTTCTGAGCATCATTAGACTATTGGACAAACAAGTGACTTAGGACTCGTAACAATCATTAACACTGCTCATTCAATAACTAGACAATAAAACCTTCTGTTGACTAACATTATGTCTTTCGATATGTTGGTTCTTTTGGCTAATGTTATTTCAGATAAAGATATGGCTGAACAAATGAACGTGGATGCACAAGAAGTTCTTACTATTGCTGATATCTTTCCAGAAGGTTACCCGAGAAAGCTTGGAAAGAACAACCTTAGGGTTGACTTTGACACCCTCACATGCTCAGAATCTTCTTGTCTCATTGCAGTGGATATTCTCAGGAATCATCCCTACCAAAACATGCTCTCACACTCTGTCACAGTTCCAGAGGTTTACATTCAACAATTCTGGGATTCCATGCAGAGGATCACTGGTCAAAATGCTGTGAATGTGACTCTTAATCACAAACAAGTCACTATCACTCCTGACGACTTACAAGCTGTTCTCATCATTCCAGACATCGCTCCAACCGACTTCTTTGCCACCCCTACTGAACAGACTGTCCTGCAATTCTTGATAGATATTGGTTATGATGAAGCTAAAGGAATCATTTCTAAGCACTCTCACGTAGAGCTGAAGAATATTCCTCAACCATGGAGGACACTCTATATGATCATCACCAAATCAGTCTCTGGTCGTGACAGTGGCTATGAGCATCCCAAGCTCATGGAACTACAAATTTTCTGGTCGTTGATCAACAAGAAGGACATCATAATTGAAGCACTGCTATGGGAAGATATGATGCTGTCTCATAAGAAGCTTGGCTCCAAAATTCCCTATGTCAGATACACCAAACTGTTGATACAGAGAGCTCTTACACTTCATCCTGATATCCCCATGAGACTCAATGACCCAGATAATCATGACATCCAGACTGAGCACATTTTATCTGTCAGAATCAAAGAAACGTCTACGAAGAAACAGGGAGCTGAGTTGCCCGATCACCTTCTTACAGAGGAAATCAAAAAGCTGGAAACGTACAAAAGGTATCGGGTAGCCGTTAAAGAAGGTAAAGTTGGACACCTTGATGAAAAGGCTTCTGGGATACCTACTCGGAGAACCAGAAGAGGCAGTGCTGGAAGTGCCACAAGTACAGATAGTCAGAGGAATGTTCCAAAGAGGAAACCTATTCCAAAGAGGAAACCTACCCCTAAGAAGAAAGTTCCTTCTCAAGAAGCTACTCCTATCCCTTCCTCTACACCTGAACCTCCAAGAAAGCTTTTGGACGAAAGTTCTGAAGGAACAGAATCAGACGAGGAGATTCATTATTCTGAAACTGCACAAGATGTCTCAGACATTCCAAAACCTCCAAGTCCTCAAGCTGATAAAGGAAAAGGGAAGACTCCTGCACTTGTGCCCTATGATGAAAGCTCTGAAGAAGAAGAAGAAGAGCTACTGGATCAATCATACAGGAAGAAGTTTAAAATCGTCAGACACCTTCAAAAAGCTGAAGAATTTGCTAAAGATCAAATGGGTGGCCCCAGAGGATCAAGTGGTGCTGCCCACTCCTCACCAGATCCTAATGCGGTTAATCGACCCGATAAGGGATCTGGTGCCACCACTCTTCTGCAACAACAAAAGCTTGTGGAGGATACTATCGAATATGAGTTTGAGAACCCTGAAACTGAGAAGTCTGAGAAAGATAAAGATGATGATTATGACAAGTTGCTTCTGGGAAGTCCCACACATTCACAGAAGGAAACTTCTGAACCGCCTAAGGACCCCGAGTCTCCTCATGTCTCCTCATCATCAGACTCTTCATCTCATTCATCGCCACCACCATCAAAGAAGTCAACCAGATCATCATCCAAATCTGTGAAGAAACCACCTCGCTCTTGGATTTCTCAAACACATGAAAGAATTGTGAAAGCTGTCAAACAAGTCAGAATGAAAGACATGTTATACAGAAAGCTTAACTTTCTCAATCAACAAATACAATATATACATGACGAGAATGACAAGATGCAAGAAGAAAGGAAGTTTATTCAGGAATTCATGAAAAGTCATCGTCAAGAGGAACTGAACGAAATGATCGAAGGTTACACTAACAACTACCTTCAGAATATCGTTCCTAAAGTCACAAAGGAGCTGTTCACCAGACAACTTTATCCAAATCTTATGCAAATCGCCAAGCAAACTATCCGATCAACGCCCCTAACCGTAACAATCAATCCAACCGATCCGGTAGTTTTCTCTAACAATGAATTGGTGGCCAAGCTTGTTACACAAATGTCACCACGAGCTGCAGTGCTCAACTCTGAAGAAGCAAAATTGTATCAAGCACTGCTAGACTACCAACTTCAAGAAGCTTGTAGATTTGAGGCAGAAAAGTTGAAACGTCCTAGAGACGATGAAGATAAGGATAAAGACAAGGACTCTGCACCTAAACGTCAGAAGCAGTCTGGTGAATCTTCTTCGATGCCACCTCCTCCACCACGGACTTCTTCTCAACAAAAGTCTCCTCCACCTCGGTCTTCTACTGATAAACCTCGGGACGATTCCGAGTTACCACCCCTGACTCAAAAAACAGGTGATTACTTTGAGTATACGGGTGGTGACGATGAAGAGGTCCTTGAGCCCCGACAACAACCCACCTCACCCAAACAAGTGCAGAAACCAAAATCATCATCAAGGCCTTCCAAAAAGAAGAAGAAGACGACTCAGCCTGAAGTCGTATCATGGCTAGATGACGATAAAACCGAAGAGTTTGAATGGTTCTCCAGACTTGTCAATCAAACTCCCTACCCTGATGAAGGTCAAGACTTGGTAGACGGTTCTACATTGGAGCACGCAAAACTTTTGCAAGAAAAGTTCCATGTAAAGAAAATGACGAAATCTGAGTTGAAGCGAATCAAGAATGAAGCGTTTCAACTTCTAAAAGACAGCTCTGAAAGCGCCCTCAAGGTCGAATATCATCTTGAGAACATCGCTCGAGCTATGTCTAACAACATGGATTGGCTCAATCCGGAAGCAAACATTGACTTCACACAAAGGGACAACCCTCCATACTACACCGATTGGACCAAACCCCTACCGACCATTGGCCAAACTGATGAACCACGGATTCCCTTTCGATACTTCTTTAACAGAGACCTGGAGTTTCTTTTACACGGTAGCGATGGTTTACGAAAATACGCTACATCGTTGACTCTTCCATTCCCAGCAGCTATTTACTCAAACTGCATAGCTATCGAGGAACGTGCAAATCGCTTGTTTTCTGACAACGTGCAAGAATACGACCGAGATGCATTGTATGGGATTCATCATTGGCCTGAACGCCGAAGAATCTACTACAGAAGCTGCCTGGTTCAGAAGTCTCAACACGCAGTGTACAGTTCTAAGGACATCGTGGCCATCAAACACGTTGATCTCAAGTCTAAGTGGGACTACACCTTCTTGAAGAATATCATAGTCAAACGACAAGATGAACAGGACTATGCATTCTCCGAAGCTAACTTTGAGAATTTATCCCTCAACGACATCGAAGACATGTACCTTGCCAAAGTACAGGGTCGTATGAGACAATTCTCGACTGAAGTTCAACGTGAATTTATCAAGTCAATTCTCATCTTCATTAGACGCATCGTGATCAAAGAACGTGTAGAAGATATCCAGCTGGCTGTTGAATCTTATCAGACGCGTGTCAACCTCACTCCTCCAACGCTTGATCTTCCCGACATCAATCAGCTAGCTCAATATACGCTCATCAGCAAACCATTCGGAGTTGTTTACCGCAGTGAACTTCAAAGAAACTGCTTAATGGCGTGTAGTGAACTTCAGAAATTTGGGGATCATACTTTGAAGCTGGTTAGGGATGGATTGGCGTACAGGTTGAAGGATATACGCCTGAAAATTGGGTTTCCTAAGCACTGGAATTCTCAGGAAAGGAGGGATGTGAGACGAATCATCACAATGATTGATGAAAGGTTGTTCAGACGGGATCAGTTCAGACGATTGGAGAGATATGTTGGTGGTCGACCCAGGATTAACATAACCGGCTTTCAACGCCCTTTGCGCACTCCTGGGAACATCACTGCACTTCCTAATACCCCTTGAATTGGTTCTTTCATTACAAATTTGGATGTGTGATTATATATGTCTGATGGCTTGTGCACACATAACAGTGTACAACCCGTAATGGTCAAGAAAGGACCCTGTGGTACGCCTCAGTGCCACAATCCTTATAAAAGGAGCGAAAGCTTCTTATTTTTGAGTAAAACCTATCAAACCTTTCATTTTTCAAGGTTTTGCTCAAAAACACAAGTACTTCCCCATATGATTTTTCAAAACCTCAACCGTTTATATCACTAGTTGAGGGGGAGTATTTGAATTAAAACTTTGTTCACAAATTGTTCATAGTGGTCATCTTCCCGCAACACTCGAAATGGTCATATTTATTGTCAACCATTCAAAAATAACATTTTTTATGCCATTTTTTAGGGGGAGAAAATTTGTGTGATAAGAAATATGTTGTGCAAAATGCAAATGAATCTGTGTACCTCAGACTTAACCAACGAATTGATGGTACTAAACTGTTAGTAACTCGAAAAGACTTGTCCTGGACGGGTAATAATTTCAAGCTAGTTCGCTAGTAATGTAAACGTGTCTCGCAAAGGACTTGTCCAAGTAGAAAGTACCATTCGAGAAACTCTTGATAGACATGAACTCTGACGGGTATGACAACCTCTCGAGGTTTGTCTACACCTTCAAGGTAGTTATTAGAGCTAGTTGTCACCTAAAAGCTGACAATGTAACTCTTTAACTATGCAACGTAACCGTGTCTCGCGGGGGATTGTCTATCTTCAGTGGATCAATTCAAAAAGTGCGCGCTCTTTCCTCACTGTGCATTTAAACCATTAATACTCTTAAGCACATGTGGAGGGGGAGTATTTATGCAAAACCTTATCTCTCACAGTGGTTCAAACATGTTTTTCATTTACAAACCATTTGAGAGATTTTTCACAAACTGTGGTTTTAATGGCAACATAGGTTAGTCATGGAGTTATAAGGTGACTAAGGTTAGGAATAACCGTCCTATGATCCACCAGAGCTGGAGGGATCTACCCAAGGACACTACCATTAGTTAGTGTTAGAAGTCCTTAGGAATGATTGTAAAAAGGAGAAAATGAGAATCGGAGAAAGAAGGAGTTGAAGAATCAAAAAGAAATGTAAAGTAAAGGGTGAAAAGAAACAGCCCCCCAGATTATTCAACTTAGGGCAGACACCGGGTTCAATTCATATGCTACTGGCTGTCACTTAGAGACACCGGTATTGAAGATTAAAAGTCGTCATGGACCCAGTGACGCACGCACTAAACCTTCTTAGCCACTCAAGTTTCTCTCAACAGAAGCTTGTTTCATTCTCACAGAGAACCCTACGTAAACTATTGGCTTTCTCTTAGAGATCGCTGGTATTGAAGAAGGAGACCCTCTCCCTAGTCTCCGCTCAGGAAAACCAAAACGCACTATTGAGTCTAGAGCCACGAGATTCATCAAAAGATCTCTTAGGAACACTTGACATTTAATCACTTGATGATCAACAAATAAGATTATCAGTGGTTCATATCGAGTCCTTCACAGATCTTAGCAATCTGTCGAGAACATTTATGAGAGGTTCACATCTGTGATCCTTAGTGATTGAATGGAAACTCCTGCCAGGGTCAACATCAAACAGCCCTGACAGCAGGTCACTTCGGTAACTCCCCGTGGATTACGCGGAGTGTGTCTCAAACGGTCTACAGTCGTGAGGTGATGCTACGGTGTACCTCAGCGACTCATCTGAACTGTAGATGTACTTCGGTACATCGCGTTATCTCACTTTTGGGACTCCAGTTCAGGAACGGCCTTTGTAAGAATTAGAGTTGTGTTTTCACACTATGCTGTTAACACTCTCGAAGTTCAAACTTGTAAGTGCCGGAAACCGCTTATTACTAACCGTTTGAAATGTTTTCTTCTTATGGAAGCTCTGGAGCGGAATGATCGTGCTGAATCTTCTCATGCTCACGCCAACATCATCACTAATGGAAGTTCTATTCGAATGCAACACAACAGTCAGAATGATTCTTCATCAAATCAAAGAATCTACAAAGTCAAAGACTTAAAGAACTTCATCAGTATTGATTTCCAACGTCAAAGAGCGTGTGAGCATGTTGAAGAATGACGTGGAGACACTATAGCAGCGAAGCAGACTTGATGCAGACAACAACATACTATCACTTTCACCACAAAGAACAATGATCAAAGAACAAAGTTTAAGATGACGTCAAAGCAAAACCACTCAAAGAAAACTATCTCTCTACACTAGGGAGATTGTTCGATTCAAGGCAATTTTTCTCACGAGAAAAAAGAATGTCAGTAGACGTCAAAGCTACTATTACATCAACGCCTTCACCGTTTACATTCATATATACTTGAGGGGGAGATTGTTGGAATCACTCCTAAATAGTATTTCAAGTATTTATATTTCATATGTAATAGGTAGCTTTATTATGGCCTTTATGTTTGTTTAAGGTCTAGCTTATGTAGAAGGCCCATAAGCTTAGGCCCAAGCCCATATAAGAAAGGATGGGAACTAGGAGTGTTGCCCTAGCTTCCCTCCTATAAATACTCTTGTAAACCCTCACTTGAGGGTTGGTTGTTCAAGTTTTCTTTCTTTCACATATGCCTACGCATAACCGGTCTTATTATTGTTTGTGTGTGTGTTAGATCTTGTCATCTCCTTTCTATATTACTTGTGTTTGTAAAACTAGTGACCTAACATATGCTTTTACCCTAATCAATCTACAAGTTCGGGGCATTTAGCATTGGGTTAAGGATAATTAACAATATAACTCATTCTATAATAGTCATAACAAGCACTGAAATTACATACTAGCACCTCACATAATGTGTTTGGATTCTCTCATCTATCGTGTGTATAAGTGATATATCATTATGGAAATGGACAAATAAACATTCTCTACGTGTCATAGCACATAGATTAATATAGGCTTAATTAAGGATCAAACCTCCACCACTTTGGCGTAAGCACCTAGGATAAACTATCAAAGAGGACTTTTAAAGGGTTGTAACATTAGGTGTAAGGGTAAGGAAAAACATAATTTTGGGAATATGGGGAAATTTATTGGTGGCAAGTTACATGTACAAAATGACGTTGTTAAGCCAAGACTCGATAAACTAACTCTAACTCTTTCCTTGTTTTTCTTGACACTTTCTTGACTTAAGCAAAAGTAGGATAGCAGTACGTATGTTTTTTCTTTCTTTTCATTTTTTTATCATACACTTTTGTCATGCCATCTTTTGATCTGCTGAAAATAAATAACATAAAGGCGAACCTCACATTTTTTTTTTGAAATTTTTTAGTGGTATGGTTTTTGTGCTAGCTATATAACTCCTATCCATGAGACGATTTATTAAGACTAAAGTTTCACTTGTAAATGTCATAAAAACTTTTAAATTTGTGCTAAAATTACCTATACAAGTATTTCTTTCGGTTTATTACACAATTACTTAAGGAAAAAACAACTAACAAATGCATGACTAGTTTCTAAAGTGTCCCTTTTTACCCTCCCTACACTTAAATTGAATATTGTCCACAATGTTCTTAAAAGTACCAAAATTGATAAAGGGAACAATAAAAGAGATGAAAGAAACAAGTACTCCCATGATTAGTTCGGTATGAATGGAAAATGGGAATACAGTTGCATCCTCCTCCAAGAAGATAAAATAGTCATATGATATGCTTCTTGTCCAATATAACCTGTAAATCTTAAGAAAACGAACACGAAACCTCGCATAAAAACGACAGTAAATACTATATATAAATAAACTAAACTAGAAATCGTATAAGATATAATCTTGCAATATAAATATTTACAGGAATCTAGAAATTTAAAAATTCTATGAATTATCAAAAATTAGGTTTCAGCAGAAAAATAAAAATCTGTAAAAATTTATTGCTATAGTACCTGATGCCGTCACTTTTTAAGGTTGACACCGTAAGGGTGACCTGACATATTATTTCGTTTTGTTTTGTGGAAAATTTTTGGAAAATTCTAACTTTTAAAATTTGTAGATTTCCTGTAAAATATTTATTGTGACTCGATACAAGAATTTGACTCTAACAAACATGCAAACAAGATAAAATATATGCTAATTATGAATTGTAAATTTCTCAAGTTCGAAGTTCGTTCTTTTAAACTAAATATGAATTTCTCTACACCTATCTTTTTGAAAAATACCTTTATATGCAATTAAGACGAAGTTAAAACAAAATAAAGAATTTTCACAAATGATGTGTGATGCAGGTTTTACTGACCAGGTTTCAATATTTATAATTGTCTCGTTTACCTATGGTCTACCTTATGCACTAACGGGCAATGTACCCGATCGTGTGTAGTGTAGCAATCGGTAAAACCGAGGTCGTCCCAATAGCTATGTGAGTGGATTCTAATTAAGTGTAGGTGTCACAGATTTTAATTGGTTTTAGGTTGGAAATGATTAATTAACTACTAAAGCAAGAAATGCAAGAAGGCTGTGGAAAACTAAAATGGGGGGTTGAATAGTTATGCCAATTAAAACTTCCTTTTAATCTATTTAGATCGACTTATGTCAATCTATTTGGATGTGTGTGTTGGATGTTGATAAACAAGCATATAAAGGTAAGTAATGAAAAGATAAGAGTAAGAAGCGCAAAACCACAACGCGAGTATTTATAGTGGTTCGGCTACAAGGACACCTTCCTTGCCCTACTCCACTCCCCGAGTCACCTACTCGAGAGTTCGTAATCACTACACCAATCTCCTTATGGCGGAGAAGCCTTCACAACGTCGCCTACCCTTTTTCCGGTGCTAGGCTAACAACCGGGTTCTTTCACTCCAAGGTGAACCACACCTACACAACGTCGCCTACCCTTTATAAGGTACTAGGCTAAGTACCTAGTTCTTTCACTCCAAGGTGAACTACACCTTCACAACGTCGCCTACCCTTTATTAGGTACTAGGCTAAGCACCTAGTTCCATTGCAATGGAGGAACTACTACCACACTACACCAACGACTAATCCCAAAGGAGATCTACTCCTTTACAACATCATCAAGGATATCAATATCCTTGGATCTAATGCTAGTCTATCTAGTACATCGAAACACACCATATCGAATGTACATCTAAGGCACCTTTCACTAATGCCTTTGACTAGATCTACAAGACACCTTTCACTAATGTCTTGTGTCTTCACTTCTAAGCACCTTTCACTAATGCTTCTAGTCTTGACTTCTAAGCATCTTTCACTAATGCTTCTTGTCTTGACTTATAAGCACCTAACACAAGTGCTTATGCTATATCTTCGTCTTGACACTTGAGACATCTTTCACCAATGTCTTCAACACTACACTTCTTTGAAGAAAGAAAGGAATCATCAACAAGAAGACTTCAGTAGCCTTGATGATGAGGAAGCATGGCAACTCATGGACTTGAGCTTGCTCGACTTCAAAGGTGGTGATCTTGCCTTTAAGAGGAACCTAAAAGATCACACAAAAACAAAACTACAAACATAGATCTTTTGGATCTGAGGTTAGTGAGTTTTTAACTCAGGGAGAAAGTGTGTTAGACAGGGGTGAGAAATAATGAAGAAATGGCTCACTATTTATAGAGGAAAAATCCTACTGTTCCCCGGATCCCTATATCCCTTCCACAAGGGATCCGTCTAGCGTTAACCTAGGGATCCGTGGGACGCTCCCTTTTGCCCATGGGTATTTTGGTTATAGGTCATGGGTCATGGGTTGAACCATGGATCTTTGGCTAGATACAATATATCTTTGAGTGCAATGTACTTGGTCACTTGGGTATGGGTTGATCCATGGGTTATGGATATTATCCATGTAAGATATAAGCATGATGTCATGCAATGGGTTATGGGTCAAGATCCATGGGTTATGGGCTTTGGGTTGTACCCAACTACATTCAATGTATTTGCCCAATGGGTTGTGATACTTAAGTTTCTACCCATTTATATTACCCAATATACTACATACTAGTTATGTGTATATTATACCCAAATATGTAAACACTAGTTGTTGTACATACATATTACTAAATCATAAAATCACTTATACTTGTTTTAGTGTTTTATGTGAAATTGTGAATATGTTAGAAACTATTAGTTCAAACCATTTACGTATTTTATTTGTTTCGTTAACATGATTTTACGTTTGTTATTGACAAAACATTAGAAGATCGTAAAATATAAATAAACGTTTTTACGGCTTATTTGTATTAACAATCTCCCCCTTTTTGTTGATGACAAAACATAAAATTATTTTAAGGAAAAGCTAAAATTCGTAAAAGTTTGAATTTGTAGTTTTTACTTTCTTCTCCCCTTTTTTGTCGAAACAAAAAGTGTTTGAAGGAAAGCAACACATTGTTTTTAAGAAAAACATGTGAAAGAAAATAAAAATAAAAAGAATAGAGAGCAAGTAACGGGAAAGGATCTTGTCTTTACTCCCCCTTGAAGAGTCCATCCCTATGTAAGGGCGTCAAGTAAGTGATACTAATCTAGTTTGTTTGCAAGTAAGTTTGCAAAGGATTTCGTCTAAGAGACGAATGTGCTCCCCCTTGATGATTGCAATTTTGCAAGGGAATGTCACGAAATGTAAACCTAGTATTGCAAGTAATTTGCAATGTATTGCTTCGACATAAAGCTCCCCCTAGCTTTAGGACGTCAAAGTCTTCATGTGTAAATTGAATAACTACAAAACAAAGGTTAGAAAGCAAGTATAATTCACAATTTCCTGCAAATGTGGTCCAAGTTAGTAGAAAATAGCTTTATGTCTCACGGATCCCACGGTTCCCTCCTAATAGGGATCCATCTAGGCAATTCTGAGGGATTCGTATTAGTTGATTAATTTCAGCAAAGGTGATATAACAAGTAATGTTATCACAAAAATGAGATATGAATACAAAGTAATCATATGCTCAACAAAATAACAAGTAGCATGTAATTTCATTTAATAAAACTAGAGTTATGATATACATGACTCTAAAAACTAAGAAAATAAGAAAATACATTACTAGAAATTTCTAAACCAACTATCGCTTGATGCTAGGACACCACTAAAATCTTCTAGCTCAAGTTTTGTTTAGGTTTGATCTCGTCAAAACGTTTGAGGAGATGATAGAACATGAAACGTTGGTCTTCTCGTACTTCATGTATCAAACTTTCAACATGTTGACAATAATAGCAGTCTTTGTCATGGCTAGGTAGTGGTGATGGAAGAAATGAAATGGCTTGATGCGAAGGATCAAGTGAAGCGGCTTGTGGAGCTTCAAACGATGGAGGGATTGGTGGAGGTGCATTTAAGAATGACTCGACCAAGAATGATGGTGGTGGTAGTGAAGTGTCAACTTCCATATGGTCGGGTGGTTGACTTTGATGATTTCTCATAATCCAAATGGGATTATATGATGGAAATGGCGAAAAGGAAGTCGGAGCAAGTGTTGACTCAACACCTTGATTTTGTACCATTATTCCTCCTTGTGAGGAAAATGTTGTCGGCGGAAGCGAATGAGACGGCCTAAGAGGCAAGTCCTCTAAATTGTAGAGGTGAGGTGATGATAGTGGGGATGTAAATGAAATAGCTCTAGGAACCAATGGCGATGGTTTAGTGGAGATGATATTGTTTGGCCTAGGAGGTATGGTGGTGTTTAGCATAGGTAGTTTTGTGGGTACTATCCTTTTAGGAATTGATTTGATTGGATGATGAAGGATCCTATCATTTGTTGGCTTGACCGGATATGATTCGGTTGAAGAGATTTCGTGTATAACACGAGCCCTTTTCATGGGTGGTTCTTTGGTGGATAAGTTATTACTTGGGGTTTTCCTCATGATGAGATGATTGTAAGGGTTTCTAAAGTGCTGAAAGTTAGGATGAGAGTGATGACTATGGAGGTCCTAACAAAGTGGTTTATGAAATAAGAGATTTGGCAAGTGCATTTAAGCCTTGAGCCACTAGGATTCATTGGAATGTGAAGATTAACATGCACAAGAGTCAATTTCAGAGGTTGCACTGATCTAGGAACTCATTCAAGATGAGATGGAGTGTTTGAGTTAGGAAGATGAGTTGAAATGATTGTTTTAGTAAGATTTGACATAGACTGTCATCCGGATCCCACGGTTCCCTCCTCAGAGGGATCCGTCTAGGCTAATCCTAGGGGATCCGGCTCTCAGCAGCTATGAAAGAGTGGAAATGATGTTTCTAAGATCTAAGACCTATAACATCTTGAGTTGTTCAGTCCTCCTAAGTGTCTTAAATGAAGGGGTGCTTAAGTACTTTAAGGTAATGAGTGATGTAGCTAATGATTGTCTTTTATGGAAGGATTTGGAACTTTCAAGAGTACCAATGGATGAGCAAGGATGACACTAAAGATGAGAGTGTCAATTGAAGCTAAATGATCCTAGAGATTAGGTTGTGACTTAGGATAGTGTTTTGGAAAATATCCTAGAAGCTTTGAGATGGGAAAAACTAGATTTTGATCAACTTTGATCAATTTTGAGGTAAGGATGATTTATGATCAATTTTGCCATAATCAAAAGATTTCTAAGGCTAAATGTGAGGGATCAAGTAAAAAATGAAGCGTGAGTTTGAGAGCGGAAGAGTAATGGATTAAAAATGAAACGATAGATCTACAAACGTCTTAGGGTGTGATCTAGGTGAGTTATGTGTGAGTAGGAAAAATCAACCTATCTTGATAACGACTTAATTTGCCTTAAGACACTATATTTAGCTTAATGTGAGGTGTTCTAAGGATATGTTTGAAATTTAATGCTTGCAATTGCATTTTTTGTTTGCCAGATCCCACGGTTCCCTAAGTGTAGGGATCCGTCTAGCACAGTCTTTGGGATCCGCCCATCTGCTCAGCAGGACCTTTACTAAAGGTATGCAATGATCTTAACAATGCATTATATCTTAAGGATAGTTTAAAAGGAGTTCTAATACTAAGATATCAAATGTAAGATATTTTATTTCATGAAGGAAATCGAATTACATTGATAAAGCACGAGTACAAGAGAATTGATCCTAATTTGGAATACTACTAGGTTCCTTGAGTGTTTTCGCTAGGAGGATCATTATGTGATTAATGAGTGTTGGTGGAATCAAGAATGAAGAAAGTCTTCATGAGAGATATGTTTAGCGGTTCCATCATCTTGTTCACAAGCACGTACAACGGACTTTGAAATTGAGGATGGAAGTGCATAACATTATGATAGAGGCGTGTCAAGAACATTCCATAAGGGATGAGTTTATTCTTGGAGCCTTGAAGATTTGCAATTCGCCTTGCGAAGAAGTAGGCGAGATTGTATGGTTGTTGTGTTAGCAAACAGTACAACATGTGAGCACAACAAGCGGGAAGGATTTCTCGATTTCCCCTAAGGCTCCAAACATTTTTACGTAGGATAAGTGCAAGAGGCTTGTACTCTTCTCGGATATCCCTTGTAAAGATAATGTTTGGATCGGAGTAATATGGTCGAGGTTTGCATATTATGCTATTTAAATCCTCCGGAGAGGGTATGTATGAACAATATGGACTATTTTCTTCACGACAGTTGAAAAGAGAATCAAGAGACCAATCTTCGGTGAAGGCACATTGTCCATGATTTGGAATCCGGAGGATGTGAGCAAAATGCCCAAGGGTTAGAGTAAACTTTTGGTTTTTGATATAAAACCAAAGAGATATAGAGCGATCCTCGTTATGAACGAGTTCGACTTGACGGAAGAATTCCATTATGAACCTTGGACATATCTTCTCGTTGATTTCAAGAAGACATTCTAGTCCTATGGCTCGGAAGGAGGTATTGATACCTTCTTCGAATTGTAGAGAGGTGTCTACAATACGTCCTTCGTGAAAGTGACGGTTTTCGAGATTATTGAACCCACGGACATGATTGCCAGGTGTGTTGGGTTCAAGAGAGATGTTCGGAGTGTAGACGCTAGTGAGTGCAAAATCAAACTCATATTCATGCGTCATAGTTGAACCTATAGAAATGATAAGTTAATAAAAAGAGATGTTTGTGGTCAACCTATGATTATCTAATGTTTTTACTAGATTTTTATTAACAATGGTGTTTAACACTCTAACTTACTCAAGGTTTTGACTTTCTAGTAGATTATTACTTTTAGAAGGAAAGTGGTTTTTAATTTGCATGAAAAACCGTTTTCCAGTAGGACGGATCCCACGGTTCCTTTTCAAAAGGGATCCGGCTAGTATAACTTCCGGGATCCGTGGATCTGTTGTAACAGAAACAGATTTGATAAAAACATAGGTTTTACAGTTTTATACCACAAAATATGTTTTATCCCATATTTTCTTTTAGCATGCACACATAACTTCTAATGTGTCACGAAAGAATATAAAACATATAAATTAAAAGAAATGACAAACACATTATGATAATAATAACCTAGATAAGCTAGATTATTAATAATACTGCATTTCAATACTAAGGATGATACAAAGGATTGGGTATATAACCCCAATATAGATTAACAACACAAAGTAAATGTCTCCGTATGTGAACTTCATCATGGGGAACACAAGTGCGATGAGTGTTAAGGCGACGAGCACGAGTGCGATGTAAACCATGTTGATGACGGATCTTCTTGGTTTCAGTTGAGATGGAATGAGGAGGAAGATGAAGTTTTTGAATGAGAGGAAATTTTTGAATTTAGAAGATTTGAAAAAGTGAGGATTTGAGAGAGTGGTCGATGGTGGGAGTATTTATGGGAAATGAGGTATTTTTGAAATTCGTGTTTTGTTTTATTATTAGATTAAAAGAAACAAAACATAAGTTTTATATACCACAACTTTTAGACGAGAAATAAAACACGTATGAGATAAAAAGGCTTCCTAACGAAGCTTCATGTAAAACATGTATAAGCACAAAAAAAATCATATAAATACCTAAATAGGCATACTTAATTATCAAACAAAAATAAAAAGAAAATCATACCTCTAGCGCACTTAGGAATGTCTTTACAAATGACATAACAAATGTCACTTAAACGATTCCCGCTCCTTTGCGTTTAAGATACCTTCTTAAGGAAGGTATTCTTTTTACCAAGCGATTCCTATAGCTTGGTGGGTATGAGCTTTGACTAATCAACATGACAAAGATGATTAGTGCAATTAAATGAAACAAGTAAATAAAAAAAAAATGTTATTATCAAATCAACATCCAAACATATTGTTTTAAAAGACATGGTGTTTGTTTTTATGAAAAACCTTCTTTGTAGTTTTCAATTAACCATGGATCGTATCAAGTTTTTAAAGTATAATATACTTCAAGAAACTTGGTAACGAAGCTCTGATGCCAATTGTGGAAAACTAGAAGGGGGGGTTGAATAGTTTTGCCAATTAAAACTTCATTTTAATCTATTTAGATCGACTTATGTCAATCTATTTGGATGTGTGTGTTGGATGTTGATAAACAAGCATATAAAGGTAAGTAATGAAAAGATAAGAGTAAGAAGCACAAAACCACAACGCGAGTATTTATAGTGGTTTGGCTACAAGGACACCTTCCTTGCCCTACTCCACTCCCCGAGTCACCTACTCGAGAGTTCGTAATCACTACACCAATCTCCTTATGGCGGAGAAGCCTTCACAACGTCGCCTACCCTTTTTCCGGTGCTAGGCTAACCATCGGGTTCTTTCACTCCAAGGTGAACCACACCTACACAACGTCGCCTACCCTTTATACGGTACTAGGCTAAGTACCTAGTTCTTTCACTCCAAGGTGAACTACACCTTCACAACGTCGCCTACCCTTTATTAGGTACTAGGCTAAGCACCTAGTTCCATTGCAATGGAGGAACTACTACCACACTACACCAACGACTAATCCCAAAGGAGATCTACTCCTTTACAACATCATCAAGGATATCAATATCCTTGGATCTAATGCTATTCTATCTAGTACATCGAAACACACCATATCGAATGTACATCTAAGGCACCTTTCACTAATGCCTTTGACTAGATCTACAAGACACCTTTCACTAATGTCTTGTGTCTTCACTTCTAAGCACCTTTCACTAATGCTTCTAGTCTTGACTTCTAAGCATCTTTCACTAATGCTTCTTGTCTTGACTTCTAAGCACCTAACACAAGTGCTTATGCTATAGAGGATAGATACCCTTCACTAATATCTTCATCTTGACACTTGAGACATCTTTCACCAATGTCTTCAACACTACACTTCTTTGAAGAAAGAAAGGAATCATCAACAAGAAGACTTCAGTAGCCTTGATGATGAGGAAGCATGGCAACTCATGGACTTGAGCTTGCTTGACTTCAAAGGTGGTGATCTTGCCTTTAAGAGGAACCTAAAAGATCACACAAAAACAAAACTACAAACATAGATCTATTGGATATGAGGTTAGTGAGTTTTTAACTCAGGGAGAAAGTGTGTTAGAAAGGGGTGAGAAATAATGAAGAAATGGCTCACTATTTATAGAGGAAAAATCCTACTGTTCCCCGGATCCCACGGATCCCTTCCATAAGGGATCCGTCTAGCGTTAAGCTAGGGATCCGTGGGACGCTCCATTTTGCCCATGGGTATTTTGGTTATGGGTCATGGGTCATGGGTTGAACCATGGATCTTTGGCTAGATACAATGTATCTTTGAGTGCAATGCACTTGGTCACTTGGGTATGGGTTGATCCATGGGTTATGGATATTATCCATGTAAGATATAAGCATGATGTCATGCAATAGGTTATGGGTCAAGATCCATGGGTTATGGGCTTTGGGTTGTACCCAACTACATTCAATGTATTTGCCCAATGGGTTGTGATACTTAAGTTTCTACCCATTTATATTACCCAATATACTACATACTAGTTATGTGTATATTATACCCAAATATGTAAACACTAGTTGTTGTACATACATATTACTAAATCATAAAATCACTTATACTTGTTTTAGTGTTTTATGTGAAATTATGAATATGTTAGAAACTATTAGTTCAAACCATTTACGTATTTTATTTGTTTCGTTAACATGATTTTACGTTTGTTATCGACAAAACATTAGAAGATCGTAAAATATAAATAAACGTTTTTACGGCTTATTTATATTAACAAAGGCAAATAAAGGAAAAGGTTGTGACCAATAGAGAAGTGTGCTAACCTAGTTACTCATCCTATCATGTTATGTTCACATCTAATTACTTCCAATTGCTTCAAGTGGGGGTTTAGGTCGCTAGGACAGTATTTGGTCAATTCGTCCTAACCTATCAGCAAAGGTTTCCACCGGAGATCAAGCTACTACCCTTGAAAGTCTAGTTGTTTTTAGTCTCCTAAGCCAAGTCATTAAGTACCGCTACATGCAAGATTCATAACAATGAGTGCCCAGGTGCTAGCATCTTAGACACTCATCCATAACTTCTTAAGTTCATCCAAAAGGTAGATGATGAGTTGGTCAAATCGCACAAGCGAAGAAGGGTCGTCAGTTGGTCAATTCTTATCGTCCCCACTCAGTTTACATACTTAGGGTCAGTTGGTCAATTTTCCTAAGCAACTAGACACTACCGCCATTCAAAACTACCGAAACAAGGGTAGCTACCAACAAACTATGAATGCATACACTAGAAACAATTATACGGAAGCAATGTAAACATAAATATAATAATTAAGGAATCATAACTAGGCTAGCACCAGAGGTGCTTAGTCGATCATATTAACTGAAACAATCGATTCAATGTTTAACATAATGAAATACATGAATTGAAAGTAAAAGAAATGATAGATCGCTAATGCTTATCGTTATGGAGTGATTTCTCCCTTGGAGATGGCTCCGTATGCTCCTCAAGATCTGCCTTCAGTCTCCTACCCATGTTCTCTGCTTTGTGTGTAGAGTGAATGATGTCAAAATGCAGAATTTAGGGCTGGTATTTATAGGTCAGATCTAGTTACGGCGTAACTTAAGTTGAGAGTTACGCCGTAACATCAATATCTTTGTAATTTGCTCTAGAAAAGCTGGTTACGGCGTAACACATGGAATGAGTTACGCCGTATCTTCAATATACGTTACAAAATCGTGATTACGCCGTAATCGTGAAAAGAGTTATGGCGTAGCTTGCAGCGGCGTGGAACATCATTTGACCTAATTAGTTACGGCGTAATCCTAAGATGGAGTTACGCCGTAATCTTCAGTTTAGTTGGTCTTCTGAGCTACGCTTTTGTTACGGCGTAATGTGAGAGAAGATTTACGCCTTAATTACTTCAAAATGGGCATACTATCATATATCTTCACTAAACTCTCCAAATCCGCGTCTCATTAGCTCTAATGCTCGTAATTTACCTGAAAGTGAAATATAGAGGAAAACAAGCGTAAATCCATATAAATGATATAAAATACGAGCATTATCGGGGGAAATTGACACTTAATATTCAGGACTATTTGATGGTATCAATATGAAACATGGAAATTAAACAATAATAAAGCATATATGGCAAAAATAAAAATAAAATAAAAACATCAAATAATTAAAACATGGGTTGCTTCCCACGAAGCGCTTTTCTTTATTTACGAGTCTTGTAGCTAGACTCAAAGTCATGCCTACTAAGCACTATGGAAAATATCCACATCGAGGATATCATTTTGATTAAATTTCTTTTGTAATTTTCTTTTAGTAGGTATTATTTGGCAGGACCTTTCAAACTTTTCTCCGTCGGGATCTATTAACTCCATTTTAATATGCAAAAATCCATCTCCTTCCTTTGGCGGCTTATCCCAACTCCATTTACTCTCCAAGTCCTATTAATCCCATTTGTTTCCCTTAAGATTAATTGCTATAGTTCCTAGGAATTCAATCATCTTCTTAAAGACTAAAGGATCCTTAAACGGGTTGATCTCCGTCACCCTAGCTAATTCTTGTTCCATGTATGGTGTATTTCTCACAAATTCACCTTCCAAAAAAAGAGGGTGTTAAGGTCCTATAAAGCTTCCATTAAGTCGGGGCCCATATCATGATGGTCTCTTATCCTTAGCTAGCCATTGGAGTTCTTCCTCCTCCTCATCATCATAAGTATGCTCTTTGACATCATAAATTGACCTACACCAACCGCGAACTTAGATTTCTTGCAATCTATTATTGAACTTGCGGTGGCTAAAAACCATCTACCAACAAGCAATGGGCACTTGGGGTCTCTTAGAACATCTAGGACATGAAAGTCCGCTAAAATAGTTAATCTCCCTATGTGTACAACTAGGTCCTTTAGTATCCTTACCGGATAAGTTAAACTTCCATCCGCCAATCCTACAACCATTTTCGTTTCTTCTAATCTTCCTAAGTTGAGATTTCTATAAAGGGACAACGAAAGTATGTTGATGCATGATCCTAGATCGACCAGGGTGTCAAAAGCTTCGGAGTTTCCAATACTACAAGGTAGAACGAATAAGCTTGGATCATCTAGTTTTTCGGGTAACTTGTTTTGAAGAAATGCCGACCCATTATTTCCCAACTTAAATCCTTCCACATATTAATCCCAAAGAGCATTATAATATAGGGCATGAGTCAAGACATCAAGAACCAGACATTCAAGGTAAAGATCCTTGAATTATTCATTAAGAGTTTATTTGGGTTCTTGGTTGGTTGGTGTTTCAAAAATTGGTTTGACAGACACTTTACTTGGTAGATTTTCCATGTGTTTTAGGTCTTTTGAAAATTTTTGAGTTTGTTTCAAACATGTTTTAATTGTATTAACCGAGTGAAAGTGATGTGAAGTACATGTATATGCACTTTCTTTTATAGGACAAGAACGAGCAGACGAAACCGATGAAATAGAATTAACGCTTAGTTTTGGATTCTTGACGGTGTCACTTGGGAGTACTTCCATTACCCGATCATTAAGAACCTTTAAGAGATTATCAATTTTGTTTGTAATCTCTGTTTGTTGTTGTTTGAAATTGGCTTCAAATTTAGACAAAACGAGCTTTTTGGGATGACATAAAATTAGATACCAATCCTTCAAGATTATTGAAATCATTAGAGAATGAAGAATTGTTGTTAAAGGTAAGGTTCGAGACGATCCGTTTGGTTGAAAATGATTAGGTGGGTTTGAAAAATTGTTTTGACATGAATTTTGATTTTGTATCCACCTAAAGTTTGGGTGATTTTTCCAAGAAGGGTTGTATGAATCACAAAGAGTGTTTTTCTTGGGTTTAAAAGTGAACCACTTCTCTCGTGCTTCGTCAGTACGCGAGGATAAATAGTTCACAAAAGCTTGTTCGGATTTTCCATGCAATCACGAGTGTCATGGGGACCACTACATAATTCACATGAAAGAACAATCTTGTTCGCTTAATGTGAAGGTTTAGGAGCTTCGTAGGAACTCATCAAGAATTTTACTTGATCTTCAAGTTCAATGATCCTACGGTCGGGAATGCTCGAGACATTGGAAGGCAAGGATATTGCCCTGGCCGTTTTGCTTGTAAGCTCACGAGGGTCATTCCAACTTTTGTTGTCATAGAGGGCGAGGTCCTCTATAATGCCCCAAGAGTCTTCCGCATTATTGTCACAAAGCTTACCATCGACCGCATAGTCAATGGCTTGCTTTGTGGAATAGTTGACATGATCATAGAAAATTTGGATTTGGAGCCAAAGATCAATGCCGTGATGAGGGACTTTTTGAAGTAAGTCCTTAAAACGAGTCCTCACTTCGTAAAGAGTTTCACCTTGATGTTGTTGGAACATCAAAATGTCATTCCTTAACTCAGTAGTTCACCCGGTGGGAAAATTATGCGAGGAAACGAGAAGTGAGATCATCCCAAGTCGAGATGGATCATGCGGGCAGACGCTCAAGCCAATTACTAGCTTAATCACGTAGAGAGAATTGTAAGAGACGCAAGCACGTCGTTTTTTTAGTAGCACCATTAAGGTCAATAGAATCAACGATTTTAAGAAAATCCTTAAGGTGTTGGTTTGGATCTTCAGAATGAAGTCCAGGGAATTCACATCCGTTTTGCACCAACCGGATGGTATCGGATCGCAAGGTAGACACATTGGCTTCTCAGGGAAACTCAATAGTGTTTCGAAAGCCCTCATGGCTAGGTTTCGAGTACTAACCAATAGTATGGGCTCTAGGTGGTATTGGTAGGTCTAGGTGTGGTTAGTCTCGATTTGGTGGGTCTTGGTTAAAAGGCATATCATTCATCATGATGGCAAATGAGAAGGTTATTAACAAAGGAAACAAAGAAAAGATAGACTACGAGAAAGCTATTAAAAGAAAAAGAAAAATCTCACTTGATAGGAATCTAGTTAGTAGACCTAAACGATATAGAAATCGAAACCTAGATGCGGATTTCGCAAAACACAATAAGTTTTACAATCTCTTAGGCATTGTACCTAACCATTGTAGTGTAGTATAGGTAAGTATGGGGGTTTGATCGTTCTCTAGGAGAATAGTGAGGTAGGCTCGAAGAGTACGTTGAATTAAGTCTAAGGGTTGAAGGAGGATTACTTTTGGTATTTTATGTTTTATATGAAAGCAAGTAAAATCTCAAATATTGGAGGAGCTGGTTTTTAAAACTACTAATAAAACTAAATTAAATCTAAATTAATTATGCGGAAAAGTAAATTTGGTGAACTTCGTATATGAGAAAAGTGTATTTATTTAGAATTTCATTACTCCCTAGTTATCTTTCATTGATTAGTCGAAATGTCACGTCCTTGTCTAATTTGAGTCTTGTATTCCTTAATACCTACTGAGGGTTGGTTATTCCCTAACTCTCATGAATTTCTTTTAAATTGCCGTCGCCTAAGAATGCCTTAATCCCATCTTTCGCGTTGTAACTAATAATTCATGCATTAAATACAACGAACATCAAGTTAATATAATAACTACGCGTTTAGTCAGACGTTCAAGCTAGTATAATTTGACCTAGCCAGTTTTCCTACTCCTAACGCAAAATCAACTAATCAACAACCGATGACACACAATAATCAATAACTAGGTTTCATGCAATCCTAAGCAAATACTATTTGATTTAGCCTAGCATAGCAATGAAAAGAAAAGTAGATAAAGAAATCAAACAATCACATGTAAACATAATTGAATGATTGATTAAATAACTTGTCTCTTTAATACATTGGAAGTCTTGGGGCCAAAAGGCCTGAAAAAGTGATGTAAATCGCTCTAAGTTCGGACTTCTATGTTATGCTAAAGTTGCACACCTTACAATAAAAATAAGACGAGAATGTATATAGATTTACACTTGTGACGACGTCACTTGTTAGATATGACGCTGTTAGCTCTCCGCTAGTTAGGTTTGGCTTTTTGCACCTACTTAATGTGACGGCGTCAGATTGAGGTTGTGACGCCGTCACCCTTCAGTATTTTGGTCATAACGTTGTCAGAATGAGGTCGTCACCATCGCTTGAGTCATCACTTGTAATTTCTGAACTTCAAGATCTTTGAATTCTTCAAGTGACGGCGTCACTTGGTGCTTGTGATGTTGTCACGACTCTTTTTCTATGACGTTTTTCCTTATGTTGTCATTTTCTTTGTTTTTCCGTCTAATCGAGCCCAAAACATACCATTTTCCAGCATTTGCTTCCCAAGTACCTAAAACTCAATTAGATACGATTTAGGGCAATAAATGATCAAATATGTACATATTTAGAGGGTAACTGACCCCTTAAAAACGTATAAAATTACACCTCATCAACAGACCCACCAATAAAACCCTTATCAGTCTAAAGGGGTTCTGGAAGAACAAACTAGATGAACAACAAATTGTTATCCACAACCCCGCAACAAAGCTTGTCTCGTGGCTAAGGGGTACAAACAGGAAAAAGGGATTGATTTTGATGAATCATTCGTGCTAGTGGCTAGGATTGAAGCAGTCAGGGTTTTCATGGCCTACGCGGCATACAAGAACTTTACAGCCTACCAAATGGATGTTAAGACGACATTCCTGAATGGTGTTCTCAAGGAATAAGTGTACGTAAGCCAACCATAAGGTTTTGTTGATATGGATCATCCTGGTCATTTGTTCAAGCTGAAAAAGGCCCTCTAAGGTCTCAAGCAAGCACATATGCTTTTTTCATTGCCTAATAGTGAGTTGGCTTTAGGGTTGTAGCTTCAAATAAGCCCATGAACCCACTTCAAAGACTCTCTTGAATCTCTTCTTGTCTGCTTGTGATTTCATCATGTCTTGGGATTTCTTAAGATTGAACTTGAGTAGGTGAATTGTTTGCTCCCTAGCCTACAAAGTTTTGTCAATAGCCTCTGCACTAATGTCTTTAGCGACATAATAAATATGCAATGGAGGGGTTTGGTGTTGGGTCAATTCAGTGCCTAATTGCCCATTGTATATTATTTGAATGAAAAATATCCTAAGTATAAAACAAGTCCTTGATGTATTACAAAACATCAAGGAGTCATCCTCAAGATGTTCCTCAGAGTCTAAGAAAGAAAGACTCGTCATTATCTGAGGCGGGACTCAAAGAGTGAAGATAGGAATCATGACTTGGATGATGAAGTCAGTGAGTGGTGACAATAACTCATAGACTCCCTGAAGACCTATCTATGAAAAAGTCAAATAAGTACAAAGAGTTTCTATAAAGATATGAATAGTTGTCAGTATTATTCTTAAAGCATGGTTGTTGTTTTTCCAAGAATAGAAGATGGCACTTATCCACCAGATGCATGACAAGTGTCAACAACCATCACATATTACCCTTGTATTACCACTATATAAAGAATACTTATAATAGAGATAGGTAGGTATTCTACACACAAAAATGTAAATGATACTGATGTATAGTTGATAGGATTATCCTCTCCAGAATTAGAGAGTTTACATTGTCATTCACTCCCAAGTGTTATTCCGCAAACACTTGGGTATATGTTCTTTGATTAACTTCTAATAAGAATATAAACGTTGAAAACTACAATACGTGTTATTAGTGTCATTTGGTTATTGTGTTAACTTAATAATGTTTTACGCAATTATTTGGACCAACACTTGGTCATACACCGCTTCATAGGGAGTAGTATTGATGGAAGAGTGGAAATTTGTGTTATACGAATACTCAACTAACATATATGACTAAAATAATCCCACTCAAGTGTTTGAATAAGCCTATAAGATGGCGCCAATGGTTTATACAAGGGAATTTTCATAAGACTGAGTTTTGTGGCTTTCCTGAAGGAAGTTATGCTTATTTATGGGACCCAAACGTATGGACTTATGAGCCTAAACAATAAGATAACCCAAATACCCAACATTAGCTCATGATTCATAAGCTATAAGCTATTTATGAAACATAAGCTTACACAAACACCCCGTAAACTAATGCTAAGTGTTTATTGAGTTGTTTGTCTATGCTTATGTTTCAAAAGAAGCTTATAGCTTATGAATGATCGGTGTTTGGTTAGCTAGCTTATTGTAATAAGTTGATAAGCCCATAACGTTCGGATCTCCTAACTCGCCTCAAAAAACTTAAGCCTATTAAAAGCATCTTGTACAACCTCATATATAAGTGCAACCTATAAGCTAATAACCCTATTATGGGGGTGTTTGTTTAGGCTTATATATGGGCTTATTTGATTTCCTCTTAAGCTCCAATTTTTCCGGCTTATTTGGAGGCTTATATAACTTTATTATGCTCCTAATAAGCCGAAAAACAAATAAACTCATAAGACACATATAAGCTTAAACAAACACCCTTAATATAATCTAAAACAAACAAACCCCCACATACCTACTAATAGCAAAACCTAACATTTAACTCGTTAAGTAAATAAAAAAATAAAACCTCTCAAGTTTTTTTAATAAATAGATAAATAAAACGTCTCAAGTTTTAAATAAATAAATAAATAAAACCTCTGAAGTTTTGGTTTTTTAGGCTCCCCAGCGTGTTCCATTGACTTTATAAATTCGAGACGACGACGATGATCCATATGAAATATTTTACTTTTAGAGTAAACGCGAGTATATAAAAAGATTAAAAAAAAGTTGAAGAAGAAGGTTAGGAGCTTTTATGTAGCTCAAAAATGAAAATGAAAATGAAAACTTTGGAACATGATACAATCTTTGCAATAAAATGCTAATATGGCAGGGCTGAACTCTACTATGCAATATGCTATATGAAGGTGGGTCCTACACCGGTTTTGAAAGAAACCAAAATGGAATTAATTTCGAATTGTCCATACAAGTCAACAATAACTTAGACCTTGGTCAACACTTATTTCATTCTACTATGCAATATGCTATATGAAGGTGGGTCCTACACCGGTTTTGAAGGAAACCAAAAAGGAATTAATTTTGAATTTTCCGTACAAGTCAACAATAACTTAGACCTTGGTCAACACTTATTTCATTCTACTACAGTAATAGTTTTAAAAAAAGTCTATAGCCAAATTTGTTAAGTGAGAAAACATCTTACGGCATGATTAGTTCAACTCACTCACGCAATGATAGAATATGTAACATACATTTAGGTGTTTCGAATATAGGTGATTCGAATATAGGTGAATGTGTTAAAAGTTTGAATTAATGTTATAGTATGCCTTGTGGTATGATGTAAATGTAAATAATGAATATGGTAGTCGCTAAATATTACCAGCACCCTTATGTGGATTGTAGTCGAGGCTTGAATTTATGAAGTCAAAGTATCGAATTTTCTTGAGTGACTCCTAGTCCTCGTCAGAAATTCTTAGAAAGAAGTAGAGAAACAAGGTGTTATAGTGAGAATGATAATAGAATAGTGGAATGGCTAAGGTAAAATATGGAAGTAATAAATAATGTTTGACTTATGTAAAGTCAAATTAGTGAATTTTCTCAAGTGACATATAGTCATTGATTGAAAGATTTGGAATAAAATTGAGTAATATCATTGTGTAATAGTAAAAGAGTTGGAATATGGATAAATTGGTTATAATAAATGTGTCCCATATAACATGATGACTTTAGTAAGAGTCGTATGGTTATAGAAATTAAGCAAGAAGTTGAATGGGTTAATGGTATTGGTTGCATTATAGTATGTCTGGAGTTGCAATATCACCTAGATCGGCGCAACTAAATAGACAAAGAATTGAACATGCTATGAAACGGATAAATATGTGATCAAGTTTTGGTTAGTTTAGACAAGAGATTTTGGGGACAAAATCTAAATAGGGGGTATAATTGTTACACCCGAAACCTGTTTTTAATGGGTATGACCATAGATGAAATTGAATATGCCTAAATGAGTTAGAATGAGGATAAATGGTATTTTTTAAAGTGCAGAAAATAAGAGCAAGTCTGTTATTGCTTTAATACAGCTTATTGGAGGACACATATACGACATATTAAGGTAGACTTGGATACGTCGTATACAGGATAATGTATATGGCGTATTAGTAGACTTATGGAAAATATGCGTTGGCTGCTCGAGCTCCAATACTGCGTATTAAGGTTTAAGGATACGGTGTATTGAGATAGGCCTAGATATGGCATATCTAGGATTGTGTATAAGGTATATTAGTGAGCTAGATTGGATACGTCGTATCCATAGGAATGGATAAGACGTATCGGCCTAAAATGAACATAAATGACAAAATTGCCCTTTTTGTTGAGTCACCCTCTTATCTAGATAAATGGATTTCTAGACATTTCCAGTACTTATCTTATATGTGTGTGTGTGTGGGGGTGACGGGCTAAGAAAGAAATAGAGGAAAAGAGTGAGTGCTTGATGTGTTTTGGTAATAGTTTGAAGATGGTAATACTATGGGTTGTTCCTAGCAATGATTCTTACAGGTAAGTCTTGGATTTGTAAGTATGGTTTAATAGGAGGCTTGCCTAGGGAGATTACTCTAATGTTAGTTCACGATTATGGAATGACTAAGGTGTGTTTTGTGATTGTTATGTGTTTAAGGTTATTATGGTTATGTGTTATAGTTTATGGTAATTGTTATGGCGCTTGGACATGAAAATTGATAGTATTATGTGTTATAATGGTTTTAAGTGTTCATGATGCTTATACGTGGATGGGCGTATTATTCATGTGTTAACTTGGTTACTTACTAAGCATTTTTGTTTACCGTTATGGTTAACCATGTTTTGTAGGTTCTCGCGAATAAGGTAATGCTTAGATTAAGACTAAGATTTGGAAGTACGGTTTAGAAGGACATGCGTAGAGCTTAGTACTAGATACCGAGCTCGAATTAAGGTTGGACCCCCGATTGTCATGAGTCAATTATTAAGAATGTTTTCAAGTGTCAAAGTCTATGTTATGTGTAGTCAAGTATTTATGTATCTAATGGTATTTTATGGTAACGAGTTAAAGTGTTCATGTTTGGTTAGAGGGGTGTTTGGAATTATGTATAAATATACCCATTTTAGGGTCAAACGAGTCAAATGTCATTTAATACGTTATAGTAACGATTGGTTATAGTTTTGTATGATGAATGTATGTTTTGGTTCAGGTTATAGCATTGGGTTGGAGTCAAACTGGTTTGTGTTAAGTGTTGGGTTTTTGCAGTTGTTTTCTGCAGCCGCTGTTTTGTACAGGCGGTCAATACGGTGTATCCAAGCTCTGGATATGGTGCATTGAACTTCAGGGTTGATACGACGTATTCTTGGCAATACGGCGTATTGGCTTAACATAAAGGGATTTTGGTTGGTTTAATACTTTTGTATGAAGTGTCTTAAAAGGCTTTCAAGTATATGTTTTTGTAAGTATTTTCAAGTGTTAATTCTTATAGTAATATGTCGTTTTATATAAGCGTAACAGTGAGTTCGTTATAGTCAAAGAAATTTCGTTTTTTTTAAATTTTGGTCCAATTGGGAACGTGGCGTAACATGCATGGTTCTTCACATTCAAGCATCTTCAAATCTATAACCAAATTTAGATGCTTATAATTTTTTTATTTATTTTTTTTAACTATTAGAGGAGATATAAGAACACTCAGGATTTTGAGACCCAACTAAAGTAGGCGAGTTATTGATATACTTGAAAGTAGACATTGCTAGTTACATTATCAAGTATTATAGTATATAAAAGGTGACATCTTAAAATGTACTTGATCAAGTGCCAGTTGAAAATGAAACACAAAGAACCAGTCTAAATAATTTATGCCATTTTTTTGTTGATATTTCTACTACTCATGTATAAATGGTGTGAATAATAAATTGAATGGATTCGGGAACTGGACGTCCATTTTGGCGTATGATCAGGCCTTAAAAATATTAGTTTGGTGTATGTTTGGATTTTATATACGACTTAATCGGTTTGTTACTTTATAGGTATTTTTCATGGCTCGATCGGTTTGATAACCGATATCATGTTCTTGTCTTATTGTGTTGGGTGATAAGTTACATTCCAGCTATTGAATCAGGGGACTGAACCCACTTATCCGAGTTAACTAGCACCCTGCGACCTTTATTCAAAAACTATATGACTTTTTAGCGCATCACTGACAAATATAACTCCAAGACCTATGAGTATAGTTAAGATATAAGCAGGTCAACATTAGGGGATCTGCCCTAACAAAACAGGTTACTAAATGCCTAATAAGCCTAAAGGGAACTAGCTATGGAACTTTATATCTAAAATGCAAGTGGCAAGGCTACTAAGTTTCGCCTATAAAGCCTAAACTCAATAACTACCCCATACCCTCAAGCAAACGCAATAACTACTTTGTTATATTAGAAAATGTAAATATTCTTTGTGAATGTTAGAAAAAGTATTAGTCATTATGTTATACGTCGACGCGCAACACTATGTATACGTCGACGTGCAACACTGGTTACCGTCATTTTGATTTTATTGTTATTTCTTAATTTTTAAGGATTAACAAATCATAAGATTTGTTACTGGCAATATTGTCTTTTCTGGCTTTTCTGTATATATCTATACTACATTTAAAAATAAAACACATTCTTTTAAAAAAACCTAAAACATAAAAAAATAAGTAATGTTGTTAGATTAAAATACCTTACTTATAAAAGTCAGTGCAATGTATTAAATATTTACCTACTTAATTACAATTTAATCGACTAACTTATTCACTCTCGCTCACACTTATATATACATAAAAAAGAAATTGCTCACACAAACTGATATTAATATACACCATCGTCGCCAGGCGCGAGTAAACGTCAAGTGTATATTAAAATTGAAACGAATAACAAAAATGCTAGGTTGATCCAATAAGCCCTTTATAAAAACGTTGTTCTCATGCCCTTTCATGTGAGTTTGATTCCAAACACTCAACACTGTTTTTTTAATCCACCAAAAAGTTTGTTAATCTATAAAACAAACGTTTCATCAACCCTGAACTTTACAAAATTTTATTTATCTTTATATGATTTTTGCTTAAACAAATATTTCTTTTTTCTTTCTTTATTTTTTGCCTTTTTAATAGTAAAACACTTTTCAAAATGCTTTTTATATGTTTATAAAAGGTTGAACAAATATAAACTTTAAGTGCTAATTATCTAATGATCTAATAGTGCATTAACCATCGATGTAACGCTTCCACAAGCCGAAGACAATGGACTACCGGGTATCCTTTGGGTTTCAACTAAAAATCATAGTGTAAGGATACTTGTAGCCCACTACTTCAAGCTTATAATGGTATAATGGTGGTGGCACTAGCGGCGATGAAGAGGTTGAAGAAGATATGTTTTGGCGAATGTGTGAAAGTGTGTATTATTAACGAGTTGTTTGGACATGAAAAGGCGAAATGACTAAAATACCCTTATAGCTAACGAAATTTTTAACAAGCGTTAGGTATTGGACTGTGTGGGAGTGCAAACGCGATGTTAGAGACTACAAGCACGTAACCCTAGACCAAGGGTGTAATTTACCCTAACATTTTATCTTCTTTTTCTGTCTAATTTGATTAATTGTTTTGGTGGAATTGCATATATATCCCTGTAAAGCCTCATAATTGCATATATATCCAACCAAAACTCATAATTGCATATATATCTTTTCAAAACCTTAAAATTGTCATATATATCCAATCAAAACTCATAATTGCATATATACTTCCAAAGCCTTAAAATTGTCATATATACCCAAATGATTATTTTAAATATATATTTAATAGAAAAAAAATGTCTAATAGTTATAATTGATATATAAAATAACGATTATGCCCTTAAACATGTCAAATAACTATAATTGATTTATAAAGTAACGATTATACCCTTATACTTATTAATTTTTTTATTTTTTTATCAATTTCAAAATATCCTTAAACCATTTAAAAAAAAAGAAAGGGCAACCATGTTCGGCTACTCAAGCGTGTTCGTTATCGACGAATCCTAAATAAGAATATCAACTGCACAATCCATCGTTCCATCTAAACGTAAACTCCTATATATATAGATCAAATGACATAATAAAATTCAAACCAATAAAAGGATATTTTGTAATTATATAAAAAAAAAAATTATAATCATTATTTTATATATCAATTATAAATTTTAGACATTTTTTATATTAAATGTACTTAAAATAATCATTTAGATATATATGACAATTTTAAGGCTTTAGAAATATATATATGTAATTATTAGTTTTGGTTGGATATATATGCAATTTCAGTAATTGTTTTTACAACAAAGATCTAAAAATGCAACACACCAAATACTAAAAGGACCAATACTGCCACAACAAAAACACCCCTCCACAACATATACACCACCAAAACCATAAACCCTAAAAAAAACCTTCGAACACCACCACAGCAACCACCTCCCATTTGGCGGTTTAGGGTTTAACATATATCTTCTTAACATCATAAACTTATTGAACTGAAGTAGAAGAATAATGGCGACATCAATAGCTTCACAATTAGAAGCAATAAGGACAATAGTGAAAGCAGATAATGACCCTCATAAAAGACCGTTCACTCGTCCTTCTATTTTATTTGATGCTAAAGAAGCTGCTGATATTGATATTGATACTCTTTTTAACCTAGCTTCTTCAGGTATGATTTTAATTGCTTATAAATAAGCACTCGTTAGCTGCTTTTGTTACTCTGCTTATTAATAAGCACATATGGAAGTGTTGTTTGGCTTTGTTTATTGAAAATGAATAAATGATATTGAAAATATGTTTTTTTTGCGTAAATTTAGTCGCATCTTGAAATAAGCACTTTGAAATAAGCAGTAGGAATTTGGATTAACTAAGCGTTTTAACGTGCTTATCTATTCGTTTATAAGCAGTACAAAAAGTAAATGTTTTTTAGTTATTTTGGGTGCATCTAATTAAGGCTTTGGAACGAGCATGTCACTAACTGCTTATTGGAAAGGAGAAGCAGTTTGGATTAACCAAACATTTTAATGCGGTGATTTGTTTGTTTGTGGGCAGTAAAAGTAAGCAATCCTAAACACCATTATAGTATCCGTAAGCTGAAATTAAGCCTTATAGCATGCTTAATCGTAAGCACTTCAGGAATAGTGTTGGGACTTGGGACTTGTTTATTTTGTAAAACTATGCTATACTGCCAAAAATGTATACTTATATAGCAATATTAGTTGCATCTCGTATAAGGAGCTTATCTGTTTTTATATAAGCAGCAAAAATAAGCAATCCTAAACATCGGCTTTGTACTCGAAAGCTTAATTTTGCACTTCTGGAAATAGTATTGGGATTTGCTTAATTTGTAAGAACTACAAGACCAAAATATATGTTCACATAGTAATTAAGTTGCTTGTTAAATTAGCACATTGAATAAGATGTCACTAACTGCTTATCAAAAAACAGTAGTAGTTTGGATTAGTCAAACACTTCAAATTGTTTATTTGTCTAAAAATAAGCAAATAAGCAGTAAAAATTAGTAGCTTTTTAGTACTTGAAGTTGAAGACAGTAAATTTATAGACTGTAATGAAGCTATCTGCGAATTAAACACAGTACAATGCTAGTGGTTAACTTATAGACACTAAATTTAGTTCCACATTTTAGAATGTGAAACTAGTGAGTTTTTAGTAATACAGTTTCAATTGATTGGATTCTATTGCACTATAACATAGTTTGCTCATAAATGAAGCATAAGTCGGGTCAACTGCAAAAATAGCTGTTTTTAAGGGATATCTGACTATTAATGTTAGTACTCAATAGTTGAAAGCTCGAATTAAGCTATTTGCAAGTTAGAGTTATAATATCGCTATAGCTTAAATTGAGTAAACTCTAGTTTTACATTCTAGAATGCTAAGTTAGCAAGTTATTAGTATTATATGCACTATATTTTGACTTGTCATTGACATATATTGTTCTCGTTATTAAGCTTAAAGCATACCTTGTTTGATGTTAGTTAGATACATATATTTGGTCATAAAACTGTTGATGTAGTTTAGGGTATATGCTTAATAGGATCTTTTAATATAAATGGTCATTAAAACTGGTGCAGGTTTAAATAATGTGACATTTGTTTTTTTAACAGGGTTGGAGGTTCTTGTGAGCCAAGATGAAAGATTCGGGAACTACAAGAATGATTTATTCACGCATAAGAGTAGAGAAATGGACAGAGAACTTATGGGCATTGAAGAAAATAAAAATATTAATGCTTCAATCAGTTCTTATTTGCGATTGCTTTCTGGATATTTTCAGCTACCTTCAGCTCTACGGACAATCGAATATCTGATACGTAGATACAAGTATGCATTATTATTCATATTTAAGTTCTTCGCGTTCTTTCATTTCTTCTATGGTTTTTTGTATGCTGTCGCTTTCGTCAGTTGTAGGATAAGGCTTTGATCAAGAACAGTTACTTTTTTTACTTGTACACCCGTCTTTCTGTATCGAATTATCTATTCATGTGTTCATATTTTTGTCTATAGGATTCATGTGTACAACACCGAGGAGCTAATTTTATGTGCATTGCCTTACCATGATACACATGTTTTTGTGCGGATAGTTCAGCTTCTTGACACAGAGTAAGAAATGCTCCTTTTTTCACTTTGCTCTATTTATTAGAGGTGGCAACTTTGCCGAGATCACATATGAATAAGTTGGTCCAGGTCATGTTTTATTTCCAACGGGTTGTCGAAGGTGGCCCAAAGTGTATTTTTCTAAAATCTTTTTTTTAATAAATAATTTATTGTTATATATTATAATCTTAATCCTATTTGACTCGCAACTATTTATATGCTATCTTGGACACATTTGAGCTAATATGACCGGACCTTTTGCCTATCACGCCAGACACAGGCAAAATGCAGCTTCTGCTTCTTATGCTGTTCTTGAATTCTTGCAATTGAGTGTTCATAATCATGATCGTTTTCTTGTTATGTTTTAGCCATGGTAAATGGAAGTTTCTTGAGGGTGTTAAAGTATCTGGTGCACCGCCACCCCGGAAGGTTATTGTGCAGCAATGTGTGCGCGATATGGGGGTTTTAGAGGCTCTCTGCAACTATGTAAGTCTTTGTACTGCATGTCCACTGTTTAATGAGGGACATTATCACAGACGTATCAGATTTTACATAGGAGTTATCATTTTTTTTTCAGGCTTCACCTACCAAGAAGCTTCAACCGACAAGGCCTGTGATAAGTTTCTGTACAGCTGTCGTTATAGAGGTTTTGGGGTCTCTGCCTGTTATTGACACTGATGTTGTAAAGAGAGTTCTTCCATATGTGGTTTCGGGTCTTCAGACTCCATCAAAAGGAAGTATAGATCACAAGGTGAGATTGGAAAGACAACATTTTGCTTTATGACTCTCAAAAACAAGCCTCAGTGTCATCTGTGGAAACCTTTTAACTTGTTAGTTTGTAACTTGTTATTGTTGACTTTTGCTTGGACTGTTCTCTATATTTTGTCTTCATAAGGGCATTTTAGGGATTTGACCAGTAGTCAAACATTTTATTAAAGTGTGTGAGCCATAAAGAAAACAATTTGAAATATAAAATAAACATTCTATATAATTAATATCCTTAGTTGTTTGAGATAAACAATCATTTAATATAAGATGCTCTTGATTGCTATTGCATCAGGCTGGAGCTTTGATGATAGTTGGTGTACTAGCTAATAGATCAGCATTGTCTCCTAATCTTGTCAAAAGCTTGATTCGATCCATTGCTGATGTGGCACGCGAGGATGCAGTTGATTCTACTGATTTGCAGTTGTTTCGAGTGTCATTCATGGCTTTGGTCAATGTCGTACAGGTACTCTTTTCATGTGATTGCATTGGCACTGCAAGTGAATATAATATTCATTTACAAAATTCCATTTTTTTTGTGAAAAGTATTATTTCAAAATCTAATAGGTAAAATAATACTTGTCATTTCTCTTCACATGACAGCTGCAATCTGTGGAAATGCTCCCCAAGAAGGCTGTTGATATCTTGAAGGAAATTAGGTAGAACTCAAGGGCTCATTTTTGTTTTTCTTTCTTTTGAAATCTGTCTATATGCTTTTTATTTATATTCTAAGAGCATGGATTTGATTTTGTGATGAAGGGATCTTTCTGGGATACTTTCTGGATTAACCAAGGAGTTCAATATTGACAAATTTCTGGTAGTTCTGTTTGAGTCTCTTATGGAGTATGGATCTGATGATGATATGTGCCATCATGTTCTGCTTTCCTTGATAAGTACCGTTCCTGTTAATGCTCTAGTTGGTCGTCTAGTCTCAAAACTTCTTTCTACTTCGATGAAGTTATCTAAGAAAGGGACCGAAACATCATCATCTGCATCAGGTTTGATTTCAAAGTGCTAATTGATATTTGCTATTTTTTGTGGTCAAGTGTGGATAAATATGAATTCTGAGATCCATCATTTAAGTTTAGAGGTGGCCAAATTATTATCTGGGCTGGGTTATAGTTTAAAATGAGCCTTTGTATGGGATGACCGCCAACACTTTTTGTCCGTAATTATTATCTTTCTTAATCTAGTTAGTAGTTACTGTGTCGATAATTGTACAAAACATATATTAGTTTATAAATTCCCAATCTCTTGGAGAATATGATGTTGGAGGTCTTAAGCACTAAAAGTAATTTTTTTTGCTACTTTTCGGGTCATTTTTTTCAAGATTATTGTTGAAATAATTTTGGTCTGCACAGCTGAATCAGTCCAAGTTTTAGTAAATGGGTTGAAGTTGTCACCTCTATTCAAGTTACATCAGTAACAACTTGATTTTGTATGTTTGCTCATTGTTGTTTTGGAATAAATATAACAGGAAGCAAAGCGAAACAAATTTTGGTCTGCATTAATGAACATTATCCACTGGCATTACGCGAAGCAGTTCAAAGTTTTCTAGAGGTTTGTTGTTTGTTGTCTTGATGTATACACATTCGTGGTTTCTTTTGTTTGTCTACTTCTCCTTCTCTTTTACTTTTGCTATTTCAAATTTGATCTTAAATTCAGTGTCTATCTAACTTTTTTAGGGCATTGAAGGCCTATCCAAGAAAGATAATTTGGCATATGAAATCCTTTGTAAGACATTAGATGGAGGTGTGGACTCATCTGCATTATCTGATTCAAAAATTTGGTTTGGACTGGAACATCCTAAGGTATATATAGTATGCCACTTTCAGAGGAATGATCTACTTAAAGTTCTTTCTCTTTTTCTAATATTTATTTTGCCTGCATGATATCACAGGCTAGGGTTCGGCGTGCTACGGTTATTAGTTTGGATGCGGATTCTAGTCTTGGAGACAAGTCCGTTAATTCACAGGTGATATGTTAATTTATACCAGCAGTATGTAAATGTCTCAGATTTTAGGTATATAGTTTAGAGTGTTGAACACTATATTTCAACAAGCAATATGCTAATACTTTTTTCTGTTTTATTCAATTTCTCTTTATTTTTTTTTCAGAAGTTTAAAACTGTACATGATGCACTGTTGCGCCGGCTTTACGATGATGATCTAAGTGTGGTTCAGGCAGTTTTAAGTATGGGCAGATTGTCTGAATTTATAGAACATTCAGATCTTCTTGATGCAATTTGGAAGGTGCTGAAAAGATGCAACAATATATTAATTTCTGGTACGTTTCTTGTTACTCTATCTTTACTCTATTTCTGCTCATTTGTACTTGCATCTGCTAGCTGGCGCACAATTATTGCCTGAATTAGCTAAAGAGTTATTGGATAGTGACCTTAAAATTACTTTCCAACAGTTATTTTTTGCCTTAATAACTCTTAATCATTCTATTTAATTTTGCATCTGCGGTGACTGTTTTATAATAGCAGAAATGTAATGAGAGGTTATCATTAGTATAGTGATATCAATGTTTTGGTTCTTTAATGTAACACTCATTTTCTATATGCCCTAATTGCAAAGTGGTGGTGTTGGCATGTTGGTACATTTTGCGGAGCTGAACTAAGTACAAGTATTATGGTTTAATGCGTTAGCTTTCAGTTCTCAAATTAGAACTTTGAGTGCATAAGCCATTGAGGTGTGGCATATGAAGTAATTGGTGACTGGCTAGTAACATTTGTGGTCTTACATGGCCACTGTAATACTGATGTGTGGTTGCAACAGCCTTAAGATTATAAGGTGATTTATGTCAATATTTTCACAAGTCTTTTGTTGCAGGGTTTATTTGGATGGCCTAAGCTATATGTATGATGTTTCACTGTGAATGGATTATACACTTTCTTTAGCATACAGTTTCTTGATTTCAAATTTGGTTGATTGATTTGTATTTACTTTTGTCGATGCATATTTAACTGCTAATCTTTTAACTAGCTTGAATTTTCGTGTATAGGGGTATCGGATAATACAACTTTAGCTGCTGATGTCACCATATCATGTTTGGAGCACGTAACTTCAAGCTTCCTAGGCCAAGAAGAATACACAAAAGAGCTCGCTGCAATGATATTCCCTTTGCTTCTAATCATGCCGAAGGTCTCTTTATAAAAAGCCTTGTTTTTATTAACGAAATACTCACACCTGTTTGACTTAAACCCACAGCCTATTGGTTGGCGGGCCACTTTGATGCTGGCCTACTACTACGCGAAATACCTGTTTATAATTTGTTCTGACAAGTGGCAGTTTCGATTTTCCTGCAATTATACCCGTGCTAATATACATTTGTTTCGTTTGTCCTATCAGAGCCAGAGTATAAACCTGAAGGCCTTAAGTGCTGCGAAGGAGTTAAAATGGCCACTCTACCAGAAACTTGTTTCCATCTCCACCTCCGGGCAGGCAAGTAACTATTATTTGATTCCTCGAATTAGTTTGGATTGATACAGTTTATTTATTGCTGCTTCATTAAAGCATAGAGTATCCAGCCAACTATGGTTTACATTGTTCCAGGCTTAATACTGTTATGTTTATTTTTTTTACAGAAATTGGCACATAAAAGTACATCGGCTCTTAATGCTGATAATGTTAGTGTCATGGCAGAGAGCTTCTTGGCCAACTCTGATGAATATGTACAGTGGTTTGCTGGACACTGCCATGATTCGGAGTTGTCGAAAACATTATTTTTCTTGATAATGTTGCATGCTCTAAAGAAGACACATAAAGGTTAGAATGCTATATAGTATATGTCTTTATTCATGCTTGTATCCATTCTAAGTTGGTAAAACATTTCTGCAGACATGATGTTTTTTCGTTGGTTTGTAAAAAGGGTGCTATTTCTTTTTCTATTTATTTTTTTTTGTTAGCAATTTTGCATTCCAAGGTTGCCAATCTCTTACCATAAAATGCAATGAAGTTAAACTTTGATTATGCAGGTGAATTTTTTAGGTTGATTGAACTCTATCTTATAGTTGGAAAATGCCAGTAACATCACCATTTTTGCAAAACCAAATAAATACATCATTTTGTGAACCTAAATATCTAATATAATTAGGATTTCAAAAAATTTCTTGCTAAAACTTACTTCATTTGCGTGTTTGTTTGTCAATAAAATGGCTTTATATGCCATTGCATACTGCATAGTTTGATTGCTTCATTTTTCTCACCCATTTGCTTCAGATTTTGGTCAATTTTTGGCGTTGTACGAGTCCTGTTTTCCAGTAGCAACGAAGGAGTGGGAAAAGTCAGAGACAGCTGGGTTTGGAGTTTCTACAGCAGAGGTACACCTGTCAACAACAACACATAATGGTATTCAGTTTTTACACCCAACTAACTTTTCTATTTTTACAGTCAAGTAGAAGCATGCTGGATAGAGATTGCGAAGGATTTCTTGATCAGATGTATGACGTAAAAGTTGATGAGTTAAATGCAGAGATATTAAAATGCATATTTTGGAGGTTACTAGATGCCTTTCTTGCAACAACTGCTGAGGATACCTCTAAGGTTAGTCAAAGCACTTGATGTTTAAAGTTATCATTCATTATTTCATTGTGATATTATCTTTTGTAGTTAATAGTTTAGTTTAACCAACCATTTTTTTTTAATCTTTTAAGCAATTTCTTATGTTTTTTTTGAGGGGACTAGTCACAAAGTTTCACTTTTTGTTTCTACTTAGCTGAACATACTAATATAGTCCGCAAAGTTTTAGGGGATTGATCATAAAATTAGTCTAATTCAGCTTTGTTAGTAAAATAAATAAGCTTTAAGGGGTAAACCACTTCTCAAGAATTTCAGCGATTAAATGAATTAATTTGAGAAAGTTAGTTGCTTAAATTAATTATGTACTTTTTTTTTAAAAAAAAATCCGGATTTAGCACTTTGTTATCCTATAACATTAACATTTGCAGGATGAAAACAAGAAGGAAGTTATTCTTCAGAATCTTTTTTCCTTCTTTGCTTCTCATTCTAAGGTTGCTTTCAAGAAGCATCTTCATCATCTTGTTGCCAAACAGAAGAATTCACCAGCTCGATTTTTGTCTACACTTTTCACTGACGAAGGTGAGTAACTGTTTTGAAATGTTTTCCGTGCTGATTCTGCCATTTTCTCCGCCTAATAAACAAATCAGTTATTTTATAAAAGGAGATCTTTTATACTACTGTTCATTTATGCTATCTTTTCTACCGAGTGTCTGAGATCTTGGTTAGTTCTATGTTCAATTTATCTATACAAGTCATAGTGCTCTAAAATAATTAGCAATACTGAACTATAGAAAGGACTGTAAAAAAGGGTTATGTCTCGATGCTCATCATCTTGAATTACTTATATGGTTCTCATTACAAGAATTATATTATTGCAGGTGTCACTGCTTCTGTCCAAAGAGAGAGTCTGCACTCGTATGCATTTCTTTGTTCTCAGTTAGATGAGGGAATCCGTTTGAAAACTGAAGTGAACGAGGGATTACTACTTCAACTACCTGCTGAGTTTCCTTCAGTTCTTGTTCCACTGTCCAGTGACGATATGGTAATCATGAGTTCTACCTTAAACTGGTTAGAAGTACATATGATTGGGTGACAATTTCGCACCATCTACTTAGGAATTGGTCAATTCGGCAATTTTTAACCATCTACTTATGGGCGGGTGTTTTGGGTTGTGTTTTATGACTTTATCTCCTAGTGGTCAAATCAAAACTTTTAGCCTAAAGGGAACATGTCACGTGGGTTGAAAGTCCCAAAGTCTTTATAATGCATACGACTTTCTTTCTTTTCTATATACAAAAAATTTGATTGTGTCTAATGATAACAAAAGCCTTTTTTTTTTTTTTTTTTTTTTTTTAATAACTTTTTCTTAAAAATGGTAATATATTGTTTGCTGGCTTAAACTGACCCTCCCATTATGTCACCTCTGTTTCTCATAATTGTTACTCTGTTTAATGTTTGCTCCTGGTCTCTCAGGTAAACTGCATGCTAAATGCTCTGTTGGCTTTTATACTTGCAATGGTGATTACATTTATATTCTTTACCTCCCTTACATTTATATTCTCTTTTCACAGGAAATACGCACAGCCGCAATGAGCTGCATTGAAGGACTATCTACTCTATGGCCACATGTTAGTAAATATGGAGGAAAAAATGGTACATCTTTTTTAGCTCAGACCTATCTTACTAATGTTCGAGTCACCTTATAACATGCTATGTTGCTTCTGTCACAGGGAGAAGTGCAGTATGGAGTCATTTTCTTGGAGACGTTCTGGCGATGATGGTTCAACAGAAGAAACTTATTTTATCTGACATAGATTTTCTCTCTGAATTCTTTACAACATTGCTAAGCTCTGGACATCATAGCCTTTTGGTGCCACAGAGTATTGGAGAGAGGTAGTTCATCAAGTTTATTTTGCTATAACCTGACTTCCCGGTTTGACTCCTACTGAAACATTACCTGTATCAACTTGGACTCATATTGCCTGTTACCCAACCTGACTATCATGCCACCTCTATTTTCTTAGCCTTCATTTTACCATTTATTATGACAGCTTTTTCATCTTCATATATATAATGTACATTTTTAAATATATCCAGCTTTGATCGACCTAAAAAGGACAGCATTCTGAAGTTTATATTGAGCTCTGCGCTGTTATTATGTCCATATGGCGTGGTAAGTTCATGAAAATTGTTGATTTACTGTTTTATATCTCAGTTCTATGGTTTGTCTTGCAACTCTCTCTTTAGTAGTTACATCGTTCTCTATGTATCCAAGTTAATGTGTATTAACTTCTTTATTGACACCTTGGCAGCTGAAAGTGTTATCTTTGCTCAAAGGCTTGGGAAGCCAAGTTTTTCTTGTTAAAGAAGTGGATTCTTTGTTAAAAGATTTGTTAGAAAGACGCAATAAATCCCATCATCAAACATTGTCGAGGGTTGAAGTTAAAATCCTGTGTCTATTACTGGAGGTAATTTCCTGTAAAGAGGTTACATGATTTTGCATTTAGAATCCCACGGCTTTGTTATAGTAACATTTTATCTGTTTTTTAGTGCTGTACGAAGCTCACTTCAGCAGCTGGTGCGCATGCTGTTGAGTCATACATATTGAAGGCACTTCAGGTTTGTAGCCACACACCCATTTACTTATGAATGGATCGATGTGGGTTCTGTTTTTTGTTTAATAGGATGAAAAAATAAATATGTAGCTTAAAAGGTTAACTTGTTTGCAAGTAGTGTTTCTGGTCAAAGCATCTGAATTATATGTTCACCTTTCTCTTTATTTTTTTCCTGGCAGGTTGATCGATCATATTCCGAAGATGCTTCCATCATACAGCCTTGTGCTACTATTTTAAAATGCCTTAATGGCTCTTTGTATGGGGGTTTCAAGCCTGAAATACAGGTAATTCTTTCTAATGGAATCTAGATGCTTCTAAGCTGATTTTTGATTGTTAAGCTTTTCACAAAATATTGGATATCTAAACACCAAATCTTAAGCTAATACATTTAGCATGCTTACTAGCAGTTTTGTCTGACCCACTGGCTGTTTACTAACTTGCAGGAACTTGTGTTTCAAGAACTTGTGTGTCTGTTTCGAAGCTATAACGGAGACATTCAGAATGCGGCTCGGGTGGCCTTGTTGCAGATAAAGGTTTCTATTCATTTCTCCCTTTCATTGTTTTCTGTGCTGGTCAGTTGCTTAATGTTAATTTTTTTTGGGTTAAAGGGTTACCCCGGTAAAGTAACTTGCTTAATATTATTTGTCCCTCTTCTTATATATTAATATTTTTCAAAGGGTTTCACCCTGTTGAGGAATATTGTATGGCTGGGATATGGCTCTTGTTTGTTATTTATAATTCCACAAGCACCTGTTAGACTCTTTAAATTTGAGACATTACTATTTCCACACTGCTGTAGTATTTTAAACGTAGTGGACAATAAATTTGGAATTTTATTGTAAGTATATCATCAATATCTTCGTATTGTTGATTCTTTGTTTCTATGGTAGTCTTTTGTGTTTTGTTTGTGAGATGCTTTCAACTTTATTTACTTTCCTCTAAATTTGCAGGTTTCTAGCTCAATTATACAGCGGATGCTTGATTTTGTTTTGGAAAAAGCAGTTCCTTTAACTGGTTCACTGCATGGGAAGAAGAAAAAGACAGCATCCTTGCATCTAAAAACTGAACTACATAATGATGCGGGTCATAAGCGCTGCAGCAAGCTCTCGTTTCTGAGTTCTTTACTTGATATTTTGCTAATAAAGAAAGACATAGAGAACAGGTGAGCTTCCAGTGTAGAACAGTCAATGCTAGACAATTTAGAGGTGTCTTTAATGACCTGTTAGCCTATTAATGAGCTGATTCGGGTTATGTGTTATTTCTAATAGTGTCAAATAGGGTAAAATAATATCAGGTAAAAGAGTAATGGGTCATACAGGTAGAATTTGGGCTAACATGTTTTTGAAAATGCGTACAATCTCCTAAATCATTTTATTCAAAGAAATAGAGTAATGTAATTGTACTTGGAACATTTAGGGTGCGTTTAGTTGGGGGAAAACACCATTGTTTTCCACAAAATGTTTTGTGGAAAACAAGGAAAACGGTGATCGCGTTCAAATTAACGTTTTCCAACAAAATATTTTGCAAAGCACAAAATCCCCTATTTCCCTACTTAACAAGGAAAATTACAAAACAAATTTTAGTTGTTTTCCTTGTTTTCCTTTGTAACCAACAACCCTTATTATTTGATGAATGTGCCCTAAAACTTGAAAAATATGTTTACAAAATTAGAGATAGAAAACAAGAGAATTTTTTCTCCAACTAAACGCACCCTTATTATTTGATGAATGTGCCCTAAAACTTGAAAAATATGTTTATTTTGCTATGATTATTCATTAGTTTGTTTAAATAAATTTAGTTGGTTTGCTATTATCTTTTGTGGTGCTTATTATTGATTGAGTTGATCACAAACATGATCATTTATTTCAGGACTGCTCTCGTGGAGCCACTGTTCAAGCATCTTAGCGTTGTTTTTATGGATAAAGAGTGGATACATGAAGCTATAAAGCAGGATGAGGAACATGCAGAAGCTGCTTCTGATATTTCACAAAATGAATTGTGTTACATTCAACAGAATCTACTATCAGTTCTTGAAGATATCTCAAATTCCCTTATCAATGACAGAGCACAGGTTATACTCATTTTCTGTTTTCTTGAAACTCAGTTGCACCTGTCAGTTTGTATTTACTGCTAATTGATCGTATAATGACACCATTTAAATTGCAGGATGGAGTTGCTGAATGTTTCGACATAAAGCTATTGGTTAGTTGTGCTCGATCCACAGATGATGCAGTCACACGTAATCATGTGTTTTCGTTGTTATCAGCAGTTTCAAAGGTTATGCCAGACAGAATCTTGGACTACATACTTGATATTCTTACTCTTATTGGGGAATCAGCTGTTACACAGGTATATTGATCTTTAATGCAGCCTTTGTTAATATTTTTTTCACATGTTTGGGAGAAGTTTAACTACTATCTTATGATGTATGGAAGCACTTGAGGTGTTTGTTACAAGGGATTGTTTTTTTAATCTCAATTTCCAAGTTTTGGCTTATCTAAAGTTTTACATAATCGGTCAATGCTTACCAAGCTTTTAATTATAGATGTCGTTTTTGCGAGTAACGGTTAGTTGTATCTATTCTTTTCTTGGCAGTGGGACAATCAATCAAAGAAGGTATCTGAAGACCTTATATCTACTATTGTGCCATGCTGGCTGTCAAAGACTGAAAACCAAGAGGAACTGTTGCAGGTATGTGAATCTGTGCTTAACATATTTTTACTGCTTCTACCATGATGGCACTTATTTTTCTTAGTTTAACTTGCCATTTCTTTCTCAGATTTTTCTGAATATATTGCCTGATGTCGCTGAACATAGAAGACTTTCGATCATGGTGCACCTTTTGAGGTATTTATGATTAGCTGTCATGTTACTCTTCTTGTTGGAGGTGTTCAGTATTCACATTAGACTTGATATAATATAACTTTGATTTGGGTGTATATGACCTAACAAGCATACTTTACAGGACTCTAGGGGAGAGCAGCAGCTTAGCTTCATTGCTTGTCCTCCTTTTCCGATCATTGGCTTCAAATCAGGATACTTCAGAGAAATTGAGTACGAATGTACGTTCACAGTGGGAGTACATATTTGCCTTGCGAATTTGTGAGCAGTATTCATGCATGGTATGGCTTCCTTCACTTGTGGTGACGCTTCAAAAGATAGATATGGGTGCATGGGACCCGCAACTTGTCCTGCAACTCCTAGTTGCAATGCAGTTTATTAGTGACAAATTACAAGATCCTGAAATAGCATTCAAGCTTAAATCTGGTGAAGATGTCAGTAGCTTTCAGGTCTGATTTTTAATCTCTCGTAGTTGGCTATTTGTGTAGTTGATATTTTTTTGGCTCTGAGTTATGCTTTATCCGAACATGTTACATACGGGTTATATGAAAAAGTTTAGTAAAAACATAAATGGGTTGAAAATTGCCTAAATGTGTTTTTGAGTTTGTCAGACCTCGTAAATAGATTAAATTAAAATGAACTTTTACATTGGTTTACAATAGTAGAGTTTTTTGCATCATATTTCGACGGAACAACTTTTTAAAAAAAAAGTAATAATTGATTATTTTGGTTCAGTTTTTAACTTTATTTCTCTTTTATGTTCTCAGGCAACAAGTGGGGCACTAATGGAGCATGTCGCAAACTGTTTGCAACTGGTTGGGCCAAGGAGAAAGGAGCATGGTGTTCCAGCTTCAGTAGGTAAAGAACTAAAGGAGCTTATGCATGCTGTTTTGACATCTGTCAGAAAGGGTCTCCTGCCTTCCACTTACTTTGAAGTCATCATCAAATTGTTAGGCCATGCAGATCGTAACTTGAGAAGAAAGGTTAGAAATTTCACTCAGCACCAATAATTATTACAAAATTATAACATACTCTAAACTCAATTATTTGTATTTTAACAGGCTCTCGGGCTTCTATGTGATATGGCGAAAGAATGCAACGTGTTGACTCAGAAGCATAATAAAAGAATATTAAATTCAAGCATAAGAAGCTCATGGCTTCAGTTCGATGAACTTACGTTACAACGCTTCGAACAAATGTGTCACGAGATCTTAGAAATAGTTGACGACACTGCTAATACATCAGAACATAGCTCCTTGAGACTTTCAGCCGTTTCCACTATTGAAGTTTTAGTCACGGTTTTTCCTTCAAGTGACTCCATCTTTAACACATGTCTGGCAACAGTTATTAAGCATATACATTCCGATGATTTGGCTGTCTCTTCTGGATGTTTTAGAACTGTTGGCGCATTGATTAATGTGCTTGGTCCGCGAGCCCTACCTGAGCTTCCAAATATCATGGATAATGTTTTCAAGAGGTGTATAAATTCAGAAACCCAAGACAGCGATGATATGAGTTTGAGCGGATCATCAAATTCAAAAGAAACTCTCTTCATGTCTATTCTTGTTACGATAGAGGCAGTCATTGATAAGCTTGGTGGTTTTTTGAACCCGTATCTTGCTCGTATTTTTGAACTTTTAGTTTTGCGTCCCCAATATGCAAATAACTCCGGTTCGAAGTTAAAGTTGAAAGCTGATGCTGTGAGAAAACTCATAACAGAAAAAGTGCCTGTAAGTTTGACTCTAATTCTAACTTTGTCATGGGTTTCTTTATAATAATAAGAGGTACCAAAGTTTGCGGGTCGGGTAACTGGTCTCAGTTGGTACTTTTTTGGCGTAGGTATGTGGATCGGTTTGGCTTAGGTCGACCGGAGACACTCTTTTCCCCAAATCCAAGTATTTTAAAGCAAAATACGATTAGTTAACACATTTTAATTCTAATATAAGTTTGCTCATATCTTTTAATGAAATAAGTCGTGATTATAATTTTTTTATTGTTTATGAATAATCGTCTAGTGTTTTAATATAAAGTGATTTGGGAGGTTATATATAGTAATATTACACTTCTGGCTACTTTAATTTGCTTTAATATAAAGTGATTTGCGATCTATGCTAACAGGGCTGTTGGATCTCAATTCTCTATTAATGACTACTTGTCTATTATTATATTTTGTTTACCAGGTTCGTCTGTCACTTCCTCCTCTCTTGAAGATATATTCTGAAGCAATCAAATTTGGGGATTCGAGTTTATCGATTACTTTTCAGATGTTAGGAAACTTCATTAGTACAATGGATCGATCGGCAATATCTACCTATTATGTAAATATTTTTGACATGTGCTTGCTTGCTCTGGATCTTCGTCGCCAGCATCCTGCTTCGATCAAAAGTATTACTGCTGTTGAAAAGGATGTTATCAATGCAATGGTGGTTCTTACAATGAAACTTACAGAGAACATGTTTAAGCCACTTTTCATTAGGTGTGTTGAGTGGTCGGAATATGTGGAGCAAAGTCAGGATTTAGAGCATGCAAATATCTACAGGACAATATCTTTCTTCAATTTAATACAGAAGCTTGTTGATAGCCACAGGTGAGTTGAAACCTACTATTTTAACTTTTTTACTCTACACGTAAGTTACAGGGTAAACTCCAATATTCATGTTTTTTTTAAAGTCAAAGAAAGGTTAAAGGAAAGACCACTAAAGATAAAGTTTAAGTGTTTAAACCCCCAAAATGGTAAAGTTATCTGGTTTTATCCGACATTAACCATCAAAAGGTTTGAAATTTTCTTGTTTAAACAGGTTAACAGTCGTTCAAAGTGTGACATAGTTTTCTAATTAGCTAACCCGATTCAACCCGATTCGTACCAATATTATACTTCTAGAATTTTGCTACTTTGGTTCAAAGTTTGTTCTAATATTGTTTACTACAATGCTACAGATCCTTGTTTGTTCCATACTTCAAATATATCCTAAACGGATTGGTGCGGCATCTGACTGATGAAGTTGTAAGACCTGGTCCATCTCGAAAGAAGAAGGCAAAGCTTATGGACTCAGAAACGAGTAAGAGCCAGGAGGATTCTACTTTGTCTGTAGGAAAGTGGCATGTGAGGGCGCTGGTTTTGTCGTCTCTACATAAATGTTTTCTTTTTGACGCTGGAAACCTCGAGTTTCTTGACTCCTCAAATTTTCAAGTAAGTGGATATTTCCTTTCTATTTTGTTTCAGTGTGTTAATCTTCGACTTCACGCTCTAGCATCTGATTGTTTTCTTTCAATTAAGTTTATCACTTGATTTTGATTAAAAATGGGCTGTTTTGGATTTATTTTTACAGGTGTTATTGAAACCAATCATCTTACAGCTTGATGTTGATCCACCAAGCTCCCTCGAACAGCATCCTGATGTACCCTCTGTGAATGAGGTTGATGATGTGTTGGTTTCTTGTGTTGGACAAATGGCTGTTACATCTGCAAGTGACCTTCTGTGGAAATCACTTGTTCATGAGGTTAGTCTTCAACTCTCCACACTTTTTTTCTTCCTCTACTTTAGAATAACACGTCAGATTCGTCTGGCCTGCCCGCAAAAGAAAGTCGGTTATTTTTTTACTAATTAAAAAAAAAATTATTTTGAGCGTTTTAAGTAACGCTCTCTATACGGCATATATTATTCCTATAGTAATTTACCTACATATGTAAGCTCTCTGTCCTAAGGTTATTCATGACGAATATGGTGAAATTATGTAAAAATTCTACAGGTCTTAATGGAAACTCGAAGTGAGAAGGTACGTACCCGGATACTGGGGTTGAAGATAGTGAAGTATCTACTAGATAATCTAAAAGAAGAGTTTACTGTAGCCATAGCCGAAACCATACCATTCCTTGGTGAATTGTTGGAAGATGTGGAACCAAATGTCAAGTCGCTGGCTCAAGAAATTCTAAGGGATATGGAAACAACAACTGGTGAAGACCTACGCCAGTATTTGTAGAACTTTGAATTTCCAAATAGTATCATTAGCTCATCTGTAGTATCCATCGGATGGATTGGCCATCTATTTTTGTAGGTTCAAGTTTTGGTTCATTGTAATCTTTTGATCTGAAATTTTCGCAAAATACGAGCCTTGGTTTGATATATAGTTCTTAAATCATCAATAGACATCATTCTACAAGTTATTGTCTTTCCAGGCCATTTTCCCATTTGACTGCTTTCCAATTATTTGTCTGGATCATTTTCTGTCACAGATGTTATGAACTGAAATATTCAATATTTTTAAAGGATGCCAACTAATTTTAGATTAACTACATTTATTGAACCTAAACTTTTATTTTATTTTAGAAATTGAATTTATAAAACTTATAAAATTAATTTTTAATTAAATAAATTCAGTGTTTTCTTTTAGTCATGTTAAACTTTGTTTTGAGAGCATCAGTTAAACAGACCCATTTTAAAAATCTATGAAAAATACGAGTAATATAAAGCATTTCCACGAGAATTTAAGTCATTTCAACCGACTAACTTTCGATATTTAGTTTCTCAGTTTGGTGTTTATCATAAACAAAGCATGGCAAAAGGAGTTTTTTGAAAAATTTGAGTATAAGCTTAACGCATATGTACTAAAATTGTCTGGAAGGTGGTTAAATCGCATACATCCGAGACAAATACCTGACTTTATTGAATAGCCTTAAGAAAGAAAACCTTATCTGTTTACCTGTTTATGCATCTAGAAACTCATTTTAAGTTAAATTTTGATGTGAAAACACCGTTATAAAAAATTACGAGTAACTATTTAAGTGAAAAACATAACCACAAGAATTTCAATCATTTCGACTAACTAACTATGTTAAAAAAAAAGGATCATGCATCCAAAGGCTATCCAACTATTAAACATTTTACTTTTAAGCCATTCATTTATTTAAATTAACAGGCTACAAAAATATGTGTTTGTTTTCGTTTATACTAATCAGATTCAAATTTTTACCGGAAATTTTGTACAAGTTCAAGAATAAATCTAAATAAAACATATCAAAACAATAAAATTAATTATTTAAATGTAAAACCTTAGATAAATTATCATAAATTACTTTAACTAAATAAAGTTGTCCTTAAATAATAGCCAAAACTGATATTCTGCATTTCAATAGTTATTTGTGTTATTATAGTATGTTCTTCTTGGCTTTATTAATTGATTCAAAGATTTTCGAGAAATAAATTATCCAAAACTAATATTAACAAAAGCAAACATAAAAATGGATGACCTATAAATTAGGGTGGCTTAGAAGAAAAAAGCTTAATTGTTGGGCTGTAATCCAAAAAAAAAGAAAAAAAAAAAAAAAAAAACTATTGATATTTTAGTTTATCGGTTCATGTTTTTCATTAACAAAGCATGGCAAAAGGATATTTGAGTATGAGTAAAGATCAAATGAGAACTAAAATTAAAATGAGAATGATGAGAATAAACCACAATCACACATTTCATATGCACTTACAAACATAGATGCATCTCCCCTTAAATTTCTCTTCCTCATTTAAAATATGTGGCTGAAATTTCTTCTCATTCTTCTTATTTCAAATTTTCTTCTCACTAGATATCTTCTCATACCAAAATTGTCTCAACCCGGTTAAACCACATTTATTCAAGACAAATACTCGACTTCACCAATTTCAAGTTAATTTTGCCACATTAAGGTTCCTCACACTTCCTTTTTATCATACTGGAACATCATCAAGTGCCGAGGCGGACCCAAACTCTATGTTATTAAGTGCACAAGTTTTCTTTTCTACGAGTATAAACGAAATAAAATGAATTAAAAGATATGATTTCATTAAAACTAGTAAACATATTAAGATGACATATATTTCTTTTAACATATTAATGGGCTAACTTAATAAGACAGATTTATGTGATACAAAATTTAGAAACCGAGTTCATTTTGAAAAATTCAAAATTTTTAACAAAAAATTACATTACCCAACAAATATCCATCAGGTTTCCGTGAACCAAAAGAACCTCCTAGAGGTACATCCTTAATCACGTTTGAACTAAAAATAAACGACATATCTAATGGCATCTTGGATGTATGTCAGACATTTACCAACATCGATGAATATAATCAAGAATTCTATTAATGTTCACTCATTTAGCTAAATGAATACAAATTATTGTTAACAGTTGTATGTTTATATAATAACAAATATAAATGTCGAGAATGGGCTGTTGATCGTTCGATTGGTTACACACTCTCTAGTTATAATGATAAACACCAATAGTTGTATCTCTTATATTAAGAGATATTACAAACTCTCTAGCTTTCTCATAAAAACTCTTAGGAGATTTAGAAGTGAATGAGATCAAAATCAAGCATTGATTTACTGCTTTGTATAGGCAAATTGCTTCAGTTGTAACATTATACATGACAATGCCACAATCCAAGTTGCAATCCAAGTTGATTCCCATAAAATATTCTATTTTCCTTTATTGTTCAAAACCTTCTGGTTGGAGCATGTAAATTTCTTCTTCAAGAACCTATCGAACGGTTGTCATTTGAATTACAGGGGAAAATATGTTGTTGAAGTCAATTCCTTCTTTTTGAGTATATCCATTAACCACCAATCTTGCACGATACTGCTCCACTTGATCTTCACCGCCTCTCTTAATTTTATACACTAGTTTGTTTCTAATAGATTTTCTACCTCGTGGTTGTGGCAACAGCTCTCAAGTTCTTTTCTTATGAAGAGTTTCAAAATTTTCTTGCATTGCTACCATCCATAGCGATGCATGTGGGTTATGCCTATTGAAGAGTTGACGGTTCTCCTTCCTTTGTAAGAAGACAATATGCAACGTTGTTCTCCATAACATAATCTGAGTGCCACACTGGCCGTTTTCTTTCATAATTAAGAGTACGAGTTGTTGGAGCTTGAGACTTACTTGTCTCATTCACCTCGTGCTAGGGTGCAACTTCAAAAGAATCATTATGTTGAAATTGCTTTTCCATCTGTATTAAAGTAGTTTCTATTGTTGTGCTATCGTCATTTCCATTAACTTGAATTTGTCTTCCATAAAGACAACATCTCTGCTCACAACCGGGCATTGGGGTCCCACAAGTAATACCCCTTTACTCTGTCATCATACCTTAAGAGCGAACAATTTTGGATTTCAGATCTAGCTTTGTAGTTTCTTGGGTACAATACATCACGCACACATAAATTTCAAATATATGAAGGTCTGAATAGTTGACTGACTTTCCCGTCCACATCTCTATCGGTGTCTTCAACTCAACTGCAGTTGAAGGTGAGCGATTTATCACATAACAAGCGGTATTGACTGATTCTGCCCAAAAATATTTTCCAAGCTTGTAGTCGCCAACATTGCTCTTGCTCTTTCTAACAAGGTTCTGTTCATCCGATCTGCCACATCATTTTGTGGAGGAGTGTATGTTGTCGTGAACTGCCTTTTGATTCCTTCTTGCTTACAAATGGTATCTAATTCATCGCTAGTGTATTCGCCTTAAAACACTCGATCTTCTATCCAGAGTCAAGTTTAATCCCGCTATTTGTAAAGTTTGAAAACTTCAAAAACATCACACTTCATTTGCGTCTGCTGCTTCACAACATAGGGTGTTTCCATCTTATGAAGTGATAGCGAATATTTCTCTAAGGATTAGAGTTATTTAAATCCCAACAATCTTTCATCAGTGGCTCGAATTTCGACATTTGTAACATTTGCAACTCTTCTTCCTTCTTAATTTAGATTTATCATGATTGTGACTCTCTGAGGTCACGTCCCGTTAACCTTTCTTTCTTCACCACCAAAGCCTCCACCTGTCTTGAACTGAACTGGTCTGTCCTCCCTATTTTGCGCCTATTTTATTCTTCCAAAATAGCGGATGCAACATCATTGAGACTAGATAGTATGAGAGGACATTATTATTTAATTGATGATGAGGTGGTCATATGAGTCATGTAAAATGTGAATTACAATTCAACACGTTCATGTGGATTATTATACAAATCAAAGAAGTGAGTTGAGAAAAAAATAAATAACCATAAAAAATCTAACATTAAATTGTTATCACCAAAATGTAAAGATTTTTCAACCATGAAATCGTCTTTAAAAAACCCACCTAGTAATAACATATCAATTAGTCGGTATTCTATGTAGCCCCCGTCGGCCCTAGAGATTTTAGTAACATATTCCCACAATGGCCCTTTATCGGTAGATTGCGTTGAGGGCACACTACCACTAGTACTATTGCCGGCACTAGAACTTGAATCCATGATTATGAAATTTAAAGTGTTATTGGAAATTAGGAAACATGAAGTTTAATCGAATGATTTGAATAATTGAGACTCATGAATTCTATAAAGACAAAAAAACAATCAAACAAATAACTAAACAAATAATCATACCTGTTAGTAATTTCATATGTATTCATACTGAGAAACCGATTCTTCATGAAATGACTTGGGTGAGAAGCCGAGAAGATAGAGCGACAAAGAGAGGACAAAGCGTGAGAGCGGGAGACTGATCATAGAAGTATAGAACAGTTGTCGTCGTTTTAATATTGGGAAAAGGGGTTAGTGTTTAAAATAGACTTTTAAACGATTGGGCCTTTAATTGGGCTTAAATATACGTTTTTAATAGTAGAAACACTTTTAAATGGCCCAAAAACGTTTCCAGCACGTTTCATGCCCGACACCAGACGTTTCCAAATGCGTGAAACGTTTCCTATTTTCCAGAAACGTTTTTGAGGCGTTTCCAGGAGTTTTGCATTTATGAAACATTTCAGGTATGGGAGACGTCACCCCGATGGAGTTTTCGTGCAACATAGATTTAAACTATTGACGTGCTCATTCACTGAACTAGATTCCGTCATGCGTAGAGCATATAGTTTCCTCTTAAGAATTATTGTAGAGCGATTTTTCCTCGTATAATTGAGCAAGATGATCCCAATACTCATCTGCCAGATGACGATTCACAATAGCATTTCTGTCCATGTCGTCCCATTTACTGTGATCCGTGACCTCAGCTAGACTTTCACCAATAGACACTAAACATTTATCCCTTTTTAGGATAGCCTCTATCTTTAACTTCCACAACGAGAAGTTACACCTAATGAATTTTTCAATTTCAAATTTCCTTGACATAGCTTCAATTACAATCTTCTTTTCGACAAAACTATTAGTTGTTGATAATAGGCCTTGACTAAGTATAATCTTACTTATATTTTGATCTAGAGATTTCACTTATTAGTTGCGACCACATAGCATACGATAAATAATTATACACACACCCAATCTTGGATCTTGATACCATGTGTTGAGAAAAGTGATATCCGATTGAAGCATAACCACAACTAAAATATCAAATGCGATAAAAGATGACACATGGTGGAAAACCCTAATAGGGTAAAAAACACGGGCAAAGAAAGATATGTTTCACTATGTAAAAACTTAAGAATTACACACTCTCTAATTACAAAGATAAATGCCAATAGTTATATGTCTTGTATTAAGAGATATTACAAACTCTCTAGCTTTCTCACAGGAACTCTTAAGAGATTTAAAAGTGAATGAGATAAAAATGAAGCATGGATTCATTGAATTTTATAACCAAATTTCTTGAGTTGTGACATTATTCATGGCAATGCCACTATCCAAGTTGATTCCCATCAGTTATTGTAAGCTTCCATACAATGTATTTTATTACATTTTCACAAAGAGCCCTTAACTCAATGGTATATGAGGAGTAATTAGTTTGAAATGTGATGATAGGTTAAAAAGAGAGTAAGTTTGGCTAAAAACTTTCTACATCAAATGACAACACAAAGGAACTTATTACTATTACTATTCTATTGCCGACGGTGCACTTATAGACAAATTTATTACGTTTGTTGGATCAAAGAAATTTTAATCCGGGCCATTATAATTCATCAATTATCTTTATTAACAAACCAAAGTTAAAAGTGGAACTAGAAATACACATTCAAATACAATATAATAGGATAACTTTAAAATACAATATAATAGGATAACATTCAAATACAATATAATAGCCTACAACAAACTACCAATGTTTTCTTAATAGTTTTGCAAATTGAATTTTAAATAAAATGAATATTGGCGTGTATATTGATCATGCATACATTTATAAATACAAAACCATTTTCAAATTTCAATTCATAATAAAATTAGAAAATTACAGTTAACTCATTTAAGCAACAAATTAAAAAGGGAGGTGTATATCATATGCTTTCTATTTTAAAGTATTACTTTTAATATTTGATTCTTTTTTACACAGATGAACAAGTCAAACAATGTGTTTACTATCAAGGCAACCAAAAACGTGTTAGCCAACATCGCCAAAATAACTGTCGATGAAGAAATTAAGGTAAAGTTCATGTTTACACTTTTTCGGATCTAAACTTCAACATTTTACGTCATTTCTTATACTTTTTGCGAAGATTTGATATTTTTTTTCCCTTTTGAATAGCAAGTCGGGAACAACGTCGATGTCGAAACTCATGAGGTGACATTCAATATACATTTATTTCGGTTTCGCTTTTCAACAAAATAACCTCATATTCGTATATTTATATAAAGGCCTAATATTGTTTACCTTCTTTAAACATGACCATGCCGCAACAATACTCATTCGTTGCTTGATGAAGTGAATGTGCATCCATACAAAGAAAATGGAGACAAATTTGGTGACATGGAATTGAAACGTTGTTATTAAATTAAAACACGAATAAAGAGAGTATTGTTATTGGTATGATGGTACTCTTAATGATGCTATGGATGGAGATACACAATTAACAATTAATGTATGTGTTATTACTCCAAAATCGAATAGAACTTCATGTGTATCTAATTAAAATTTCTTATTTATATGTAGGAAACGGAAATGGATGTTTTTTCAATGGCTAATATCAAGACGAGGAAAAGAAATCAAGTTTAATTTTCTACTATGTTGATATATGTTTTTTTAAGTATTTGTTTATACAACAAGTTTCTCAATACTCTTTGTAAATTATTTAATCGTTAAACCCGGGTAACGCATGGGTATTGTACTAGTTTTACTTATGTAATTAGGTTGAATACAACAAATTAAACATAGATTTCGGAGTAGAGGAAGCTAATTAAAGACTTGTGTTGCATGTGGAACTCTTTGTTGTTTGATTCTTTCTTTAATTACTCGTATTATTTATTTTTAGGTTTTTCCAAAAAGGCATCTCTAAATGATCAACAACCTCTCTTTGGAACTTAAGGGCCAAAAAGTAAGTTTATTAAACTTTACATGGGTGATGCTCAGGCTTGTTTGCATTTTCTCACTGTGTTGTTAATCTAAAAAAAGAGTTTTTCTAGTATTTATACAGGAAGCCATACCTTTACTTGGTGAACTTGTCATATGTAAGATTATACAAGTATAGGTTGAAGCTCATAGTAAAAAGCTACATTGGAAATCAAGCAAGTAAATTCATTAATTAATCACAGTTTTGTCATAGGAGTCTCATGATCTTTGCACTATAGTCGAATCATGGGATACTTGGTGAGCCAAAGCGCTGCTCTTATTTGGAGTGTTGCATTGCTAAAATTTAAAATATAAATCTAAATATTAATATTAAAAAGTTTGAAGGGTATATTCCGCATGATCTCAATTGTTTAGGACCATTACTTTTCAATTCTCATATTTTATTAAGGTTTAACAAAACGAAGCTATAATTATTATGGGAAACATTGATATCAGTTGATAAAGATGGACGCGCGTGTGCTAATTATTTAGAATTGTAGAAGTTGTAAAGGAAAGCAATTTTGCCACAAAAGTTGAAGTGACAACAAAATATATATGAGGTCTTGGCATGCCGAAACTTGTGCTTGTACAGGTTGGTATGTATACTTCCGATGTTTGAATTTGAAACAAACGTTAATTTGATTTATAAGTCGCAGGTTTTAGCATAAACAATGACCACTAAAACCCAAGTTTGTACTATTTCCATTTTCTCCCACAATATATAGTGACGACCAGATTCTCATATAACGACTTGGTGACTGTGGTCTGTGGGTGTTTAACTAGTCACCACCTTAATCATTAAACTGACTGAAACAGTAATACCAATTTAACTAATTTTGACAAAACTTTGTGATGAAAGATGTCTTAAAAATATAGTGATGTCGTGGGCTTTTTCACTTGCCAATGACAATTATTTGCAACTAGTCACTAAATAATATTAGTGATGGTTCTATTGTGAAGATGATTGTACTATATGTCACTAAAGGGATCTAGTGACTAATTTATCCTGTCCATGACGAAATATTTGATGTCACCAAAAGCTAGATATCCAAAATATACAAGTGTTACTGTAGTAAGATCTTTTTCATTTTTCACAATACATATGGTTAACTGAATGTATAACTACCAAATATATTCATATAACATAAAAAAACAACAAATGATCGACATCTAACATGTAGAATAAGATGGTATTATTAATTAATAATGTAATATAATTCTGGAGATACATTAATTTTAAGAAGAAGAAGGATAGTTTACTAAGGGTTGGAGTTATGAGACAAAAAGATGAACATGACAACCAACAACACCGGAATCACCAGAATCATCGGGATTGACGGTGGTGCCAACGTTCCCATTCCAAGAGGCAAAAACAGCATAGCAACGACCACCAACAGCATCGCAACTACCGAACCCAATCCCCAACCGTAATCATTGGAATTCTCCATGTTATACTTCTTCTTCTTGATTAAATTTTAATTTGTTTGACAGGACAGATGTTTTTTTGTAGATTATATATATGTCCAATAAAAAAAAACTGCCATTTTCACGTATGTATATATAGGTTAAGGTATATAACCAACCGATGTGTCTGTTGCATGGGAAGGCGACGGTTGCATGCATGCATGGTGGTTTTTTGGGGTGTGACGGTTAAGTCATGAGTCCCCATATTACAGTTAATAACTTAATATAAATGCATTTTTCCATTTTAAAGGGTGTTTAATATAATGGAAATATGAATGCATTAAAAAAATAATGGAATTATATATGTCGTATTTCATCACCGAATATGATTAATTAAAGGGGGAAAATCTTTCTGCAAGCGTATTTTTTTAGCAAATCTTAACCGTAGAGGCCTAGCTACATGTAGACCTTGATGGGCCATAGCCCACCCAATAAAAGTTGTAATAGTGTATATTAGTTTGTGCATTATATGTAAAAACTAACCATTAGGTGAGATTTAGCTTTTAAGTCTATCGAAAGACAAATAATAACGACTTTTATTCTTTTATGCTATATCTCGGCCAACCTTTAAGTAAAATCATGGCTACACCACTGACCGAAAATATAATCTTTGATGAGAAAAGTTTCTCATAGACCCATTTTTCTTTAAAGACCCAAGGAATCCAACCCCACCCTCCATTTCTTTTTATCTAATGGTCCATGTTATTTATGTTTTTTAATTAAAAATTAAATGAATAAAAATGGATAGGTATTATTGTCTTTTCACCCTACCTAACTCCCTTACTACCTCTCAGAAAGACAATCACTTCCACACCCTTTTTCTCACACACCTCCCCCAAACTCTCTCATCCTAATGAAATCCTAACTTTTTCCCCAATATGAACAATCACAAATATGATCAAATTAATGAATTAAAAAGTGAAATCGTGTAATTCACATCTAATTAAGGCCCGATTTGTCTTCTATTCAATCAGATTCATCACAAACATGAACCAATCGCTTTTGAGAATCTCGTTATTATGGTGATTTTTTACTCCGATTTGATTTTTTTCTACGTATTAGGTTATCGAAAGTGTTAATTAGATTATTATGATATTTAGTTCATATGATGTATCTTGTATATTTTAGGGTTCATACTTCATAGTGATTTAGAAACTGATTATTGTTCTTTATTATCTTTAACTATGATGTTAATAATAATTAGTTTTATTGGTCTTTGAAATAATTAATGAAGATAGATTCAGATTTTGTTGGATTGTTGTATTGTGATTATTGTTGTTGTGGTTGTTGTTGTTATTATTGTTGATGCGCAACATGTGTTTGATGAAATGCGTCTTCAATAATCACATGTGATTTAGCAAAAATGAATATATATTTTAGAATGATGATTATGGAGGAGATGAAAAGATGTTTTTATCAAAATGGAAGCCGTGACAACTGGCAATTTAGGGAGTCTATTTTAGGTAACCGCATTACGTTAAACTAAACCGAGCTTTTGCCTTTATCACTTATTTTATCAACCATGACTTGATTTTAAATCGTCTATTGGTTTTTATGGATTATTTCATTATTGAACGAGTTATCGTGTGAGTTTTAACTCTTTTTGGTAGGCACTATTCGATTCGGCACTAGAAAAGCCTAAAACGAGAAATAACGTAACTTTTAGACCGTAACTTGAAAATTGGCAAATAAATAGTCAAAACTCATGGAAAAACATAAATAACGATAATAGAAAGTCGAATAAACGTCGTGGTACACTCGGGGGACAATATATGAGCTCGAGAATGGGTAAACGGGATAGTTTACGAAAAATAACGCCTTCGGCCCCCCCTCTTTCCCCTAGCCGGCGCCCTCTCCTCCCATTTTATTTATTTTGAGGTCCCTCCTCATAGAGATATATACCCCTCCCCTCCTCATTTTACCTCTTCACTTTCTCTCACTAAAAAACACACACAAACACACCTTTCTCTCTCTACTCTCTCTCTCCTCAAGTAATTAAAACCCTAACCCTAACCACCCACCACCGCCGCCACTGTTCCGGCCACCTCCAGCGTGTGACCACCTACCTCCACCACCATCTTGAAGCTCTCTTTCTCCTCTTTCCAACCATATATTACACGTTCCATATAGACATCCATAACACCTTCAAATCTTCAAATTAAGATTCGGATTTCTAGAGTTTCAAGTGGGTTTTGTAATTCGTGTTTGGAAAAGGTAATAGGGACTTGAATATGTCTTGTTTGAGCATAAAGAAGCCACGTACAACCCATTTAGGGTTCGTATATGGGGTGAATTTTTAGGGCTTTTGGTTTAAACATGGGATTAAATCTAAATAACACTTAAATAAACATGTAGCTGGTGTTTTGGAATCATGTGGTGTATCATATTGTTGGGTTTTTGCATTTTAGGTCTAGTTTTATGTTTTTGATTAGGAATAGATGATGGGTTTGATGTTTGGTTAATGATTGGAGGTTGATTGATTGTGTTTGGATGCTCTCATAGTCATTTGGGAGTGTTTGGATGGTGTTTGGGTGTGATGATGGGGCGTACGAGCCACAAGACCCACGTATGGGTTGTGTTGGGTGGCGTACGTGACCCTCAAGGACCAAGGGTCCGGGTTGAGTTGTCGTGGTAGCTTGTGGGTTGACATTGTTGGTGTTTGGATGAGACGCGTGGAGCCGAAAAGCTTCTAGAGCTTGTTTGGTTCACGTGGTCTTAACCGTGACCGTGTAATGACCATTAGGGTCATAACATTGGTTTCGGGTATATTTGGTTGGTTGATTGGTTGGCGAGATTGATTTGAGTTGATTTGGGATTGAATTGCGTTATTATGAATTTTAATTGGACTTGATATATATAATTGTCAACTTTGAGTGACGTCGGTGTCACTTTGACTCTTTAGTCAATAGTTGACCATAGTTGACCCCGACAACGCCGTAACATGGACTTTAGTATAGATTGGACTATTGATTGATTAAAAGCCGAGAAGTCATGACTCGTGCTTGTGGACTCGAAACGAATAACGATATGAAACTAATGTTGAAAATTGACGAAATATATATATGAAAATGCTAATAGACTATGAAATATAAATAATAAAAGGGCTTTTATACTAAAAATATCGATAACAAGACTTATCTTGTTATTTACTATTTTAAATGGAAACTAACGACTAAAAATGGAAATGTTTTATAATAAATAAACAATTAATGTTTCGAGTACACGTTTATCGAAATATGCCAATTATGGGCATATAATACTATTTTCAAGTATTTATTTACTTACGTTATGTGCATGGGTTACGGATAACCTAACATTAGTAGTGTTTATCCACGTGGGTAGCGGACTTATTAGGTTGACGAATCTAATAAGAGCCCGCTAGGTACGTTGGGTAACATTATTAATGGGTGAATTATCCTTATGACTCTTTAGGATGCGACCGGTTTATGGGATAATAAGCGACACAAATAAATAATTGAGTTTATCGAGTTGACGAATTCGATAAGATCTACTATTTATTCCGAAACTTATTGGACTATGGAGCTTATCGCTTAGATGTCTCATGGTGTTGCATTGAGTCACATATTGGTTGTTTGAGTGCATTCATAGCATCATATTGAGTCGATAAACCCACATGAGGATACCAAACACTAGGACTAAACGGTGAAATGAGACATTTTTGGAAATAACGAAATGGAATACATTGGGGTAGATAACGTTGATTTTGGGAAATATATATTAAAATTGGTTTACATTAATAGGTTGTGCCGAGTCGATAGTTGTTGTGCCGTGATTATCTGTTATCTTCTGCTAGTGTTTATTTGTACGTTGCTTGCTTGAGGTGAGTTTCATAGCCCCGCTTTTATCTACGTTTTTATGGCGTCCGCGTACGAGTATCACCTTCAGTTGCTTGCTAGTGTTTATGGCATCCGCGTACGAGTATCACCTTCAGTTGGAACAAGAAGAAGGTATTGAATCTCAACATCCTAGTCGTTCTCGTAGCCATATATATCGTGAACGTGAGCTTGCAGAAGAACGTCTGCGCAACGATTATTTCGTAGAAGGTTGTAAGTATTCAAACCGGAATTTTCGTAGAAGATTTCGTATGAGCCGAAAACTATTCCTGCAAATAGTTGAAGGTATTGAATCTTATACTTCCGATAATATTCCAGATCATTTTACTTTCTTTAGGCAAACACCCGATTGTACGGGTCGAATGAGTTTAAGTGCTCTAATGAAGTGTACGTCTGCCATACGCCAATTGGCGTACGGCACCTCACCCGATGCATTTGATGAATACTTGCAAATGGGTGCGAGTACTTCAAAAGTATGTCTTGATAATTTTAACAAATGTATTATTGATTTGTTTATGCCGGAGTATTTAAGAAAACCAACATGGGCCAACATTCAAAAAATTTATCAACAACATGAAGAAAAACATGGTTTTCCGGAAATGCTTTGTAGCATTGACTGTATGCACTGGGAATGGAAAAATTGTCCAGTGGCTTGGCAAGGGCATTTTGCTAGGGGTGATAAAAAATACCCAACAATTATGCTTGAAGCTGTTGCTTCTCAAGATTTATGGATCTGGCATGCATTTTTTGGGATGGCGGGGGCAAATAACGATATTAATGTTTTAGATAACTCTCCGTTATTCGACGACCTTCTTGCTGACAATGCCCCAAGAGCACCTTATATGGTCAACAGAACTAGGTATGAACAGGGGTATTACTTGGCTGATGGAATTTATCCACAGTGGGCAACTTTCGTCAAATCCTTCACGGCAACAACTGACGAAAAACATACGTACTTTAAAAGGAGACAAGAAAGTGCCCGAAAGGATATTGAACGTGCTTTTGGTGTGCTTCAAGGCCGTTGGGCTATACTACAACAACCGGCACGTCAATGGGAAATTGCCACGATACGTAGAATCATGTATTGTTGCATTATTTTGCATAACATGATTATAAAAGATCAAAAATTTGCATTACGTGACTATAACAAAGTGTGGGTGGATCCGTCAGCAAATTTGAGGCAACGAAGATGGGTCGACAGATGTGATACTCACAGTCGTAAGGCAAAAGAAATACACGACCGACAAATGCATACCCAACTCCAACAGGACCTTATGGAGCATGTTTGGCAGAAGAACCTTGAACGACATGGACAACAACAAGAGAGCGACGATGATGAATAAGTATTTGCTATTGTCATTTCCTTTATGTTGTAACGTTTAATTTGCGGCGTGTTTTTTTAATTTCTGTGTATTTTTTTATTTGTTGTAATTTTTTTTTCAATGTATTTTTTTAATTTCGTATTGTAATATGTTTTCAAATTTAATGTTATGTTTAGTTAATAAATGAAGTGTTTGTTTTAGTTTAGGGGTTGAAATTGAAAATATGAAATGTTATTGATGTTATTGGGATGTTATTGTTGTGGGTGTTTTTTTGGGATGTTAAGGTGAAATGTTAAAGCTGATGTGGCGCTGACGTGGACGGTGTTATTGATGTTATGGTGTTACGGTTGGGAATGCTCTTAGTATGTAGTAGAGTGCTAACTAATAGTTGAGTTGAAACAATATGGTTGGTATCTTTCGCTGCAGATTCTGTATGTAACCGTTGTGTAAAAGAGTAACACAGGTAAAATTTGAACATTCAAAGGGTAAAATAGGTAAACCCCTTGACCTAACTTGTTCATTTCATCTTTAGTTCATTTCTTTCTCTAGACCAACAACTTTCTTGTAAAACTTAACTATGGCTGCTTACTTTAATTTAACAAAAAATCTCATTGCAAAATCCAAAGGCACAAGATACCCCAACACCCCATAAAATGATTCCCCAACACCCCATAGGCCATGGGCCCCCCATTCCGTACGATGCAGGTAACTTGTCCTTTTTTTATTTTTTTATTTTGTTTAATTGTGCATAGTTTATTTTGTGTGGTATATTTAATTTGTGTAATGTTTTTATATGTATAGTGTATTTATTTGTGTGGTATATTTAATTTGTGTAGTGTTTTTATATGTATATAGTGTTTTTAATTTGTGTAGTGTTTTTATATGTTGAGTATTTATTTGTGTATTGTTTCCATTTAATTAAACAATAACAATAAAACATTAGACATTAAAACATTAAACAAGTACAACAACAAATGTTTTCAATATTACAACAAAATCTACTTCACATGAAGATTATTAATGTCATCTATAAGCTCATAGAGTATTCCACTCGGCTGACATGCGTGATCAACTGGATTTCTTGCCAATTCCAGTGATGCCTCCAACGCCTTTATTCTTGCCTTCAACAAATTGTTTTGAGCCAATAGCATGTTGGTCGTTTTATCTTTAGTTTCGCAGTTTGAGCACTGCGTTGAAGAAGAGGCTTGACCAAAGTACTTTTGTTGAAATATTTCCTTCCACATGAAGTATCGACACCCATAGTCTTCAGTCCCTGGCTGTTACATGATGAAACAATTATAAAAATGTATTATAAACAAACAAGTTATTGATATATTTACGTAAATAAGCAAACATTTAATTATTTAACTTTGACAAAGGACATGCATAATACTTCAGACCACAAGTTTTGGGCTTGTGGGATCTTCTTTCAATTATAAAACCACGTCGACAACGACACAAGAAAGGATTTTCTTGTTGCATCTGGCCAAAAGAATTTGTATAATTATTCACAACATAAATCAGTAATATCATGGTTCACAAAATTAGAAGCTTCGAATACATAAATAACCAATCTTGTTATAGATTAATAGTTGATACATGGTTCACAAAATCACAATATAACTAGAAACTAAGATCAATCACGCCCGAGGCGTAGTCGCTCCAATGATGCTGCCATCTGTCCCACACGAGACTCTAACTCTGAAATGCGTCTCCTCAATCCGGCAATCTCTCGCTCATACTCGTCAACACGAGACGGCTGTAACAAAAGATGAGGAAGAACCGGAGGACGGTGTATAAAATTGTCCTCATCTGTAGCTGGAGATATAGTTGGAGAGGGAGGTACATAAGATGGAGAAGAAGGCACATAATCTGGACTCTCAACACGAGCGGGTGTGTTGTTGACACAATGAATGTCCCTCCACTGAATGTCATCCGATTCCTGTAACAAAAGATGAGGAAGAACCGGAGCAGGAGCAGAAATCTGTAACAAAAGATGACGAGTCGTTTACTATAAATCAGTAATCTTCTATACATGTTTTGTCATTTACAATATAAATCAGTAATCGTCTATACATGTTTTGTCATTTACAATATAAATCAATAATCGTTTTCTACGTCTGTCTAAACATGCTCTGTCGTTGAGTAAACATATGTGCCCATCTCCTGGCCACGTCATTTCTGAACCATCTCCATTGTGGGTGATTATACGGGAGTGGTGAGTTTTCATCAAGAAACGCAAGAACGAAGTGAGCAGCCTGGTCTTCCCCCACACGAAGAATCACAACGGGGGACAATATTTGTGCTGTATTTGGACCATCTCTCAGCTGTATTTGGCTATACATACAATAGGACGGTTAAGAGCTGTAGCAATAGCCACGCCCGTTTCTGGCATAGTCATCCAGTAACGCTGGGGTGTTGGACCTTCAAACCAATTCATCGAGTTACGAATATTTGTAAAATTATCGTCCCACATTTGCCTGTAAACTTCCTCGTGAGTGTCTATCTCTTCCCTGGCAATAGCTCGAATCATGGGCCACATTTGTTCCTGATGACCAAGACTTTCGTTTCCAAATGTTGCAATTTTATAGGAAAGTGCAACAATCAAAGTGTTGTTTTTTAACTTCAAATTTTTGCATAATGACTTACGCAACAATCTTTATAGTGGCTTCTTATATGTGTACCGTTTCCTTTAATCTGTTGCGACATTTTCTTCAGATTATACAACATCTTTATCAAGTTACATGTTGCATGTTAATGGGGAAACTCTTGATAATGCAGCATCTGAAGGCTAAAACGCAACACCTATTTAGCTACCCAATGCAACACTTCTTACACAAGCGCAACACTGTTTTAGCTTAGCTAGCTGTGACACTTCTTACATGTAACTACAACATTTAAGTTTACATTCCTAAAAGTATTCAAATGCTGCTTAAAAATCTTCACTCGCCACTTTGACATGCAAAAATAATGTATCTTGTTATTAGAAATTTAGAATCTTCTTCTATCATTAAGTGAAATAAGAGATGGAGGTTATGAGCTAAAATAAGCTAGTACAACTAAACATCAAGCATGTAAGAAAACCGAGGAAATTAAGCATAACACGAAATGAGTTCGTGCCTCCACCAATTAATTAACGTGTGTGATAGAAGAATATTGTGTACTTATTCACTAGACTTTTCTAGAGCGAATTTTACCTATCATTAGAGCCATATATATTTGATTAGATTGAGAAAAGAACAATCTGATGTATGTAGTAGAGTAGCTAGTTAGTATGTAGTAGAGTGCTAACTAATAGTTGAGTTGAAACAATATGGTTGGTATCTTTCGCTGCAGATTATGTATGTAACCGTTGTGTAAAAGAGTAACACAGGTAAAATTTGAACATTCAAAGGGTAAAATAGGTAAACCCCTTGACCTAACTTGTTCATTTCATCTTTAGTTCATTTATTTCTCTAAACCAACAACTTTCTTGTAAAACTTAACTATGGCTGCTTACTTTAATTTAACAAAAAATCTCATTGCAAAATCCAAAACCACAACACACTTTGTTCGTTTTTGTTCAAAAATCCCTGATAAAAACCTGGGAACTACTGAAATCCCTACTTCAAAATCTCAAGAAACCCTAGTCTCAAAATCTGAAGACAAACCCAGCTCAAGTTCCCAAGAAACCCTTGCGTCAAAATCTCAAGAAAACCCCACTGAAAAAGCAGGTCTTGGTTTGTTCGGGTTGAAATACCATCCATCAGATTTTGTTTTTCTCAAGACAAAGACATATCTGATCTTCATATGCTTAGTTATACCACCTTTTTAAATCATAGAGTCAAAGTGTCATACTCTCAAGTACTATTTTTCTCTTTATGAGAAAATCGTTTTTTAAAACACTTTTTTCTTTTTTTTTGAGCAAAAAAACACTTTTTTCTAAAGAAACATACTAAATTTCTTGTGTCCTTGCGAATCTATCTATCAATAAACATATTACATGCTTGATGTAACCCTTTGTTTTGTTTCATATGTACACACTCAGATATACTAGATGATTTTGTTATCAAACGTTTTGTGAGTCTCTTTCTTATTATTATGCTTATTTCCATCAGATCTTCCCGGAGAGAAAGACAAAAAAGATGGTGACAGGAAGAAAACTCAAGAGCATCAAGGTTAGGTTTTGTTAGTTAGTAGATCTCTTTCTTCTTCTTCTTCTTCTTATAAAGGTGAACTACATTTTTTTCTTTTTCTTTTTTGGCATGTTTATTTTCAGAAACGATAGCAAAACGACTCTATTCAGCATTTCTTAAGAACTTGAAGAAAAAACTCACTTCGTATGCAGAAGGTTGGCTTAATTTTTCTTTTATTAAGAAAACATACTACAATTCTTTTGTTATTTTAGTCTTTGTGTATTTAATTTTACTAGTAACTTTTCTCTTTTTCGCATTAGGTGGGAAGTCTTTGCTAGGAAAGATAGGTTAGTTTTTTCCCTTTATTATTGGACTTATTAGTAGTTGCCTTAATGGTTTATGGTGATGAAATAGTATACTTCTTTTCAACAGATAATGTTACAACAGAGTTGGGTGAACTGTTCTTCACTGATATAGAGCATAAGAAGTTGTCACCAGCGCTGGTTAAAGCTCTTGAAAAAGGTTTTCCGCATTTGTTTCATTATAGTTTAAGCTGTTTTCTCTTTGTCTGAAAATGGTTATAAGCAAACTAATTATATTATTGTTATTTCGATATATTTATTTGCAGAAATACAAAAGAAAGGAGGTCTATATCAAGTGTTTCGTGACGCTTTGATGGAAACACTTCGTGAAATGTGGGAAGGTTTGCACTTTATTTCATTTTTTCCTTAATAAGAGCATACAAATATTATTTTCGTTTTTGTTTACTGTATTTTATAAATCCTTATGGGTTTTTTTTTTTTTTTTTTTTTTTTTTTTTTTTTTTAAATCAGATGTGGTGACGTCGAAAACACCATTAATAGGTATATCTTTTGCCATTGTTATTAGAGCTAGTTTCTTGTCAAGGCCTTGTGGTATTGAAATAGTATATCTTTTTGTTTTCTTTTAAATAGATGATGATCCTCAAGAGATGGTTGATTATGTGGAAATAATACGTGTTTTTTTGGAAGGTTAGTTTGATGTTTTCCATATTAATAACATACTAGGGAGTAATATCATTTTGTTATTTCAAATTTTTTTCATTGAACTAATCTGTTGTTTATCTGATAACAGATGTGAGGGTGGTGAAAGCAGCTGCAGGTTTGTTGTTTGTCTTTGTTATTGGACTAATACATTTTCTGAAGGCTTTGTATGATAATGTAATTAAAAAAAATCTTTCAAACAGAGAATCCGCGAGAGTTTCTGAATTTTTTGAGAGAGTTGCTTATCTTGTTCAAATCTCGGATTGAATTGTTGTCACCGGTGAACAAGGTTCTTCTAAAAGGTTTGATAGTTTTTTTTTCTACTAATAATGTAACATAATAAATTAAAACATCGTTTCATCTATGTTTAATTACTTATAGTATTTGTTATGTTTTTGCATCAGGTGTGGGTCGGCTGATGAAACAATTTGGTTCGTTTTCTGCCTCTTCCGATCCGTGTTGACTCAAATTTATTATTTTGTTAGTCTATTAGAATGATTTATGGTACTTATAAAGATTGTATGTTATACCAGTTGCTGCCGATTATATTGAGTTGTCTCACCTCTTCAACCTGTTGGACCTCTCTTCTCCACTTATTTCTCCATTATTCACCAAGAGTGATGAGCCAAAGATCATGGTCAAATCCTTCAAGAATGGGCTTTTGATAACTGTTGATGCAATTGGTTTTACCCGAGAATCCGATCTTCAAATTAAAATGGAGAATGGATGTGTTTTGATTAAGGGGGAAGCAAGCACAGTTAAGGGAGATAAGGTAGTTAATGAGGTGGTGCCGGTTTCTGCCGAACTTAAGTATGTCCCAAGTGAAGTCACTGCACAGCTCATTGGTGGAGTGGTCTTGGTGTTTGTTCCCAATGGAAGCAAGGAAGAAGGGAAAGATATGTGTGTGAATGTCGTCTGGGGAGACGTGATGAAGCTCATTGCAATCTGATTACTCAAGTGGGGTTCCCGTGGTTTCTATTTTATGTTAACTTTTGTGTATGCATGGATTCTGCGACTTGTTATGATAGTATCCAGGGGAGGCCCGGAGGGTGTGCAAACCCGATTCCCGCACAGGGCACATTTTTGAACGTGGCACAATTTTTTAGAAATTTTTTAATATATATTATTATTATTATATATAATTTTTTACATAGTGCATCTGGTTGAAACAATTGTACTTCGCAAACCCGATTCCCGCACAGGGCACATTCTTGATTTTCTTGACTGGGTGGGGACGCATACCAACACAACCACACCTCACATTTTCAGTTTGTGAGAAATTATTTTCTTGACCTGTGGTGTGGACCAAGCCCAGGAAGCAAAGACACATCTTTTTTATTTTTCGTTTCTTTTCTTGGTGTCGCACACAACCAAGGAGAGACACATTTTTCATTTTGATTTTTTAGACAACTTCATAAAAAACACATACACACCAACCCCAAAAGGGGGAAAAACCCTATTTTTTCTTCATCCACTAAATCATTAAATTCATTACCATCATTCCACCATCATCAAATCCCTTGTATCATCATCATCTTCATCACCATCTATACAAAACCCACAAACCATTTTATCTCATTTGTTGAAGAACCATCACTTTTGGGTTGATTTGGGGCTTTGGAGCTTCGTGGAGTTTTGGAAAAGAAGATCTATCATCCACCATCATCCATTGTTTTTTGCATCTATTTGGGTTGTAAACTTATTACTCTTTTTATCTTATCACTTTATTTTGTAAAACATTTGATGACAATGTGTCTATGCATGAGATTTAGTGATCATGATTTATGAGTAGTTTGTTTAGTGTGTTTATTTAGGTATTACCGTATTAGGATGAATCCCATTAAGTGATGACAATGTTTAAATGATGGTTGAAATATCGATTAATTTTGACTAGTGAGTGAATTAGGTTAATATGGTATGTATTAATTTATCTTAAATGACCGTTTGGGTAAATTGTATGAGATTTTCAATTAATAGGTTATAATTATATTAAAGATGAACGTCACAATGTTTTTATAACTTATTAAAATTGGGTTAGATGTATAAAGGGACACCATTCTTACTTCATCGAGTCATTTCCAGGAATTATGCCTCCTAAACAACCATCCGGCTGAAGTGTGATAGAGAGTGGTTAGTATATACAAGAGAGGTAGACAAGATACTTTGTTTATGTTGTAAAGTGTTTAGAAAAGGGGTTCCAAAAGGAGGATTGGATGGCGAAGGTTATCAAGATTGGCGCCATGTTACCACTCGAGTACAAGAACATGAAGTTAGCTTGGATCATCTTACAAACATGTATAGATGGTTTGATATGCGTAAAAGATTGGAGTTGAACGAAACAATTGATAAAGTTCAATACGAGCAACTCAAGATAGAAAGAGATTATTGGAAACAAGTAATGGAAATTTCTTGGGTCTCATTGAAATGTTGCAAGAGTTTGATCCAGTTATCCAAGAGCATGTGAGGCGGATCATAACTGATGAGATGCATGTTCATTATCTTGGACACAGAATCCAAAATGAGATAATACTTTTGCTAGCTGAAGAAATTAGAAAAGAAATCATCAAGTGTATAAAGGAAGCAAAGTATTACTCAATAATACTTGATTGTACTCCTGATTCCAGTCACCAAGAACAGATGACTATAATAGTGAGGTATTTAAAGTTCTCATCTAATTTTGTTACTGTCAAGGTATTTTTGAAGTTGGAGAAAAAGATAATGATGATGCAACTGCAAGTGCGGCAAATTCACTAGCAGAAAAAGAACTTGGTGACTTTGAATTTGTGGTATCAATTGTCATCTGGTATCAATTATTAAGGGAAGTGAATATAGCGAGTAAAAAGTTACAACTGAAGGATATGCATCTCGATATTGCTATTAAAGAAATAAACAAATTGATTCAATACTTCAAGGATTATAGAGAAACAGGGTATTCAAAAGCGATTGAAGAAGCAAAGGAAATTGCTAGTGAATTGGGTATTGATCCGATATTTCCACAAAAGCGTTTGATTCAAAGAAAAAAACATTTTGGTGAGAGTTCAAGTAGCCAAGAAACTTCATTTACACCTGAAGAGAACTTTAGAGTCAATTATTTCTTATATATTGTTGATCAAGCTCGTTCTTCACTTGAGACAAGATTTGAGCAATTCAAAGAGTACGAGAAATTATTTGGCTTTTTGTTTCCACATAACTTTAGGGGAATTGAAGATAAAGAACTTAAATTGTCATGTCACCTTCTTGAAAATGCACTCAGGTTTGAAGAAAGATCGGATATTGATGCTGATGAACTTTATATGGAGTTGAAGTTATTTGACACATTACAAACCGATGAACTTAACAACCCTATAGATGTTTTGAAGCGTTTGAAAGAGTTTGGTTATTTTCCAAATGCAACCATTGCATATAGAATATTGTTGACTATTCCAGTCACAGTTGCATCTGCAGAAAGGAGTTTTTCTAAGTTGAAGTTATTGAAATCTTATTTACGATCAACAATGTCCCAAGAAAGACTTAGTGGATTGGGCATGATAGCTATCGAGAACGGAATCTTAGAGGATATAAACTGTGAAGAGCTAATCAACCAATTTGCTATGAAGAATGCTAGGAGAGCTTCACGGATCATTGGTTAACTACGATGGTATGTATTTTTAATACTATGATTTGTTATGGATATAATTAATTGTTATAACATTAGTTATCATTTATAAAAAAAAGAAAATTTGCTATGAGTTAGGGGCATTTTTTTCTTGGCTCGCACTGGGTACTCAAATCCTCAGGGCCGCCATTGATAGTATCTACAACATGGTTGTGATATGAATTGAAGTGGATGATATCTTTTGTTATGTAATGAATCACTGCATGGGGGTTCCTTATGGTTTTTATTTCATGTCAAGTTATGTATGCATAGGTTTTGACTTGATATGGTAGCATCCACAACAAGTCAGAATATGAATTGAAGTGGATGATATCTTTTAATTGCTTGATAACTTCTTTAGAAAAATGCATGACTGATCTTAAACATTCCAACTACTCAATGATGAGAGCATATGAAATGTTGTTTAGAAGTGATGAAACCTATCATCCCTATTTCATGCAACAACAAGTGAATTGGTACCTTTCCTTTATAGTGACAAGATCTCTACATCCTTTAGCCTCAGAAAATTTATTTCTATTCATTAATAATGGCCATTGCCAATCTCATTTCCATCCCTCAAATTATTAAACTCATCACTTCACAAATCACAAATGTTGAAACTCGACTTTTATTTGCTGTGACGAGTCAATTGGGAAGACACACATGCAAATAATCACACGGATAGTTACATGATTAAATCAGTTAAACATATTTGCAAACAGCCGCCTAGCAAGAAGCTTGCATACAAAATGAAAATAAAATGAGTAAAATTGTTTGATATCTCTTCGTATCTCTTCCGGTTGGGCATTAGGATTCCTTTGTGTTACAAGTCGTCCTGATGTTGCATCCTTTAGCGTCTTATATTTTCCTAATATATTTGTAGCTAATATATGGCAACCATTTTTTTTATGGGCATTAGAGTACGCAGAAAAACGAAAGCAGCCAAGTAACACTACAACAATCGTGACTTTCGCAGGCGAAATTTCAGGGCTTTTGCCGGAGACATGTCCCCTGCGAATCCTTTCCCCGGGGACATGTCCCCGGCGAAAGCCCCCCGGCAATACCCCTTCGGGAACACTTTCTCCGGGGACTAAAACCATCTTTTACCTGGGACACGTGGGTCCCGCACCAATTCTACGCTGGTCAAACAGGTCCGACATGGCACTTTCTTTTGCCGTGGACTGTCCCCGGGGAAAAGCGTAAATAAAGATTACCTATGACACCTTCGCCGGGGACATGTCCCCGGGTAAATGAAAACTAATATTATCTATAACACCTTCTCCAGGGACATGTCTCCGGTGAAAGCCTATGACCCATTATGCAGAAAATTGCTGCAAAATCCGGAATTTTTTCGGAAAAATCTACAATGTAAGAACCTGTTTTCAGAACCTGTTTTCAGAACCTGTTTTATGCTACAACAACACAAATTCGCTAAACATAATATCATATATAACCAAATGGTCCAAATTCGCTACAACACAATCGATAACATAAATGTGTTTCCAAAATCGCCAATGGTCCAAAACTATACATAAGCTACCTATACGCAAATGGTCCAAAACTATACGTATAATCCATTTAGCAGGAATCCTAACCATGTTATTCTCTACAAACATATCCTAACACATAAGGCTCGAACTCGTGTTCGCCAGACGGTTTTGTCAGTTGACTTCCGATATCTTCTGCTTCTTCGGGTTTGTCCAAAGCTTAACCTGCGTATTTTAAATAGTTTAGGGTTTTAGGTAATGAGAACTATCCAAGCATCGGGTATCAAAAAGACCCTTTAAACCATTAGGGTTGAATTGGTCATTTTAACAATTAGGGTAGGAGGGTAGGATGGTGGATTTTGGGACCTAAACCAAGATCTTTGCAGGGTGTTGGGGGTCCACCCCCTTTCATGTGTAGGATGGTGGATTTTGGGACCTAAACCAAGATCTTGTTTTAGGTCCCAAAATCCACCATCCTACTCTTCTACCCTAATTGTTAAAATGACCAATTCAACCATAATGGTTTAAAGGGTCTTTTTGATACCCGATGCTTGGTTAGTTCTCATTACCTAAAACCCTAAGCTATTTAAAATACGCAACGACATATCTTACCTTTTGGTCTCGGCTGTGGTCGCGGCTTGGCCTCGGCTTGGCACCCGTGACACCCTATATTCCTACAAGTATAAAAGCAAAACACATAATAAGCGGTTACAGATACATTAAGCTACATTCAAAGTATATGGCAAATCACTGAAATTAACACATCAAAGTTTTGACGAAACTTTTCATTAAAAGTTTCGCCACTATAACTAGATACAAATGTTTGAGTAGATAAAAAAAATTATGAGTAGATACAGTTGTTTGAGTAGATAAAAAAAAAATTATGAGTAGATACAATTTATGAGTAGTTTTTTATCAAGGTTTGCAAATGAATCTGTTTTTACGTGGCAAACCATTAAAAATTGGAGTCTTTCTTTGGCCGTCTACAAACATGACGTTGGCCGTCTACAAACCACTCTATTTATGCGAACTTAAATAATTATGATACAAATATATCTCATACTCTTCCTTAAAAGATCGTATCATATCATTGCTCACTTACATTAATAGACTTCATATATACTCATAAATCCCATCCTACTATCAGCAATGTCGCCCAAGAGCTCACTCAAAGTCTTAACTGAATTTTCTTTGTAATAACTGGACAAAAGCTCGGCTTATAAAAAACTGTGAGTAGAGCATGATATAATATTTACAGCCTATACTAATTACCCATTTCGCAGGTTGATTGATCGATTATAACACAAGGTTTCAAAACAAGTTATGATTATTCCATTCTTACAAGATAACAAAAATTAAAATAGGAACAAGATAGGAGAAACCAAGAACCTTACAATGATTATTCCATTCTTACAATGTCTCGACACAGAGAAAGAAACAATTTTCACAATACAACCCGATTACAACACGAATTAAACCCGAATGACTGATTCCCTGTGGTTCGTTTCAAATAAAATAGAAAACAAATATAGGGTGGTTGAGATGGAGATGGTGCGTGGTGGAGATGGAGATGGTGAGGAAGTGGTGGTGTTGTTGTGGTTGTTGCAATACAGCAGGTGAGAGGAGTGGGTGAGGAGTAGTTTTTTTTTTTTTTTTTTTTTTTTTTTTTTTTTTTTTTTTTTTTTTTTTATCTCATAGTGATAACAGATCTCGTTAATAATTGAAGTGTTTTTTACGTTTCACTTTTCCCGAAAATGTCGTTTGTCTTCTAGCGACACCTTTGGCGGGGACTAGTCCCCGGGGAAAGAAATGGCGGGATAAAGTAAAGGAACGGAGGGAAAATGAAAATTTTGCCAAAACCTTTGATTATTCAATTTTATTTTTGAAAAAACTCTTCATTATCATTTTAAATAATTAAAATTAATAATAAATCAGTTTAAATTTAACATAAAAATTATAAAATTAATTTAAGTAAAAGTGCTATGGTATACGTATCATGTTAAACGACCAAGTATAGGTCCTATTGGTATACGTATCATGTTAAACGAAAAAGTATAGGTACTATTGGTATACGTATCATGTTAAACGGCCGAGTATAGGTGTTATGGTATACGTATCATGTTAAACGATCGAGTATAGGATCTATGGTATACGTATCATGTTAAACGGCCGAGTATAGGTGCTATGGTATACGTATCATGTAAAACGACCAACTATAGGTGCTATGGTATACGTATCATGTTAAACGGCCGAGTATAGGTGCTATGGTATACGTATCATGTTAAACGACCAACTATATGTGCTATGGTATACGTATCATGTTAAACGACCAAGTATAGGTCCTATTGGTATACGTATCATGTTAAACGGCCGAGTATAGGTGCTATGGTATACGTATCATGTTAAACGACCAACTATAGGTGCTATGGTATACGTATCATGTTAAATGACCAATTGTAGGTGTTATGGTATATGTATCATGTTAAACGGCCGAGTATAGGTGCTATTGTATACGTATCATGTTAAACGACCAACTATAGGTGCTATGGTATACGTATATTGTTACGTGTGTTTTGTGAGAATTGACGATTGAGTTTTAGTTATGTATTAATAGTTGCAACAAAGTGTATTTTTGTAAATATTACTTTTTCCGGGGACATGTCCCCGGGGAAAGGTTTGGCGGAAATTTTCCCGCGCACAATTAGCATGCTTTGGACTTTGGTCAAAATTTGGTAAACGTAAAATACACTTTCGGCGGGGACAAGTCCTCGGAGATAGGTTCGTTGAATTTTGACTATCTGGTCAAAGTTTGATAAAAATCAAACTTACTTTCGCCGGGGACATGTCCCTGCCAAAAGTGTACGTTGAATTTTCCATAACAAGTCAGCGTATTTATGTGCCACGTCAGATTTTATTTTGTCGTTTAGTGACTTTCGCCGGGGACATTGTGTCCCCGGCGAAAGTCTCCTCGCCCGTCCAACCGATTGTTGTAGTGCAAGCTGCTATGAAACGTTTTCACTATATTATCTACCAATGTATCATTACACTAAAATGACATTTGCTAACTAAAACAAGTGTGAGCAAAAGTTAAGAAACAGTGAGTATAGCCTAGTTTATCTACTCATACTAAAATTATAAGAGTCACTCTGCAGGGATCACGATAGGTGTATCCTTACGCATATTTCAGTGAGCAAAGGTGGAAAAGCTTTAGGGACTATAATCTTTAGGGATGTGATACTCACACCACATCTTTTGATGCATGCATCACAATTTGTGAATTACAGTTTGTACCGTACAATACTGTAATGCATAAATTATTGTGTATGCATCAAAAGATGTGATGTAGTTATCAATTCTCTAACCTTTAGTCAGTAAAGAGTCCAAGTTGTGATATGAAATTATCTTTTAATGACTAAAAGTTCAATCAGTAAAAGTAACTAAAACCATTTGAATCAATATAGGATGTTACATTTTATTTTATGTTAAATATTATATACAAAATGCTCAAAAAAGATTATTATACAGCAAATGTTCAAAAAAGATATATTATTATACAGAGATCTAGACAATTACAAACTTAACAATATAAAAAAACTAGAGTAAATCACACGGATGGTTTTTAAGGTTTGTCAAAACCTACTCTCACAGTCTTTAAAAGTTTAAAGTTGCATGGATAGTCTCTTTCTCTGAAAAGAATAACACTTATTGTCCCTTATTTAACTGGTGTTAAGTGAATCCCATTAAAATTTACACTTTTAACCCTTTTGGTTAAAAATCGTTGCCTCGTCAGTCCTTTATCATAACGGACGTTTATAATTTAAAGATTTTCGACTTCAGGTACGTTTTTATACATTTTCTTACGTTTTTCATCCGTTTTTGTCCGGTTTTATACGTTTTCGTTTGTATTTATACGTTTTATCCGTTTTCGACCGTTTTTATATGTTTTCGTCCGTTTTTATTCTTTTTCGTCCGTTTTTATACGTTTTCATCCGTTTTTATACGTTTTCGCCCGTTTTCATACATTTTTTTTATTTATATTTTGGTCCGTTTTCATATGTTTTCGTCTGATTTTATAAGTTTTTCCCACCCTTTTATTTGTTTTCGTCTGATTTTATACGTTTTCATCTCTTTTTATACATTTTTATTCGTTTTTGTCCGTTTTTATACGTTTCAACCGGTTTTATACGTTCTTATCCGTTTTCTTCCATTTTATTCGTTTTTGTCAGTTTTTATTCGTTTTCGTCTGTTTTTATACGTATTCATCCGTATTTATACGTTTTTATCCATTTATATTCGTTTTCATCTGTTTTTATACATTTTCATTTTTTATAAGGTTTCATACGTTTTTATCCGTTTTAATACGTTATCGTCCGTTTTTATACGTTTTCATCTGTTTTTATATGTTTTCATATGTTTTATTCGTTTTCATATTTTTTATCCGTTTTCATATGTTTTCATCCGTTTTATATGTTTTTATCCATTTTCGTCCATTTTCATATGTTTTCGTCTGTTTTTGTACTTTTTCTTACGTTTTCATCCGTTTTTATATGGTTTCTTACATTTTTATACGTTTTTGTCCGTGTCGCTACGTTTTAATTTGTTTTTGTCCGTTTTATACGTTTTCGTCTGTTTTTTCTTATGTTTAAAAACGGATAAAAACGTATAAAAACATAAGAAATTGTATAAAGACGGATTAAAACGTACGAAAAACGTATAAAAAACGTATAAAAACGGATGAAAACGTATTAAAACGTAAGAAAACCGATGAAAACGGATAAAAATTTATGAGAATGTAATAAGTAAAATGGACGAAAACATGTGAAACGGACGAAGATGGATAAAAACATATAAAACGGATAAAAACATATGAAAACGGATAAAACGTATGAAAATGTATAAAAACGAAAGAAAAGTGGATGAAAACGTATAATAACGGACGGAAACGTATTAAAACAGATAAAAACGTATGGAAACGTAAGAAAACGTATAATAACAAACGAAAATGTATGAAAAGAGACGAAAACAAATAAAAATGGACAAAACGGATAAAAACGGACGAAAACGAATAAAAACGGTTGAAAACGTATAAAAACGGATGAAAACGTATAAAACGGATAAAAACGTGAGAAAAACGTATAAAATCATACAAAAACATATAAAAAAGGACCAAAATGTAAAAAAATGTAAGCAAACGAGCGAAAGCGTATTAAAACGGATGAAAACGTAAGAAAAACGGATGAAAACGTATAAAAACGAACGAAAATGAATAAAACAGATGAAAACGTATAAAACGGAAGAGAACGGATAAAAACCTATAAATACGAACGAAAACGTATAAAAACGGATGAAAACGTACCTAAAGTCGAAAAATCTTTAAATTATAAACGTCCAATATGATAAAGAACTGACGAGGCAACGATTTTCAACCAAAAGAGCTAAAAGTGTAAATTTTAAACGCATGTTCATAATCCGATACAACTTTAAAACCAACTTCTATGCAAGATAATAGAGAACAATTGTGCTGCATCTCTAAACATCCTGCTTTTGTCAACTTTGTCACCTCCCAAATATGTACTTCATGGTATCCTGTAAAAGTAAAGACATCAACTAAGTTGGTATAAATTCATTCAGGATGTCCATATAACGTGGCTGAAAGACTCTACTAAGAAACATGTATACTTTAGATAAAAGCCAAAAGGGGCATACGAGTTATCAGAATAATGGCAGCCTCAGGATGTGAGCTGATCCTACCAAGAACTTTAGTATCCAATGAAAAACGACCTTGTAAGCCTCATGGAGTCTGATAAATAATGAAATGGTACAAAAAATTATATCCCATTTCTATTAGTGTATAAACGATGGACCCAATAACTAATCTAGATAGGGGTGAGATCAATAAAGATTACATAAAAACTAAAGATCAAATGAATCAATCTCAACCATTCATTTTTTATCAAATTAATTAAATTCACATTCACATTTATAGAGGAGAGTTATTTTACATACCAAACTTATCTCACATACTAAGGGACTCATCTCCACCATCCATCTAAAAAAAATCAATGGCTGAGATTAAAAGCATTTTATTATTTCACATATTTTTTATAATTTAAATATCTCTTAAACCGTTAATCGTTAAGTGAAAATATTTACACCATCGCGACGAGCATTTAATTATCTTTCTATAGACGGGCACTTTGAAATACTTTCGAAAAAAGAAAAAAAAATCGTTTTTTTCACGTTTTTTCGTTGTTTTTGTCGTTTTTTTACGTTACTGAAATTTGCATGAAAAAAATCATATATGATAAAACACTAAATTGATTATCACATGTGATATTAGTGTTAAATCATATATGATATGTAATATCATATGTGATATTACACTAATATCACATGTGATATTACATATCATACATGATTTAACACTAATATCACATGTGATATTCAAATTAGTTTTTTATCATATATGATTTTTTAATGCAAATTTCAGTAACGTAAAAAAACGGAAAAACTTTTAAAAAAAAACGTGAAAAATACGAAGAAAAAAAAAATTGTCGAAAATATATCAAAGTGCCTATCTATAGAAAGATAATTAAATGTTCGTCGCAATGATATATTTTTTTTCGCTTAATGATTAACGGTTTGAAAGATATTAATATTTGAAAAAAATGATGTAAGTGGGTTTTTTAAATTGTTGGGATTAATCTCATCCATTAGATCAAATAAAAATGGAGGGTGGAGATTGATCCATTGGTATGTAAATAATCTTTTGTCCTCAAATGATCTTAAATCCACACTTATATTAAAAAATTAAATATCTCACAAACCGTTAATTGTTAGATAAAACTAATTATCTCATTGCGACAAGAATAAAATTATCTTTCTATAAAGATCTAATATTGTATATTTTTGACGAACTTATTTTTTATCATTTTTGGCGGATTTTGATATATTACACTATAAATAAAAAATTTAAAAATACTCTTTTGTGTTAACACAACCCTTAAACTACAAACCCTAACCCCTAAACCTTAAAAAACCCTGAACCCTAAAAAACCCTAAACCTCTAAAACCTTAAACCCCTAAAAACCCTAAACCCTTAAAACCCTAACCGCTAGACGGAAAAAAACCTAAACCTTTAACCCCTAAAAAGCTTAACCCAAAAAAGTGAAACCCCTAAACCCTAAGCACCTAAACCCTAACCGTAAACCCTTAAACCACAAAAATGTCGGAAAAACATCGTCGAAAGTATGTGATGTGGGATATCTAAGTAAAGGTAATTTTATGCTTGTCGTGATGTTGTGATTAGTTTCGTTTGACGATCAATGGTTTGTGAGATATTAAGTTTTTAAAAATGGAGGTGAAAGTTTATTTTATTGTTTTGATGAAAAAATGAATGATTAAGAATGGTTTATTTGATCTTTAGTTTTTCTTTGATCTTTATTGAACCAAACTCATCCAGATAGAAACAACCCAAAATAGGGAGACGGAGCCCTACGAATGGTGGCATAAGTTTCTTAGAGAAAGAGATGGGACACAAACAGAATGCCAAAGCTTTGCTTCGTAGGTCCGTTTACATAATATCACTATAAATGAGGACGAGTCCCACAACATGATTATAAGCACTAAGAGACTCTTAAGTCTTAATAGAGCTTAAATGAGAGGCATGGGACGATACGGAATTCCCTACGAGCATTGTTTAGTGCTATAGGAAGAGTTTTAGTGACATGAATAAGAAACAAGTATTGGACCCACCTCAACCACCACAAAATCAAAACATGTTTTCTTATCAAAATCGTCCATTACTCTATCATAACAACCAACAATCTTATTTCCAATCACCAACAGTGTTGTATCGTCCCGCTATGGATTCGTCGACGTCTTCTCACTCAAATCATCAACCGTATTCTTTGGTTAACATCATTAATCTTGATATGGATTTTGATGACCAATTATTCAATAATCCAGATTTTTATGTGGGAACTGGTTCGGGTCAAGCTTATTATCCGACTCAAGGTTATTCTATGGGTCAAGGTTCGGGTTACGGTTCATTTCACGATTCGGCTCTAGTTGAAGACGATTCTCCCGTCGAAGAGATGTCAGCCGTCAAAGCTAAGAAGCCTTCGAAATGAGCTGCAAAGGCCAAGAAGAATGATGGCAAGAATAAGGATTAGGAGTCGACTATATGGACAATCGAGGAAGAGATAGAGTTTTGCAGAGCTTGGTGTGATGTGTTGGAAAATAGCGAGATGGGCAACGCTATGAAGGCTAAGGGATTTGGGATAAGGTTATTATTTACATATTAAAGAAACTGGTTCAAACAGAACTTACGACTCGATTCTTAGCAAATTGAAAAATAGGGTTCGCCCCATAGTTGGTGCATTTTGTGCCATATTCAAAAAAATCACGAAAGTGGTGAGAATGACCTAAATGTGTGCCAAAAACCGTATGCAGAATACCAAGTGGTGCACCAACATGCCTTTACATTGGAGCAGTGTTAGAACATTTTAAATGATCATCAGGCTCGGAAGAAAGTTGAGTTGCCTCATTTTCTGAAGCTTAAAAAGAGTCGCAAAAAATCCAAGACTTCTGAAACCACCTACGAGAGTGGTTAAAATTTGAATGAAGAAGCGAATGAGTCTAAGGAAGAGACTCGGGAAGTGCGACCAATTGGTCGTGACCAAGCTTAAAAAAATAAGAATAAATAATCCACCAATTGGTTGTGACCAATACTTGTTTACTGATGCGGTAGCCAACAAATTCTTCAGCTTGAAGTCGGTAAAATGGGGAAAGAAGGAGTCACAAGCAGATGGATATTTTCAATTAGAAACAAGAGTTAGAAAAACAAGAAGTGGCACGTCAGAACACAGCGGAGTTGAAGAAATATGAGTTGGAGATCCAAGAAGCGGCGCATCGGGAAGCAACTGAGTTGAAAAGGAGAAACTTGAATTGGAACGTCGAAGACCTTGAATTTTATGAACAAAAAAAACGGGAGAAAGACATCATATTCTATAATCATCAATCGACGCCTCTTTGCCCTTAATCTAACAACAGAATTGCAGGAGATCAAGGATGCAATTAAGGCACGCTACATTAAGTTTTTAATTATTATTGTATGTTTTAGTGTTATTTGAATTATTATGTAATATTTTAATTATTCATGAAACTTAATTTTGTTGTTAAGAATATTTTAAGAAAAAAAGAAAAAAAAAATGGTTGCCACTGCTGTGACATAAAAATCATTTTAAATTTTTGAAGAGAGAAAACTAATGTAACAAACAAAATAAAAGTCGTTAAATGTCTATATTGTGACTAGCCTAAGTCACATGTTTTAACAGAAACAATGACCACTAAAATCCAAGTTTGTAATATTTTCATTTTCTCCGGCAACATAGTGACGACGAGATTCTCATAGAACGATTTATTGGTAACTGTGGTCTGTGGGTGTTTAACTAGTCATATAGCCTTAAGGGTCAATTACATATATTCTTACTAAAATTTGCATATTTGTTATTTCCCCAAAACATGCTTGAACGCCATTGTAAATTATGCAAATATGCAAGTTTTAGCGAGTATATATGCAATTCCCCTAACCTTAAATCGTTAATCTGACTGAAATAGTGACTACTTAAACTCATTCAGTGACAAAATTATGTGATGAAAGATGTCTTAGAAGATATAGCGACGTCGTGGGCTTTTTCACGTGCCAAGTTGCCATTGACAATTATTTGCAACTGCTCTCTAAATAAAATTAGTGATGGATCTATTGTGACGACAATTGATGATTGTAAATAAATGTCATTAAGGGATCTGTGACGAATTTATCCTGTCAATGACGAGATATTTGATGTCACCAAAAGCGAGATATTCAAAATATACAAGTGTTTCTGTAGTAAGATCTTTTTCATTTTTCACATTATATATGGTTAACTGAAGGTATAACATACCATATATTCATATAACATAAAAAAGCAACAAATGATCGACAACTAACACGTAGAATTAGATAGAAATATTAATTAATAATGTAATATAATTCTCGATATACAATAATTTTAGTAGAATATATAGTGTACTAAGGGTTGGAGTTATGAGACAAAAAGATGAACATGACAACCAACAACACCGGAATCACCAGAATCATCGGGATTGACGGTGGTGCCAACGTTCCCATTCCAAGAGGCAAAAACAGCATAGCAACGACCACCAACAGCATCGCAACTACCGACCCCAATCCCCAACCGTAATCATTGGAATTCTCCATGTTATACTTCTTCTTCTTCTGGATTAAATTTTAAGTTGTTTGATAGGACAGTTGTGTTTTGTAGATGATATATATGTCCAATAAAAAAACTGCCATTTTCACGTATGTATATATAGGTTAAGGTATATAACCAACCGATGTGTCTGTTGCATTGGAAGGCGACGGTTGCATGCATGCATGGTGGTTTGTGGGTTGTGACCATTGTGACGGTTAATTCATATTACAGTTAATATGATACATTTTTCCATTTTAAAGGGTGTTTAAAATATAATGGAAATATGAATGCATTAAAAAAAAATACTGGAAATATATATGTCGTATTTCATCACCGAATATGATTAATTAAACGGGAAAAATCTTTCCGCAAGCGTAGTTTTTTTGAAAAAAATTTGGAAAAAAATATTTCTACAAATATTTTTTGAAAAAAAATTTATTTCGAAAAATATTTTTTGAAAATGTGCAAAAACGGACTGAAGGACCAAACATGTAATGCCTATACAAACTCAAGGACCAAACATGTAATTTACTAACGAAATAGTTAACGGGAGTTAGAAAAAAACCTAAATCGGCCCAAAAAAAAAGTCGGGTACCTTAAATTGAAAAAAAAAAAGAATAGTACATTTAATTGAAATTGAACATAAGATGAGTACCTTTTTATGCGATTTGCCCTTATTTTTTTATAGAAACAATTTTTTTATGGGTTTTGCTAAAAATAGCCTTGTTGTGTGTTTAAAAAACAAAAATAACTATAACTTTGTTCATTAGTTCATTATGACATTGTTCATCAGTTATTTTTTATAACGTTCATCAGTTGTTTTTTATAATGTTCAGTTGTTTTCGAAAAAATAACGTTCATCAGTTATTTTTGATATTGTTCATCAGTTGTCTAAAAGAAATCGCAATGTTCATCGGTTAGTTGTTAATCAGTTCATAGATGAGTCTTGTTCATCAGTTACTATTGTTCATCAATAACAAAAGTTATTCACCAGTTCTCTTAAATTTTGTTCATCAGTTATCGGTATTCAAAAAAAATCATAATGTTCATCAATTGTCGAAAAAATCATAATGTTCATCAATTGTGGTCACAATATTCATCATTTTATCATTTGTTTGTTCATCAGTAAAAAATAAACCAAAAATAACAAAAGATGCATTTTGGTATACCAATTAGTGCATTTTAATGTACTTTTATAAGAAAAATCTCTTTTAGGCATTTTATCAAACACTTTGTATGCACTAAATATGACTAAAACGTCATCATTAACGTGCAATATCTCACTCGTATCATATCGGATTAGAGTGATTTAAATTTATGGGTGATGAATGGTCAAAAGCCTACAATTTTCATGTTTTAAGTTTTGTAAAATTGAGCTTTTAAACTAGTTAAAATTAGAGCCTAAAATGCCGAAAATTTCATGAAAATCAACACTCATTTAAAAAGTTGAAAAAAAAAAGTTGAGATACATATATCATAATGCATACCAAATTAAAGATAATTAAATCTAAAAAATTATGGTGAAATCTGTTTTACATAAAAGTTTGTCCTTTAAAAGTTATTTAAATTTGAAGTTTTAAGGTAGAATAAAAAAATGAGTTAAAATGACCAAAATACCTCATAACCAAAAAGGAAGGATTATGTGTGAGGACACATGATCACTGTTCTGAAAGGCTTGCAAAGGCTCCGCAAAGGCGTGAGGCTTGGTCATGCCGCCACGCCGCCTTATGTCACATCTTTTTTGTAAACTCGATATATATGAAATATGATATGAATATATAAATATTTTCATATTTTGTGTCATCTCATGGCACGCCTTATAAACACAAAAGCTTCGCTTTAACCGCAAAAGCGTGAAGCTAGGTCATGCCGCCACGCCACGCCTCGCGCTATTTATAACCTTGCACATGATACTCAATAATACGCTTTCTAGACTTTTTAATTTTTCGCTTTACAAATGATCTCAACCCATTATTATAAACAACATAAATATTACAAATCCAAACCGGTTTGAATTTAAACTAGGATAAAACAACATTTCTCGAATTAACCGAGTTACGCAACTTTCGAAAAATGTTGCTTTGGGTAAAAAATCGTATTGGGCTATAAGAGCATGTACAATGATAACTCAAGTTATAAAATAACACCGTCCACATCAGCGCCACATCAGCTTTAACATTTCACCTTAACATCCCCAAAAAACACCCACATCAATAACATCCCAAATTAAACTTTAACATTTCATATTTTCAATTTCAACCCCTAAACTAAAACAAACACTTCATTTATTAAACTAAACATATCATTAAAATTGAAAACATATTACAATACGAAATTTAAAAAAAAAAAAAAAAAAAAAAAGTTACAACGAAATAAAAAAACACACTGCAAATTAAACGTTACAACAAATTAAAGGAAATGACGAGAATACAATCTAGTGACGAGGTTGCAAGTTATATTTTTTCTTGATTCATTCTTTTTCGTCATTGATCCAAGCCACGACATCTGGATCTTTGCCATCAGTATCCGTCATCAAAAACTTCAACTCCTTCAACCTTGTTATTGTTTCATCTTTTTTCTGCTGGGCACGATACGCCGCTGCCGAGGTTTCACGTTTGATACGATACTCGTTTGCCATAGTTTCGGTGAAATAAGTTGACGAGCTCGTTCCTCCAGTGCTTGCTCCCCCAGTACTTGTCGTGCTCTCGGATCTTGCTTTCTTGGTAGCACGTTTCTTTCCCATGGGGCGTGGTTGTTCATCATGACAAAACAAAGCCTCGTTTGTTTGGCTTGGGATATCGCCGGTTAAATCAACCGGTTCCGGCGTGTCCCATTTCTTATAATGACGCAAAACCTCCCAAGCGTCATCGAGAGCAAACGCTGTTGATTTGGTTTCCTCACGATACCATTGCTTTGCCCGTTTCATCACATCCAACTCATTTTCCCCGCTTCGTTGTTCCCGTTGCGCACATTTGTAATAAGAGTTGAACTTTGTGCATATGTCGTTCAACGTTTTCCACTTGCTTGACATCATATCCTTGTTGCGCCGTTGCAAGTTGAGTCTATTGAACTCATTTCTGACCCGATACCAAAACTTATTTTGGGTTGGCACTTTCAAACTTTTGGATCCTCCGAAACAGCTATGTAACACCTTGCAAGTAATTCTTCCTTTGCTGGAGTCCAACGGCCAGCAACGAAAACTTCCTCTTCATCATCATCAATTGGTTCGGGCTCGGGGTCTTTGGATTTTTTTGATTTTCGTTTAACACGACCTTTGTATTTTTTTGGAGGAGACGTGGGTGTCTCAGCAACATCATGTGTTTCAGTTTGTGATTGTTGTGAGTGTTGTGTGAATTGTAGGTTTTGAAAGTTGGAGTTTAAAGTGCTTTGTTGGTTTTGTTGTTGTCAAAAGAGATATGTTTGATGTTGTTGCCACATTTCTTGGCTCGAGAGGCCTAGTGGGTTGGGAAGAGACATGTTGGGGTTTGAAGTTGAACCCACGTTCGGGTTAGATGATGAACCCGGGTTTGAGGTATTCCACCCACCACCGAGAAGATTGAAGAAAGTATCATCGTTGCCTCCCGACATTTTTTTTTTCAGTGAATAAAAGATTGAAGATTGAGAGTATTGAGAGGATTGAGTAGTGGAAGTGTGAAAAAAAATTGTGTTTTAGTTGGGTATTTATAGCGGTAAAAAAAGGTTTTTGAATTTCTTTTTTTAGTAAAACTAGCCGTTAGAGTTAGAAATGAAGTTTTTTTTAAACCAAACGGTCACTAGCCGTCATAGGGTTAGAAATGAAATTTTTTTGATTTATTTATTTATTTTTTTATTTTTTTAATACTCCTTTAACGGGCGTTGCCCGATTAACGCCTCCCATTTTTTTCCTCGTTAAAGCCGTGGCTCCAATGGTTATAACGGCTTCAACACCGTTAAAAGCCCTATAACGCCGTTATGGCGTTAGTAATGTGATTGCTCTAACAATCAATACACAGTAATATGTATTAATAAACACATTCATTTAAAATGAAATTAAACTAAGTTATAAACAGAGCTCATGGTGCCCATATATATTTCATTGCGAAATCATGTTCAAGGCGTAAGAAGTGCGTCTCTTCACCTGAAAGCGCAACTATTCTAATGACGTTTTATATTCTCCACTACATTAATCTGTAAATAAGAATTACAACTTATAAATGTTGAATAATTTCACCAAAACTTACAAGGTTTGATAATATAAAGAAAGTACTTGCATAAGAATATTTTTGGTAGTTGATGTTACTCTTTCTAGCAGTGAAATGCGAGTGTTATAGAAAAACCAAAAATGTAGATGCTAACTTAAAGGACTTGTTATATACTTGCCTTAGAAATTAATAAAAGTGAAAATAAAGAGCAAACTAAAGGCCACACAAGGAAGAAAAGAATGTCCCTTAAAAATTACAATATTGTTTTAGTTATTTCTTTTAATTTGGTGATAGGTATGGTTACATAAATGAATTTCATTCAAGAGACACAAAAAAGTCAACCTACAAACCAAACTTTACAGAAAAAGGGTTATTATACAAAAAAGTCACTAAAGTTTGCGGAAAATTTGTCCTAAGTCACTAAAGTTTAAAAGTTGTCATTCAGGTTACTCAACATATGAAAGTTGTCATCCATGTTACTGAAATTATGAAAGTTGTCATCTACGTTACTGAACTTGTAAAGACATGACATTTATGTTACTTAACATACAAAAAAAATAAACGTAAAAATCGCTGAAATTATAGACGTGTTTACTTTTTAACGTTGAGTAACCTGAATGACAACTTTTAAACTTTAGTGACTTAGGACAAATTTCCCGCAAACTTTAGTGACTTTTTTGTATAATAACCCATGATACGCATTCGGTCATTCGCATATCAATAAACCAAACATTATCTTATATAATATTGGACATACAATGACGAACGATCTATGATTAGATTTATAAACATAAAATAGTCTAAGTATAAATTAGTCACTTAGTAAATACTTAGTAGGTCATTTTCAGAGACGACGTGAAGACCTCTAGTTCTTGGTGCGCGGTTTCAGTAACTAGAGTATCTAAACAATAAGAAGACGATGAATTTAATGATACCTAATAATGTCTCACTAACTTCTTTATTCTCCTTACATCAATCATTCGCACACTTAGAAATATCTATAAGTTACTTAAAGATAATTAGGCATAACTTTCTTAAAGCAAAAGTATTTTACAAGAGAGTGAAACAAATACCGAGTTTATATATATAAAGGTGAAAAGAGTCCCAATTCACATTGTTCCCTAAGAAGGTTTTAACACATTACAAGAATAGAAATAATTCATCTGTCTCAAAATATAAATATAAATTCATTTTGACTTTCTTTCTTCAATTTTAACCTTATATATTTTTGTTTTTATTATATAAAACTTGATAAAAATATATACAGAAAATGAATTGAGTTTCAAATATATTGTTTTATTAATATAGGTTTCATCAATTATTATATAATAAATATAATAATATATAAGGTCAAAGTTGAAGAAAAAAAATCAAAATAAACTTATATTTTGTAACGAATGGAGTATTTAATTTATGTGTACCACATCATTGAATGATCGACAACACATTAAACCACATGTGATAACCCTCGTATCTTTGCATTTATCAGAGAATCTTTGTTAAATGAGTAAATGCACCTCCTTGCATTATGTTGTAATCATTTAAGAGTATTTACTCTTCTCTTGAACTTGGTCGGTGAATCTAGTTAGTAAAGTCGTTGAGCTCATACTTAAACTTTAACTTTGGTGTTATTATAACTAAAGAAGAGAATTCGTATTGTCATTCAACTAGGTTTAATTTAGTTTACTATTTTCCACATTAACCTCGAAAATTCTCTGACTAACTTCTAATAAAATATAAACCGTTGAAAATTATCTTTGTGTGAGCTTAATTTATTAATCTCGTGTTAAACATGTAAGTAACTAGTAGTCATGGACAAACATATCATATTCTCTACGGAGTATTTGTTATTCCTCAAGTTAGCTTATATTCTAGGAAAGGAATCACTTAAAAAAATTCTATATAGTCCTTTATACCTCAGATTTAGCTTAATTATCATCTCTTCTGTATTAACTAATTACTCTCTTTCACTTAAAAAAATTACTTCCTCAAAGAGTTGAAGTGGAAATATCATGTTTAAAACGAAGGTGATAAAAAAACATGAACATCCACTAAAACTTATAGACTTGAATCGAGGATATCCGCGCGATGAAGTAGTATACGATGATGATGAGGATTTGATTATGAAGCTAGCCTTTCAATCTGAATGTGGTCATTGTCATCAAGAAATCAACTTTTTATACAGGTATTACTATACATGTGATGAGTGTCATTTCTCTTGCCATAAATTGTGTGAAGAGCTTCCGACAGAACTGAACCATGAAGCTCATCACCATACCCTTCTCCTCCATCAGGTAGATCAGTTGCCATCCTGGTTGTTTTGTCAAATTTGTCAGATTACAAATAAATATGAGCACCTAATCTATAGTTGTGATCAGTGTCAACCCCAAGTTATAATTGGTATAGAATGTGCTAATATTGGCCTACAAAACCACTTGATCTATCACCCTAACCATGAACACCCCGTAATGCCCATCTCTAGAGATATTTTGGCCAATTGTGATGCTTGTGGAAAAGTTCACAAAGGGAACTTCTGCCACTGTACCACTTGTTTTCGTTTCTTCGCCCATAGTGATTGTGTTTTCACGCCAAAAAGGATGTTAATTCAAGGTGCTACAGAAGGCTATTTCAATCATAAACACCCACTCACCCTTGCTTACTCCTTTCCAATAGTAGATCAAAAAGCTAAATTTTATCCCAATTGTAAAATATGTGATGGTTCTTTTCAAGTTACAAGCTGGATTTATAAATGTGAGAGATGCCGTTATTATGTACACCTAGGTTGTACAAAAATAGGGACAAGCGCCTGCATGTCCATAGTCGCGAGAAAGGGTATGTAAAACTACACTTAATTACCTTAATTAATTACCTTCTGTAGCTGTGAGTTTTTATGAAAAAAATATAGTGATTGTGTATTATATGATTCATCAGGTAAAAATTACAAGGATGCTGATCATCAGAATCTTCTCCATCTCCCATTCCCTGATGACAGTGACAACATGTCAAAACACTTGTTTGATCAAGAAAGGCGATCAAGGCCCTTCGAAATGAATATAACACATTTTGCTCATCACCACCCACTAGTTCTAGTGGATACACCATACAATAATGATGTGACAAGCCCAAATTCTTCAAAAACAACATTAATTTGTCACAATCCATTGAAAAAGGTTGAGGTATTATGCAATGGGTGTACAAGACCAATCATGGCCATGCCGTTTTACAAATGTACAATTGATGATCATGAATGCAACTTTTTTCTTCATGCATGGTGCACTAGATTGCCTGTTGAAATAAAAGACAATATTGGTCACCCACAACATACCCTTAAACTCTTGCGAAAAGCACCTCAATATTTATTCGATGTGTTTCCATGTAGTGTTTGCCACTTGGCGTGCAATGGATTTGCTTACTCTTGTGTCGAATGTGATTACCACGTCGATGTTAACTGCGCGTTCATTCCTGGAGAAATCACACATACATCTCATCCAAATCACCTACTAGTTAGAGTTAACATACCAGACATTCGTCAAAATTGTGGTCTCTGTTTGTCTAAAATAGATGGAAGCGAATTCACTTGCGAAGACTGTAATTTTCATCTGCATCCCGAGTGTGCTTTGTTATTGCCCGAGAAAATAACAAACAGGTATGATCACAAGCATTCCATGACCCTAAGTTACTCTCCCGTTGAAAACCATAGTGGTGATTACTTTTGTGAAGCTTGCGAGGAGGAATTTAATCCTTACGGTTCTTTCTATCATTGTCAAAAATGTATTCAGTCCGTGCATTTGTCTTGTGCTCCATTAATACATAAAGGAATACCACGTAACAGCCTCTTCTTTCACAAAGGTGTTTATCTGTTTGTAAATATCAAATTTGGAGACATGTTTAAGATTGAAGATCACCCACACCCTCTTTCGTTTTGCCAAGGGATTGAAAGTGATGGTAAATGCAGCAAGTGTGATATTCAGTTGCAGGACAGAGTTATCGTGAAGTGTTTACAGTGTAAGTTTGCAATTGATAGCGGATGTGCGTCGGAGTGTCACCCTCCTCCAAAACCAATTGAATAAACGTGTTTAGGGTACAATAAGTTTTATTGTATGTATGTATGTATATCTACAAATAAATGATTAATAAGATGCTTGTTGTCCGTATGGGGTTTACTTTAATTCAATATCTTTGTTATAAGCTTAGCCTTCTAGTTTCTCTTTTCAGTTGTAAACTATCAGCAGATCAGTCAGCTCCCTAAGTCCCTTTATCTATATACACGTAGTTCATTACAATATATGAGCAAAACCAACTAATTTACTCAGCTGAATCCAAAAGGCAAATACCCACATTACCTTTAAAACCCCACTAAGCTGATTTAATATTCGTTATTTTTTTTAAAGGGCAAATGATAAAAAAAAGTATTATACTTGACACCATTTGCTCTGAAGAAACATTTATGCATAACCAAAGTAAAGAAAATGCTTTCTCCCTTGTAAAATAATTCTCTACTATAAGAAAACACGTACAGTTTGTAAATAAACTAAACCATGTTTTAATTTTGAAGGAAAAATGGTGACCCGTGTAACTCTCTTTCCCTCCTCACTCTTTGTAACCTTTTCGAGCTCAAAACGAGACGCCCAAAAAATTCTTGCAATTGCACCTTTCTTTTGACTTTAGAAACGACAATTTCTATTTTCTACCCATTTATCTAAGAATGGGTCGATTATTGTATGTGTTTTTTCCTAAAACAAGTCAGAAGGAAAAGAAACTATATATCAAGGTCAAAAAGTATTTTGCCACCTCTAGCTTTAGTAATTTTCTAACTATTACGAAGAGACTCGAAATTTTGCAATCCTTACATTTTCTTGGGTCGACACCAAATTGAGTCGGGTCTATTTAACAAGTCTTCAGCACCCGCATAGACCATGTTGACCAACCTAATATACTTAGTGCTTTTTCTTTTTTGAATAACCATTATTTTTATCAAGATCAACAACATACAAATCCTATGTCCAGTTTGATCTGGTTGGGTAATGGGTGGAAATGAAAATACTACAATAAGTTATATTGGCAAACAAGCGATCGCTTAAATGGGATGGAGTTGGTCTTGTATAGAAAATACTACCTCGATAGCCAGGTCTTTCTAACATCATCAACAGAAACACATCAAACGCCAATGTATTGCTGTTTCACGGCGGTTTCATCATCTATGCATGTTTCCACGTATCACATAAATCACTATTGTTGAATCTAAGGGGGTGTTCGGTTCGCTGTACTCTGATGTAATTGGATATAATTGTAATTTGATTACATTACGTAGACTGTTTGGTTCACAGAATGAAGGAAATTCAATGCAGATTACATTACTTAGGCTGTTTGGTTTGCGTTGTAATTGTAATTCAGTAATTACATCAAAGAAGGAAATTCAGATTACATAAGAAGTTGGATGGAAAATTTTGAATTACGTTATAATTCAGAATTTTATAATAATAATAATAATAATAATAATAATAATAATAATAATATTATTATTATTATTATTATTATTATTATTATTTATAAGAATTATTATTATTTGTACTATTTATTATTATTAGATAATAATAATAATAATAATAATAATAATAATAATAATAATAATAATAATAATAATAATAATAATATAATTTATTATTATTATTATTATTATTATTATTATTATTATTATTATTATTATTATTTATAAAACATCACTTTCATTAGAAAACAAAACCATAGGAATACAAGAAATTAGTGGGGAGCCTCGAAACAATCTGGGCTCTCACACCTTTAGCAATATCAAAAATAATCCTACTGAAGATATGGGTAGCAGCGCGCGTCCCGATGTCTTGAGTTATAGAGAACTTCCGGATCCGCTTAAGTAAGGTCACCGCATCTGCCTCAAGTTCCCCCAAAGAGGAATACGAGAAAGGGATGAACCTATAACCATATCCACACATTTAGCTCCGTACTTGACACGCTTACGTTTTGCGGCATCAATCACCACACGACCTGGCACAAAATCAATCATACCAGTTTGCGTGAGGGGAGACGACCCCGACAAATCGACACATACCCTTAACCCTTATTATTATTATTATTATTATTATTATTATTATTATTTATTTGTTATTATTATTATTTTTACTATTATTAATAATAATAATAATAATAATAATAATAATTAATTAATATAATATTATTTATAATAATTATTAATTTTAGTACAATTTATTATTATTATTATTATATAAATATTAAAATAATAATAATAATAATAATAATAATAATAATAATAATTATTAGTGATATTATTATTATTTATTTTTTTTAGTAATATTGTTTATTAATATTACTAATATTATTATTTATTATTATTATTATTATTATTATTATTATTATTTATTATTATTAATAATAATATATTATTATTATTATTATTATTATTATTAATTATTTTTTGTTAATATTTATTATTATTATTATTATTATTATTTTAATTTTTTTAAATTTTTTTGAATTACATTACGTTGAGATCCAACCAAACAGAGTGATATAATACATCAATAATAATTCTAACACATTGCAATTACAACACATTACAACTCTTTGAATTACAATTCCTTTGACAAATTATAATTTCTTTCAAAATATACCGCAAACTAAACGCCCCCTAAGGATCTACCCATTGCAGAATATAACAAGCTTAATGTTCCTAACTAGAGTTCATACCATGGAAGTGAATTTTCCCATTTCTTAGGTTGTTAACACAAATAATAATGTACAATGTGATTCTATAACGACAAAATAGTTTGTATTTTTAGCCCAATTAACACACACTCATTTATTCATAAAGCTTAAATCATTTGATATAAAAGAAACAAAATTTTAATAGAGCTAAGTTCTAATGCATAAAAATGGAAGTTTAATACAAGTTATGGGTAACCTTCTCTTTCTACCAACCTATGCTACATTTTCATTGTTCATACATTTTATGTTTAAGCTATTTCAAGTTTTATCAATGACTGTTTTTTTTTTTTATATTACTCATTCAGTCTCAAAATAAGTGTTCACAAAAAGAGACTATAAATTATGAGTAAGAACTTGTGGCTTACTATTAAAGATCCTTCCTATAAACAAAACTGTCACATTAAGTACAACGTGACGAATCATAAAGAAGCAAGAGATTTTCCAAAGAGGAAAATCTTTTAATGAACCGTTTGTAATGATACTTTACGAATATAAACCTCGCACATACATTTATCCAAAATAAACTTTTCAATATTACCCGTCAGATTGATTAGTAGAGTAGTTTTTAACCCTACATGTGTATCACCCAAGTGTTGGGCGAGTGTGGGGCGAGTCTTCAGCCAGTGTTGAGCCAAGGCGAGGGCTGGGCGAAGAGTTGGTCGCTCATTTAAGCTGGCCGAGGTCTGAGCGAGTGGTGGGCGAGGTGGGGCAATGATGGGCGAGTGATGGGGCGAGAAGGTGTTTGTTTTTTGTGTTGGGCGAGTGTTTAAATGCGAATGAAGTGGGCGTGGACATAAAGTTTGGGCGAATGAAAAGTGGTGAATTAATTCTAGGCGAATGAAAAGTTGGGCGAATGAAAAGTTGGGCGTGAAAATAAGCTTTTGTGCGAGCCACATAGGTACATTTAAGTTAGTTATGGGAATAAAGTTCACTTTCATCTTTAACATGTACATTTTAGTTAGCCATAGGAACATGAGCTTCTTGGCTTAACAATAAATGCTTTATGTACTTTTATAACCAAACCAAATATTAAACTTTAATTTTTGTCCGTCGTACATGTTCATGTTTTTATATTTGTGATTTACATATTGGGGCGAGTGTAGGCTAGGCGAGAGTAATCTAGGCGAATGAAATGAAAGTAGAAAAGTGTGAGTGTGACGTATTTCGTTCATTTAGGTAAAACATAGGAATAAAGTTCACTTCAGTAAAGTGACTCTCTAAAAAGATTATTTAAGTAATTAGCTTTTTTCCAAGAGCAACAAGTTCCTACTTGAGAATCCATAAACATTGCAAAATACTAAAATGATCACAATAAAATTGCTTCCTGCAACACATCTAACAACCCGAACTCTAGATTTACTTTAAAAAGTGCTCAACTCTGATGTAATACTACATTAATACAACCTATTAAGTATCCAACCAGGTAAAGACCATATATGGTTACAAAAGGGTTAGTTTTTGTTACGCTTTATTTCGAACAGGTTGCATGGGTCAAAACTTTAAAAAAAAAAAAAAAAAAAAAAAAAAAAAAAAAAAAAAAAAAGGCTTGAGGAAAACGGGTACAAATCTCGAATAGCATATGCAGTTTTTTGTGAAGCAATCCTAAACACCCCAAATATGAATTATTATTTTTATTTCAAAAATAATAACCAAAGATAATGTCAACTTCTAGAAAAAATAAACATCAAACAACGAATGCTATGAAAACCGGCCGTTTTGATTCTCTGGAATAGCTCGATGAATTTAGTAGAACTTTTTAGGAGGCCTCATCTATATACACAGACAGTTTGCTGTTACTAAAATGCACAGTGCGTAGCTTTGATGTAAGTTACACTAACAGAGTTTGGACATAATTGAAAAAATAAAAAATAAAATATTTTTCAAATTTTTTCGTCTTTTTTTTTCGAATATGAGATTTGCATGAAAAATCACATGTGATTAAACACTAATTTGAATATCACATGTGATATTAGTGTTAAATCACATATGATATGTAATATCACATGTGATATTTAAATTAGTGTTTAATCACATGTGATTTTTTTCATGCAAATTTCAGTAACGAAAAAAACGAAAAAAATGTAAAAAAAAAAGTGAAAAACACGAAAAAATTTTTTGTCGAAAGTATATCAAAGTGTCTATGTATAGAAATATAAATTAAATGATTGTCGTAATGGTACTTTTGTAAAAAATGTTTTGTTCTCAAATGTATAAGAGTAGTTTAATGAATTTTAATGTATTTATGTTAAAAAATAATAAATTTAAATAGTTTATTAATTTTAAATAATTTATGATCAACATCTTTGTCAATAATTTGCCAAATGTTTGATCATCATCTTCCTAAATGATTTAGTATAGATAGCAACATCAAATAGTTTCGTATGACAAACGAAAGATAGATCTATGAGAAATTAGTTATGTTGATCATCATCTTCGTAAATGATTTAGTATAAATGCTTTCAACTTTTTGATCACATGGGTGTTTAAAGTCTTGGTGGCAAGCAAAAAAAAAAAAAAAAAAAAAAAAAAAAAAAAAAAATCATTTTCAACCATTAAAATAATTAACTTAAAAATGACCAGCATATCCAAGTTACGCAAATGTCTCTTTCGACTTTCAAAGATAGTACCACAATTACGACTCTCAAAGTCCTTCACTAACGAAATTTATAAACTTGTAGAGATAGTTGTGCACTAAATCATACAAATATTTATGATCGCAAAACTTCCAACTCACTGGAATTGTGAACAACAAACTGTTTAGCCCATATCCAGCAGAGCTTCCTAGAGCGCTAGAAATAATCCTTGTGGATACACGACTGGAGTCTGTAGAGAACTCCTCAAGATTGGCAGCCTTCTGGGTTGTCATTCACGCAATCAAGCCACTATATGTCCTAAGAACATGTATGGTTTCGTTAAACTGGTTCTGAATATTAACCTCTTAGAATCTATCACTATGGTTCCACATTTTTTATAATAGAAGAAGCTTATAAAAGCGAATTTTTTAGAAAAAAGTATATTAATAGTAGTTCAGACTTGTAAATCAAAAGTGTTAATACAAATAAGCCGTAAAACGTTTATTTATATTTTACGATCTTCTAATGTTTTGTCGATAACAAACGTAAAATCATTTTAACGAAACAAATAGAATACGTAAATAGTTTGAGTTAATAGTTTCCTAACACACTTACGTTTTCACATAAAACACTAAAACAAGTATAAGTGATTTTATGATTTAGATATATATGTACAACAACTAATGTTTACATATTGGGTTAGCACATACTTAAACTAAGTATACTAAAATGGGTAAAAACATGTAAATACTAAAATGGGTAAAAACTAGCAAATGGCATTGACCCATAACCCATGGTTTTATATATACCACTTAACCAAGTTCATTGTATCCTTAAGATACATTGTATCTAGAAAGAAAACCATGGATCAACCCATAACCCATGACCCATGACCCATAACCAAAAATACCCATGGGTAAATAGGAGCGTTCCACGGATCCCTGGCTTTGTGCTAGCCGGATCCCAAGTGGAAGGGATTCGTGGGATCTGGGGAACAGTAGAGAATTTTCTCTATAAATAGAGAGCCATTTCTTCCTTTCTACTCATCACTTTACACACATACTTCCCCTAAGTATTCTAACCCCCTAACCTCATATCCAAGTGATCTATGTAGTTTGTCTTTTGTTTTTGTGTGATCTTCTAGGTTCCTCTTAAAGGCGAGATCACCACTTCTTGAAGACGTGCAAGCTCAAGTTCATGAGTTGCCATGCTTCGTCATCATCAAGACAACTATGGTTCTCTTGTTGATAGTTCTTCCCTTCTCCATAGATGTTGGGTTGAAGGCATTAGTGAAGAATGCCGAAAGTGTCAAGATGAAAGCATTAGTGAAAGGTGCTCATCATCCATGTCAAAGCATTAGTGAAGAATCCTAAAGGTGTCAAGACGAAGACATTAGTGAAGGGTGCCAAGCGTTGTGTCAAAGGCATTAGTGAAGGATGCCGAAGAATCAAATCAAGTAGCATTTGGAAAGAATGCCTAGGTCGTATAATCGATGAGGTGCATCATTATACATATAAGTATTTGTTTATTTTCAAGGATTGTGATATCCTTGATGATGTTGTAACAAGGAGTGGATCTCCTTGATATTAGGTGTTGTGTTGTGAAGGGTAGTAGTTCCTCCATAATAATGGAACTAGGTGCTTAGCCTATTACCTAATAAAGGGTAGGCGACGTTGTGATAGGATTAGTTCTCCTTGGTGTGAAAGAACTCGGTGGTTAGCTTAGCACTGTATAAAGGGTAGGCGACGTTGTGTTAGGTGTGGTTCGCCTTGGTGTGAAAGAACTCGGTATTTAGCTTTGTACCGGAAAAAGGTTAAGCGACGTTGTGAAGGCTTCTCCGCCATAAGGAGATTGGTGTAGTGCTTACGAACTCTCGAGTAGGTGACTCGGGGAGTGGAGTAGGGCAAGGAAGGTGTTCTTGTAGCCGAACCACTATAAATAACTTGTCCGTAGTGATGTGCTTCTTACTCTTTATCTTTCATTACACGTGTATATATCTATCTATCAACGTCCAACATAAACAACCAAATAGATTGACATAAGTTGATCTAAATATTTAAAAAGAAGTTTTAAATTGGTAAAACTATTCAACCCCCTTCTAGTTTTCCACAAAAAGAACGAACAAAGTTATTTCCCCATTCTTTATTGTTTTTCTGCAGATAAAAAAATATGTATAAAGCAACTTTTTTGAAATCTATTTTTAATTAAAACGATACCACACGAACAACTCATATTCACAAAAATATAGAGAAACCAGGTGCCAACTTCAATTCCTTTCATAATAGCTAGAATTTTCATTTTACATGTGTAAACAGTACTTGGATCATCTATAATAGATTTGAGACTTGCTAAAAGAGGTAGTCTTAAAATTGTAAGACCAAAAACATTTCCATTATAAGAAATATTTGTCTTACTTTTATTATGAAAAATTAATACATGCACATATAATTAAAAGCCTACAAAGTCTTGTAACTGCTCTTAAAAGCTTTTAATAGCTCATAATTTTCTTAAATTCTAACATTGATACATACTTGTAAGTTATAACAGCCCATTAAAGGCTTGTAATAGACCATTAAAATCGAGCCTTGTCCCAACCTATCTATTATAAAAACCCATACACGGGTACCCGCCGCCGCAACGCGCGAGTACCCGGCTAGTTATTCTAAATTCATCTTTCTACTAAGATAGCAACGTAGTAACAAATTAATAGAAAAAATAAATGAAGTCAATCAAAGATTTCTAGGATCCTTAAGTAACATATAATTGTTAGTCCTTCATGTGACCATTTTGCAATAGGGCAAATGGCACAAAAAGACATCAAAGTTAGGGTCCATTTCCAATTAAGGTATTCTACTTTTTTACTTGCATAAAAAGGTACTTAACAAAAAAATTTGGCGGATTTGGGTTTTTTACTAACGTTCGTTAACTCACTTCGTTAGTATATTACATGTTTGGTCCTCAAATTCTTATAATATTTCATTCAACATAAAAAAAAAAGCAAATCAAATTTATAACATATACAAATAAGTCATGACTTCTTACAAACAAAACAAGCAAATCTAAATCGCGAATCCAAACAAAACAAAATGAGCACTTTGTCAAACCGATTGCAACCAAACATAAATCAAACCTGTGATCCTATACGGGTCACGACTCACACCCTCTTGGTGTCTTACCTGTGAACCGAGAACAACAAAACATCCTTGGGGTGTCGTGGTCGAGCCGAGACTAAACCAAACAAAACCCTGTGGGGCTGCTGTTACGCACAAACAAGCACCCCTTTTGGGGCTGTTGCGTTGGCCAAAACACACAAACCAACGCACCCTTTGGTGCTTATCCAGGCTCAAATAAGAAGAAGAACAAACAACAAGCACACCCTTCGGGGTCTCTTAAACCAACAAAACGAACAACGATAACATCAACAATTTAAAACCCAACAACCCCAAGGCTCGAACCCGAGACCTTGGTGGGTTGTTTCTGCGCTGAATCACAACACACCCTCTTGGGTGTTTCTGTCGCAAACCAAAAATCAAAATAAACAAGCATCACTTTTAACCAACTTTAACCACATGAAAAGATTCAAAACCATTTTTTTAAAGAAGTTTTAATCCACGAAAACATAATAACTGTTTTAGCAATCAATTTGTATATGATAGCAATTAACAATAGTGGTTTTGTTTCGACATACCACAAGGACGAGCAAATGTGTGGAGATGAAGATGGTGGTGTTATCAAGTGGTGATGGAGCGGCTGTGGTTAACTCAAATTAAAACATACCTGAAGCAAATAAACGCAACCCTTATTGGTGTTGATGATGGTGATAGTTGTGATGCTATCAAGTAGTGTGGCAGAAGTGGAGGTGAGGCGGTGGGGGTGGTGGTGTTGCTGTCGTTCACCAGGGAGAGGGAGGAGAGAAAATAGTCTCTTCTCTGTTTTCTTTTTTTTTTGTCGTTCAAGAGAGAGAGAAACAGATATAAAACATTTTTTTTGGATGTTGCATGAAATGATTATACAAATTCGAGGACTAAACATGTAATAGACTAACGAAGTGAGTTAACGAACGTTAGTAAAAAACCCAAATCCGCCAAAAATTTTTGTTGGGTACCTTTTTATGCAAGAAAAAAAGTAGAATACCTTAATTGGAAATGGACCATAACTTTGATGCCTTTTTGTGCCATTTGCCCTTTTGCAATATATTCAGTGTATTTACGGGTGGCCGATTGTTTGAGAGCGATTGCAAGTGCTGCAATATATTCAGTGTATTTACGGGTAGCCGATTGTTTGAGAGCGATTGCAAGTTCTGCAATATGATTATTATTATGTTGTCCACCTTGATGTTTAGAACACACAAAAAAGATAACTTTACTTTCAAGTCATACATTTGGTTGATCAGTAGGAACACAACATGGTCCCACTATCCATGCCGGTTGACAAAAGGCACCGGCACAAACCTTGTGCTCAAAACAAAGAAAGTTGGTTTCGTAAGGCGGCACATAACACTATTTTGCTACTAATTAGGTTGCAAACCTAACCTTTTTATTCCGACCAACATCAAAGTTGGTTTCGAAGTTCGAATGCTCTGAAAAGACCAACCAACATCAAAGTAACACTAACTACCAATTCCCTTATAAACCATAAGGATGCTCTAAAAAACAAAACTTTCTATTCCAAATAGAATATAACTTAACAAAAAAAACAACAAAAACATAAACCTTAAATCTATTATCCAACTTGCTGGAATAAATTGGAAAAATACATTTGATTAACCAAAAATACCCTTTCCCATTACGATCACTATTTGAGCAAAGATAAAATGGTTTTTTAGATCACCATATGTGTTCATGATAGTTTGGTCGGGTTTTTCTGGCTGAAATTGTTTTTTTCGAGGTTTATGATTAGGTAAGGTCTGGTATTATGATGGGTATCGGGTAGAAGGTAGGTTTGGTATGGTTTACGTTGAGGTCCTTGAAGGTTTTATTTTCAATCCCGCTTTTTAAAAGTTTTTTTTCTTCACACTTTTGACACATATACGTTTTTGACGTATTTTTCATTCTACACGTTTTAATTCAATTTTGACTACGAATTTCAATTCAATTTTGATTTTTTATTGATCAATCACGTTGCACGATTTCGCCCACGTAGCAAAATCGAGCTATCTTATTGGTCTATTAATTTTCTTATAAGAACGATTTTGACAAAATACTCCAAAATGATGTAATTCTTTTATTATATAAAAGATTTTTAAAATATCATAATATATAGTTATAAAATCCATGACAAAGTAAAAGGTTATTAGTTCTCAAAATCCGTTCATTTAGCGGTTCAAATCATACACATCTATTTGAAAAGAGTAAATTACGTGGATGGCCCCTATGGTTTGAACAGAATTGCTACTACCGTCTTTGAGAGTCTCAACTTGCATTCACCTTCCTTAACTTTGCAAAAATAACACCTAAAATCTTTTGTTTTAACTTATGTTTGGTCAGTTTGTTAAATCCTTTCATGGGATGTACAATAGTCATTTTTTCTCTTCTTTGTTTGCAGGGACGGAGCTAGTGAGGGGGCTGGAGGGTGCTCGGCCACCCCCAACTGGCTCAAGGAATCAAAGTTTATGGTGCTTTGAATCAATTTATGTAGAAGTAAAATCTTGGAACATATGGACGTTTTGTTTGAAGTTCTTGTTAAAGGCACATTAAAGAAGATAAGAGTAGATGAAGACCTTTAGATAGACACGTGGGTCATTTTTTTACCAATGAAATAAAACTTTGGTTTATGTATATATTAACAGAGTATGAATCTAGTAAGAAAAATTATTTAAATGAGAAGAGTCAAAAAGAATCATTGTAGCCATATATTTCAAATAAGAAAAAATAATAATAAGGAGATTCATCTATTTTTATGGATGCATCTAATATTTATGGTTGTGGTTTCTTCCTATTCTTCTCATCTTAATTATATTTTTCATTTAATCCTACCCTCTATATTAACATTAGAGTAAAATACACGGTTGGTCCCTAATCTTGTACCTTTGCATCACCCTGGGACAAAACTTGCCTTTTTCATCGTGGGGAGTCCAAAACATGGTTTTTATAGTCTAAATCAGTCCCTTGACTCATTTTCCGTTAGTCAACTTCTGTTATTTTCCTCATGTGCCTTGCACATGAGGGCAAAATGATCATTTTATTGTTTTGGTTAATTATTTTGGTGGTAAAACTGGTACATTAGGGACTAACGGTGTATTTAATCAATAAAGTTATATCATCACTACCACTACCCTCCATTTATCTCTTTTTCCTACTTCTCTCTCTAAATATCTGCTTATCCCTCTAAAATTAATAGCAACATAGAATGAAAGAATGAACTAGTATGCAATATTATCAACTAAAAAAAAAAAAAAAAAAAAAAAAAAAAAAAAACCCTAAGAAATTGATTATATATTAATACCAAACATATTACAATCACATAAACATACTATTGAATTGGAAAATCCCAATCAGAGATACAATCAACATACTACAACCTATCCAATATCGGCTAAAACTCTAACATATCATATGCACATACAATGCACCTTCTATTTGTTTATCCTTCTGATAGTTCTTTATTTATCCTTCTGAGTCATCTTGTGTTGCACGTACTCCTCTGTTCCCAAGTTTTTTAAATGAAAGGAAAGAAGAGAAGAGTTAAAAATTGGCAGAAAAAAAATGAGGAGATGAATGAAATTAAACTTTTTATATCATGTTTCCGAGTTATGAGAGAAAAGAAGAGATAACAGATGATTTTACAATTATACCCTTAGTTATATATAAAAGTTATGTTTTATATTAGGTCATTTAAGTAATTTTATTTATTTAAACATTCCTAATATAACTTCTTTCCAAATCATCTCACTTTTGGAGTGAAGTTTAGCCAAAATTACTCTTATCTTCTTTTCTCTTCTCTCCTAAAAAAAACTCGGGAACACGAATTTATTTTGTTTTCTACCCACTTATTTTCTCTTCTTTCAAAAATAAAACTTAGGATCGCAACAGTTTTATCAATTCATCACATGATTTATTCGTTTATTGTTGAGGTTATACAGAGGAGAGAGAGAAAAGAAAAAAAATAAATAAAAATAAAACAAAATAAAATAAAATAAAAAACCGAGCCCTCCTCAAACTTCAAATCCTAGCTCGTCGCTCTTTGTTTGGTACTGACACAATCACACCACAAAACCTACAATCACTTTCACACTTATTTATTCACACACTTTGTTATGGACTTATTAGCTTAGCCCATAAACGTACAAAATAAACTTAGTTTTTCATTTTAGGCAAGCTTAAAGCCCAATAAAATAACACAAACTGACAAACATCCCCATAACTTACTTGCCTAAAAATACCCTAGCAATGGTTTTCAGCGTTTCTACTCATAACATAATCATCAGAAGGTCTCTAGTAACAAAAATCCGTCAATTTTCTTCTTCAAGTAACACTAATGGAAGCTCAAACTTTACTCAAACAAAAAACGAGAAAACCCGACCACTGGAATATAAAGAAGCTCAAGGTCGTACGTCTTGTTTTCGTCGTACGTCTTGTTTTCTTCTTCAAAACACATGCATTTTATATATGTTTTGTTCATCATTTGCTTATCTTTATTTAAATGATATCCATGCAGCTTCTTCATCAAAATGGAATGATTTCCTGTTTGCTTTCGCAAGTAAATTCTCCTCTACAAACCAAGGTTAGTTTTCTATTTATAAACCAGATCATTTTTTTAGGTTGTGTGGATTGTTTGTTGATATGGGTTTTTTTGGTTTGGTAAAATTATCTTTTGTTGCGCCTTCACGTCCTGTTTGTTTCAAATTAAAATATTGTACTCATTAAAAACGTAAACGGATAAGGTTGTCCCTATTCAGGTTATCAAGTGAGTGCGAGTCTTTGAATTACATGTACAGGGCCTAACCAAGATATTCATGTGATCATTTATATGTCCCTTTCCCTGGCCGCTTAAATACAAAAATCCATAATGAAGGAATGAAGAACGACAATGCTGATTAATAAAAAGGAATACAATAAGGAAAGGACCATGTTCAATTTAATAATAGCCAAACCCATACCCTGATACGATCCAAACTGGATAAACAAGCTCGATTCTGAGAATGAACAGGGTGCATATTAAACAATAGATATAGTAATTAGACAAGAGGAGATAATATCGTTCTTATATGCTTACACTAGCTATCAGTGTAATTGAATTTAACGACCCTGCATATAACTTGTAAGAATGATGTACATAAACCAATCCATACATGGAATTAGACACATAACAATACCCTCCTTTAACAAGATCCTTGAGTGGGAGAACCTTCTTCTAGTTCCACTCAACTAACCATTTCTCCACTTTCTCACCATTATTCGTAATGACCAGGTTACAAGTAGCAAACATGCATACCACCAAGGATCTTGAATACTTTGAGCTTGGGTTGAGTTTTGAAAAAGTCAGCAGAACTGACTTCAACTTAAATTCCACGGTGCATGCCTCAGCAGAACAGACTTCAACTTTACTTACACAATGCATGCCCTGGTTTTATAAACGGCAAAAAGAATATGCATGGCTGGATGCCTTGCATTTAGTGTCTGCAAGAGAAAGATTCTTAAAGAAATTGGCCTCTTCTAATCCTCCAACTCGACCAAGTATATATGTCAATGAAAATGACATTATTGGTTTTTATTTGTTTTAAAAAGCGTCAATACAAGGTGCTTAAAAACTCAGTTGCTTCGTTTATCGCTTGTAGTACCTTGAATGACAATAGACCATGACAAAGCGTGCATCCACGTTACCTAATCAAACACTTATATTGAAATTTCGATAGAGCTAATTTTGCGTTGAGAACTAATAAATCATATCCATGTGCAACTGATAGAGATAACTTCTTATTATCAAAATGGATCCTTATTCCAATTGCTTGTGTTCCCATATCAACATATGAAGGAGGTGCAATGATCACAATGACCTCGTTGGCAATCATATATTGACTCTTTTCATACCCTGAATTAGTGAGACCCCAAGGCACAAGAGGAGTTAAATGCTTTGGTTGTCCTCCATAATCTAAACCTCCAGCACCACATAGTTCCCTAAAGGGTCTCTGTCAGACTGTCAGCATTGGTTGAACCAACATGTTTTCATCAGTGGAAACAAGCATCTCTTTCATTAAAAGTTGATACTTCTCAAGGCTTCCATAGGTAGGGCCTTCTTTGACAGCCACTACAACATTGACCGGCTACCCCAGCGACATTTGGGGACTTTCCCAAGCGACATGTCCTTTCTCCTTTCTTTTCCGAAACTCAAATAGAAAACTCTCCCCATGGGACCGGGGTTTGAGGTTGTCATACCACTTTCATCCAATATCTAGTTTGAATTCTAAGACCCTCTTTATGAATTATAAGGCCCTCTTTATACTCTCAAAGACCGGCTTTTACAGAACTGAGATTCCATAGGCCGAAACGAAGCCCTTTAATGGTAGAATTAGGAATCGAAGCCATGCATTTAGCCCGATTGTTATTCGCCCTTTTTAGCACTAGACTTCATATGCAAGAAGCCTCTTAAGACTCGTCTCTGCTATGTGTGCTTTGCAAGCTTGCTGGTAACAGTGTATCGTTCATGTGGCTTCCCAAGTGGCAGTACATGTTGTGTAACATAATTACCATTCTGATCAATGATCACAAATACATTTAATCATTAAACAATCACTCTCACCAACAATTTGCTTCTTTTGATCAAAATCAATCAACTCCCATGCCTTTCGAATGAAAAATCCAGCTATGTATTTGTCGAGCAATCTCTTTCCTTAGACCTTCCTTACCATGCTCATAAACTTTCTGCATTAGATAATTCCCGATGATATAACTCATGAAACTTTGAGGATGAAGAACAATCTCGGCATACTTTAATCTCTTTTCTTTAATGGTTGTTGTCTCAATTAAGTTTCTGCTGAGTACAACCGCTCCTATAATGAACTGTACCATGCTCTATGACATGACCAACAACATTAGGGAGCACAAAATACCTTGTCAGTTGTCATATTGGTCTCAAGCTCATGAAGCAATGATGAGACCTTTCTTCTATCAAAGCTGTACCTCCACCCACCTATATGAAAGCTAGAGTCAGTGACGGAACTTGAGTTTCTTGGGGGGGGGGGGGGGGGGGGGGGGGGAATTTTCTCATCTGTAATATGATATCCTATGTGCTTTTTAAATTCACCCACCAAACATATTCATGATACCTCGCATAAATTCAAAGATTAACTATAATACATGATTCATTAATTGCTCGTCAGTGTTAAATAACTCTGTAAACCAGGTTTCCGTCCAAAAGTTTTAACAATTGGCTTGCTTTCAGTTGACATTAACAACCCTACACTTATAAAATCAACATAAACCAACAAGAGCATGGAATTAGACACATAACAACGTAGGATTGAGCACAATGGACCGTGGACCGAATCGGACCAAACTGGATTGAACACAATTCAGCAGTCCACCTTTTTTCTTTTCTCAGTTTTAGGTTCGGTTTTGGACCGACGCACACTTTATAACAACCCCTGACCATAGGCGGAGCTACTTGAAGACTAGAGAGGGTGGTGGCCCTCCTAAAACTTCTTGTACTACATGTACTTTCTATGCTTTTCATGTGTAAAAAGAATATACTTTAGCTTTTGGCCATCCCATTATACAAGGATTGCATCCATGACCCTCCTAAAATATTTGGTGTAGCTCCCGCCACTGCCCCCGACCAAACGGACTCTATATATTTGTAGAAGCTGTTTCTTTCTTTCTTTAATATACATCTGTTTTGTTATTAATCTTTAACGAGACTCTATCAATGATAGTTATATAGGTTTGTTTGTTTGTATGTTTTTGTCACGTCTCATCAGCTTTGTCACCTGGTACAAAAGATGCATCAAATTTTTTTTCTACATTGACGGGGTTTTTTAAGCAACTGGTGACCGTTGAAGAGAACTCCGGCTGGGTTTGGAGAATCAAGACTGATACTACTATTCGTTTTGGAGCTAAAAATCAGGGGCCAAAAAAGTTGAACCCAACCATGAAGTTATCCGAAGAAGGATTGGTTGTTATGATGGAGCTTACTGGATTCAAAAAAGATGAATTAAAATTATCGGTGCAACAAAACTGGATCCTTGTTGCTGGGATTGGTGGAGCATCTGGTGCCCTCATCGCTGATGCGGTTGAAATCAATCCCGAGCATCTTTTTGATGCAAAAAAGGTAACTGCAGAATTTGGTGATGGATATGTTAAAGTGACGCTCCCAAAAGGCACACAAGAAACTATGGTCTACCAACCTCTCAAGGTTAAATGGGCCTAGTTAAGAGTTTTTCAATTACTGATGAAGCAGGTATTATGTTCAGTTGCATGTTTTTGAACTATTATATGGGTAGTAGCATGTTTAAGATAAATAAACCAATGGTTGACTTTTGCTTTTAATATTTATAATGCAAGACTAGACTTCATTAAAAATATGTTTGCAAACATCATGATTTATTTAGTATATTCCTTATCATAAATGGCTATATGCTGTGGTAATGTTCTTCCAATGGACTTGCTTGTTTCATAACAGAGCATGTCGTTAAACATATTGGCTATTACCATGTTAGTCTTATATATGACTATTTTTCTCATTTCACTATGGTCACTATATTACGTTAAGGATGAGGTGATCAATATAAATGGGTCTTATTGAACCACTGGTTTTGATGAGCTCTCTAACTGTGATACATATGATAGCATTGTGCTGAAAAATATTAGTTTTGGTTCTACCTGTTCCCACATGATTTATGTCTTCTTGTTTGTATGTAAAAATATGAATGTTGTGGACCGGTATGCCTGCCTTTTTTAGCTCAGTTTCGTGTTGGTTTCCAGTTCCTGTCAGTCCTGAAACCAGACAACAAATTCCCCCAACAAGTGAGAAATGTCGGGTTTTGCTATTACAGCTTACGTGACACTGAATTATTTATAAGAAATGTATCAATGAACTTGTTTAATTGTCCTTTGTATGTGACTTATGAATGTGGCGAGGTTTACTCTAGGGGTTTACGGAAAACATAAAGTTGCTACCCAAACACACGTGTTTAGGAAATATATGAAGCAACTCACATAGAATAAAGAAATCTTGCCACTGAACCTCCCATAGAATGTGCAACAAAAGAAATCTTACGGAAGTTTGGCTTTCGCTTAATCACTTCAAGGACCTGATGGAATTAGCATACATCATACATTCATACTACTCTGCTTTGTTAATGATCATTAATAACCCTCCGGGAAAAATCCCCAGCCCATTATGTCTACACCATCCAATGTTTGAGATATTGCTTTTGTTTCATAACCTGAATCACACAAGTAACTTATAGAAAAAATGAGGGTGACAATACAGTGTAACTAGAACTTATCTTAATGTATACGCGAAGTATATCTTCTAATCATGAACACTTGATTGTAGAATATGAAAAACAACGGTACTAATTAAGCCACGAAGACCACATATGGCTATGTCAACAAATTAAGCACAAACTAATAGTATTCTGAGCTAAAGTAAACCTGTTGAAAGTTGCAATAAGGACTTAGGACTAATGTTATATAATATGTGCCAAATGACATCATAGAAATCATGATAAAGGCTTGTTCATCGAGTAATGCAAATTAATAGACCAAAATAGATTCTTGCTGACATGGACGCAGAAAGGGGAGCAGATAAAGGAAGAATTTCCTATCTCATATAAATGATTATGTATCATGTGTAAGTTTTTGCTCCATATCATAATCTCAAATTTCTTGTTTCTTTAACTCCTTTGATATATATAGTTCTGTGAAGAGCGTTTATTCTCTCAATATCCATCCCCTGTTTTTTTTTTTTTTTTTTTGAAAGGGAACTAATTATTTCATAGTAAATACATCACAACATGTCCTAGACATATCTTGAACCTACAAGGCTACAACCATTTAGTCGGGGAGCACTTTCACACAATGGGATAACATTAGAGTATTAGACTACAAGCCCTTTGGTAATATCCATTCCCTGTTAATTATGGTGAACAAAGGCTGTGTGTGTCTAGTAGTGATGCCACCTCAGTCCCCTCTGGTCCAAAAGAGTCTGTACCGAAAGAAGTTTTGGGCATATTCTCCAGAACCCAAAAAGCTCAACTTTAAAGCCAAGATGTGGAATGCAGGTTATTGCCTTTTCCTAAACTTTGCAGGCTCTGGGTCACAAGATTTGAAGGTTGCAATTGAAGAAAGAACAGTATTTTATCAAAATTCTGTGGATGCGTTTGGATTGGAGTTAAAGTTCTGAATTAACATGAAATACGAGCTGATGTAAAATTTTATCCGGATTGTATATTCGGATATGTAACAAAAGGCGAGATTAAGATTGTTTTTCCTTTAACAATCAATGAGGTAAGAAAAAGGCAAGTACCAGGTGAAGCTAAATGATCTCCACGATAAGCAAATGATGATTTTCAACTTGTAATTAGGGTGTTTGATTAGTTGTTTGCATGATTATTTACAGTGCATGAATATTTAAGTCATTTTCATTATACATGTGAATTAGGCGCGAATTTCATTAAGGTCGCCTAAAATAATTGTAACGGAGTTAAATTGTGAAACTAACCTCTTTAGTGTTGGTAATTGGTATTGTGAGACCAACCTTTGTGTAACATACGATTATGGTTTGACATTGGTTTGGTTTGGTTCGACTGCGCAAAAACTGCAGGGGTGTTTGGGATAGTGTATAAATGCAGAAAATATAAACCATAAGATGTATAAACAATGTGTATTGATCTTAAATTGGAATTACAATGTTTGTACAGACTCTAAACCTTATATACTTTATGAAACGCTGCCATGGAAGGCAGTTATACCGTTTCAACAAAGTCAAATGACACAACTTTTCCCTAACTGTCATAACATCTAATTCGACCCAGCCCACTATTCTAGAGTTTACAGGCTTGTACAAGTCGAATATAAACATACATACATAATACAAACTAAAAACATAAGTCAATTCCAAAAGCTTAATCTTTTATATAATAAAACAAAACCCCTAGTGGGAATTTTTCATTTCAAAAAAATCAAACCATACCTTATTTAGTAATAATTATAATATCTGTTTTTTATTTTTTAAAGATTATAACTAAGAAAACCTTTAATATTTCCTTATTTAGCAAAATAAGTTATAAATTCGTTTTGCATATACTTAATTATAGAATAAACAAAAAAAACACATGTACTCAACATATCATGTTTAAAAGTTTTGGACCAAAGTGAAAATTCAAAAACAAAAATACGCTCCTCATGGTGCATTCTTCAGAAACACAACCCTCTTGCAATTTTCTTTCTCTCATCCATACCCTAAGCAGCCACCCCACTCCGCCGAAATTCTCATCCAAGACCAATGTTGTAAGATTTAACACAACGAGGTTTGATGGTGTACATGGTCTTGGTAAGATTTATCTTATAGCTCTTTAATTTTTTTATAATTAGATGTTTAAAATCCTGTTAAGGGAAACCCTAATCCAATTTTGCTAACCGTTTTTCTATAACTTTGATTTTGTTTGTAGTTTCAATTATTAAATTAGTTTATTGTTGATATTGTGAATTGTTGTGGCCTCATCTTTTTATTATTAATTAGTAAAATTAAACTATTGTGTCTTTAATCACAGCAGGTTTTAAAATTGGGACAAACGTTTAGTTGCATGTAGGGTGAAATTGATTCAAGAAAATATAAATTGAGTCACGTATGATGTGGTTAGGTTATGTTGAAAGTTGAAACTAACTACAATGCTATAACACTATTTAAATTACTCAAACAAAAATATGCTTGAACTATTTTAATTCTTTGTTCTCATTGTCTAAGCCCCGTGTGCGTACGGGTTCTAAAATTAGTTCCATCCTTTTTCAATGATTAATTGCGAATAAGATTTATGGGTGTTTGGGTAAGCTTGATTTAAGAGTTTTATAATTTTTTGTATATTGGGTAGCTATAAAGCACTCCAAGTGTGTTTGGGTAAGCTTATTTCAAGATGATTATAGCTTTTTTAGTTAGGAAATAAGCTAATAAACATAAGGCTTTATGAAAACACCTAAGCTTTTAATTATAAGCTAACCTTGACATCCTTTAAGTACAAGCGAGGCGTTATTTGGTACATGAGCCCCTTTCATATCAATAGGATAGTTATAAAGATTTTGTTTCTTCGCTTAAAGTTTTGATCTTTAATGTTTTTTTGATGATGATTTAGTATTTAGGGTGGAAGAACACCCTAAAAAGACAATTGCATAGTAGGTTGATGACTTTGTTATTCTATGTGTCTTACTGTAGTACTTTAAAAAAAAGGTTGTAAAGACCAAAAAAGATAGTAGAACTAAAAAGCAAGTTATGAATTTGATGGTACTCATGTGGTTAAGTAATTCGTGGCATTTAGGGCAAGGATTTTATTACATAAATCATGAATTGTAAATTATGCAGAATATATACATGTGAGAATACATTTGAAAAAAAAAAATAAAAAATAAAAATAAAAAAAAATAGTTGCCTAAATGCCAATGTACATACATTTATAATATTGTTGTTCTATTGTAATACCTTTAGCGTGATAGGATTACCTACACTGTATACTTTGGAATAAGGTAGAACCAAACCAAGATTTTCTAGGGCTGGTCTGTAAAGGAGCTAACGTTCTTCCTACAAAGTTTTTGGAGGATACGTTTCGTAGTTCATATGGTATGGTTATTGACTTTCTTTCAACACGACATGGACTTTGAAGCATTTTAAGTTTCTATTGTTAATAAAATATTTGTCATGTTATGCTGTAAAATTGTGAATATCAGAAAGTTAGATGAAGTTATAAGCTCTATCAATGAGTGGTGTATGGATCGTGGCCTTTTTGGATTGGTTAGCATTTTACTTCATTGCCATTTGTTCTTTCTGTAATTGCATCGGTCATTTAACTGTAAATCTTTTTATTAAGTTTTGCTGACTGTTTTTATTTGTTAATGATATCATCTGGTTTATGGAGTTGAGATTCTTTATAGGGGAGTTCTTAGGTTACAACTTACAAGTGTGAAGTCAACAATATATTCGTATGTTTTCTTAGTAAAACGTAAGCATCTAATCTTTATATTGCTAATTAAGTAATGATTCCGGCTATCATAAATTTTTTTGCACATTATAATTTATGCTAAAATGTGTTGCTTCTGTGGTTCAGTGGTGAGCCAACTATGGGTAAAACAAGACCAGAGACAATACTTAGACAACTCAACACCAAAAAGGGCCATGTATTACGCTAAGGGTTTTCTGCCTGTACATAGTTTTCCTGCAAACTATATGCTATTTTATCTAATTTTAATGTCAATATTTTTCAGAGGTCTATAGCATGCTTCAAGCTAAAAGAGATGTAGATACATTGCTAGCAATGGGTATTATGGAGGATGTAAGCATTGTTCCACAACCAGCAACAAAATCTATTTCATAGTGTGGTATCATTTACTGTTTTAATCTTTACTTGAGCAACAATTGGTGATCCTCTTGGCAGCTGCTGTGTCATACCTCATGGGTTTTCTATACTGTTGAAGATGGTTAACATCCAATGAATACCATAATAATACAATTCTATTCTTGGATGTAAGTGATCTATTCATCATATCATACACATCTCTAAACATATATGATATATAGTTGCTATATTTTTTAGAATCATGAGTTGATTGTGTCAAATTTTTCGCTAATTTTAACCAAAGAAGCAAAAGCAGTAGCCTAGATACGAGTCAATAATGAAGCGAGAACTGAATTACGGAGTCTTCTAAAAGAGGTTAAGGACATAAACAATGCTAATTCAAAGCAAGTTTTCATTTGAAACATGTGACTTGAGCTTTTCTATTGCTAATATTCTATTAATCACTAAATTTCTTGGTTTGAGGTTGTTTAAGAAAAGATATGTTAAGGAAAGCTATTGACGACCTCCAAAAACGATATCAAGTATCTTTTGCAGATTTGCTTTGCATGTGTTATGCTTAAAGTCATTTTATAGCAAAATTTTGTTATAAATTCAACAATGACAGTTTCTGTTTTAAATAATTGCTTCTATCTTATAATTTCCACAAAGGTGTAAATTGGCAGGAACACATTGATCCTGGATTTAATTAGCCTTTTGGTTGCGATATTATGGTGTGAGTGTTTCTCATGTTATTCCTTTTACGGTATATAAGATTGACATATTATTACAGAATTCAAGTGCGGAAGTGTTGCATCATTGAAATAAAATATCCTTTCTCAGTGGCCTAAAGGTTAGTACAACCCTCTGTGTGGTCTACTATGTGGAAAGATATACACTTTCTAACATTTATGAGATTACGCACACGAGTTACTCCGTGAAGTGGATGCTGGAAATTAAAATGCGATTGCATGAATGAGCTCGATCTATTGGTTAAATGCTTTTCGACTACTAAAGATATAAAATGTTTCTATCTTGACTGTAATGGTTTGTAAACTAAGCCAACCACTCTCTAGATCATGATTCCTTTATAGATTTTTTAAAAAAAAAATCCCATAAATTATTATTAATAATAATTAGTATAAAGGTTGATTATTAGCTTAATAGACAAGTTTAGAATATTAGCGAAAACAATGTTTGGTTATCCAAAAAAGATTATGTAAGAGAGGGGGAAATGGGTCAATTAGCTAGCTATTAAAACTTTATTTACTGAAAGTGGAGGGTAATAATATTTGTAGGCGGGATAACTGAATTGGAACTTTTTCAGATGAGACAAATATGTTAATGTGTGTATATCTTTCATGTTTTGAAAACATGAAAATTTATGGGAAAATTCTAAGAATGCATTTTTCGCTCAAGGTGTCATCACTTTTTAGAAAAAAAGTTTGGGTATTTCCAAAATAAACTTTGAGACTTGCGACTTTATCCTTCCAATGTAATAGTGACACGTGTCCTGACAGTTTTCAGAGTCCAATCATTTTCGTACCTATGAATTTTAGTCGACTAATATCCGGCGACTTTTTAAGATTCGCGCGATTTTTTTTTTGATATTTTCAAGAAAAAAGTCAAACTTTAAAAAGTAATATTTTTTTCCTTTTGCTCCTTCCCAATGTCGAGCGACTTAAGCGAATTAATTTTAGCGGTTTTTGGCCAAATAGTATTTTTGTACTTTTTCCCAATTTTTACACCACGGTAAAAATACTTTTTACTTATCACATATCTTTCCTAACCAATGAATTAGAATAACACATACATTACACCCCCATTACAAAATTACTCCTACAAGTCAAGAACATCGTCTTCTCGAAATCCTGCAAAAAAAATGTTTCGTATTCGGGTATGTTTTTTTATGTTTATATATATAAATTGTTCGTATATTTGTTTTTCCCCTTATTTATTTGAAATTAATCATGTTTAATAGTAGTTTTGCAACAACAATTATGTTTAGGTTACAAAATTGTGTTTGGGTTTGTAATTTATCTGGTGTCTGAGATGTGATTCTTTGTTGTTCTACCTTTTTGAAAGTATACTTGGCATTTGTTACAAAATTGTAGTGTGAGGCTTGGATGACTGAATGCAGTTTTGTTACTCCCCTTATATGTTATTAAGTAGAGTATTTTTTATTTTATTTTATTTATTTATTTATTTATTTATTTTATTTTTTCATTTGTAGGAATATGAGGCGAAAATCATCATCAGAAGTAAACCAAACTACTTTTCTTTAATAAAATCCAAGTTGGATAAAAATCGAAGGAAGTTGTTTAGGGAAACTTGTTTCGGTAAATGGTTGGACCTTTCTTATTTTGACCACGAAGCACATATGATAGATTATGTTTTACAAAAACAATGTTATCCGAATGAAAACCATTATGATATGCCGATTGTATATTATATTGATGACCGTCCCCTTCATTTCGGTCGTCCAGAGTTTTCGCTTATCACTGGTTTTAATTTTGGAAAAGTAAGTTTTGAAAAATATGGATCTGGACACATCAATTTTATGTCAAGGGTTTTCCCAAAACATTCAGGTTCAAAAATTACAAACTTAGATATTCTTGGCCTAATTGAGGATGAAGAGGCATTTGGTATCATATGCGACGAAGATGCAGTACGTCTTTGTCTATTGTTAGCTTTGGAGGTTATCTTCATGGGCAGATTATTGGTTCAGGAAGTTGATGTTTCTCTCATGCGATTAGTTGAAAACCTAGATGATTGGGATGCCTTTCCATGGGGAGAGCATATTTGGAGGCATTTGTATGATGAAATTTTGGATGTTGCAGATAAACACAAGTGGGATTTCCTTCAAGGTATTAACAAAGACCACAAATTTGTTCCAACCTATACACTGTCAGGATTCGTTTGGGCTTTCAAGGTTAATATTTTATATATCAATATAAACTGGATTCATTTTGTGTATCAATATTTTATGCTATTATTTTTTATTGAAATTCCAAAATCCGTATAGATTTGGATACTGGAGTCTTTTGAAAGAAGCATTCTATGGTGGAATAAAGTTCCTGATATTATGCCAAGAGGAGTAGCGTGGTCAAAGAATACACCCTTCAAAAGATCTGATTATAAGTTTCTTTTTGGAAAGGTAAAAGTAATATATAAAATTTTCTTATTAATGCAATCTTTTTTTCTACATTAATGCAATCTTTTATTGAACATTATTATTTGTTTTTTAAGGATTCGAATCCTGTTAAAGAACTGACACCGACAATTGCTGAGAGGAGATCTGATTGGTATATAAAGTTTACGGCATTTTTCCATGATTACATACCTAGAACTCCACCAGTGAAAACAACACATCTCTACGACGAGTGGTTGAAGAAGATGGCCGCAGCACGCAAACGTGGCAAGACTGAAAGGAAACATTTACCTATTATACGCAGGAGTGAGAGCAGTATAATAGAGATCAGCATAACACAGGATCGTGTTATTACAGAGTTAAATAAGCGTTTGTTCAAACTTGAGACAATTATTCAGGTTATTTAAGCATTTGTTCAAACTCATATACCCATCAATAATCACACGAATACTGATAATAATATACGTCCCTTTTTTCAGGTTCTTGCTCGAGAAAGAAATGGGGTAATATATCCTTCTTTTTTTTATCGTATATATACTTTGACATTATCAGGAAGCTGCTAGCAGTGGATTGAAAACCACTAGCAGTGCTTTCATATACTCTAGCAGTGGATACACGAAATTTACAAAAACAGCCCTTCAAGTATTATCAGGAAGCTGTTAGCAGTGGATTGAAAACTTCTAGCAAGGGTTTCATATACTCTAGCAGTGGATACACGAACTTTACAAAAACTGCCCTTCAAGTATTATCAGGAAGCTGCTAGCAGTTGATTGAAAACCACTAGCAGTGGTTTCATATACGCTAGCAGTGGATACACGAAATTTACAAAAACTGCCCTTCAAGTATTATCAGGAACCTGCTAGCAGTGGATTGAAAACCTCTAGCAGTGGTTTCATATACTCTAGCAGTGGATACACTAAATTTACAAAAACAGCCCTTCAAGTATCCATTATCTTTCGTATATATCCTTTTTATAAATACTTATTTTCATTGTTAGGAGAAATTGGAGTTATGTAATGATCTACGGCATCTTAGTGCACAGTTTTGTGATGAGCTTAATCATGATTTTCTTGACTTGTTTGAGTCAAGTCAGTCAAGCATTGATACTAGTTCATCAGCGCGGCTAGATGAATTTTCTGATGACGATCTTGCAAAGGTAATGTACAAAATCAGTAAACAAGTGTAAAACTCTTTCCGTAGCATAACATATCATAATTATAGGTTATTTATAAACGCTGACAGGAATTTATTATCCAAGAAGAATTAATGTTGCGACATGAAGAATTAGAAAGTGCCCGGTTAAAAGAGCAGCAGTTGATGCAACAAGAGAAGAGGTTGAGGATGGAAGAGGACAAGTTGATAATGAGGGAAGAGGAAAAGAGGTTGCAGTATGAAAATGAACGAAAGAAAAGGGGAGAAGCAATCATGAACTCAGATCATATGAAAGCCAGTAGAGCGCGTTTTGCAGTTTCCAAGAGGAGTGAACAACGTTCGGGTGAAGCTAATTCGTATTATTGGACCAATGCATATGCTGAAAAGAAAAGACGATGCTCTAGCTTACCTGATCCAGATATGAGTGAAAAACTTAAATTTGTCACGCCTTGGGTTGAGGTATGAAAAATACTTCTTGACAACCTTTTAAAATATATCTTGTTAATGACAAATGATTATAAGTTTAATCGTTTCATATACTAGGATCTTGCACGCTGCACCAATGCTGTCAACAGAGTTCATTTTACAAATGAATTTGATGAATTTCTTGGACAAATAGGACCACTTAACTGCAAGTTTCCTTGGTGTGACGATGTGTGTGTGGATAGAAGGTTTTGGGAAAGTTTGGTTTGCTTAGACCCGCCTAGGAAAGGTTGGCTAAGGGATGAGGCAAGTACTCATACAACTGTACATACAGAAATGATTTCTTATAAAGTTTATCACACTCATTCATGTTTCGAAATTTACAGCACATAGAGTTGTGGGTTAATTACCTTTGGCATGTTAGGCCCGATACGGCTAATTGGGCGATCGTTAGTAGCTATTTTGTTCAGCTTCTGTTACAAAATTCTTTGCCGTTGTGGTATGCTAATGGTGAAAGATACTCTATTCCATGGTCTGACGTTAAGCACGTAAGTAACGATATATATATACATGCCGATTAATAATGCTGATTAGCTTTTGCTATATATTGATATTATGTTTGTGACCCAAACGTTGTAGGTTTTCATGCCGATTAATGAAACTGACGCTCATTGGTTTCTTGCCCGTTTGGAGATAGACACTGGCATTGTTACCTTTTATGATAGCGGTCAAACTTTTGAAGAGGAATGGCGAGAGTTTTATATCAAACTGAGGGAGTGTTTACAGGTTTGGCTATTTATTCATATGTCATAAGAATTAATACATAACCGTTTAACCAGCTTTTAAAACATTAGTTTTTTTAAGACAGTGCTACTTTTGTCCACAGCTACAATTACCTGAGGTCCTAGCACAAGCGCAAGTATTTGAGAAGAAAGGCATTGATCCGGCTAGTTATTTCATTACATTTACTATCGCTGAACAAGTACCGAAGCAGGCCGGGATATTTGGTGATTGTGGGATTTGGGTATGTATTTTTTTATACCGCTTGGCTTTTGGTCTACCATTGGATGTGAAGGATCGTATTCAGGCTGCGCTTTCATACCGTGAACAAATGGCTAGTTTTTTTTTTTAAACACCGTGTTTGTGTTTAGCTATGTTCTATTTTTGTTGATGTATTACTTGAAACAAATTGATAACCATATGCTCCCTTGAATGGTTTTGTATTGAACATGTTGTATTATACTTGTGTTCAAGCTAAGGTAGTGACGTTGCAAATTTGTTTACTAGTAATATTTTTCTATAAAAATAAGCAAAAAAATATTAAACACACATACAAAGTAGGCCAAACCCATGCATGCTAGTTTACAAGAACTGTCCATTCGGTATGCGTTACTCAACATTACACACTAGGCGACTTTTTTTGGGAGAGTTTGACTATATCTTAGATATATCATTTGAGTATGGCTGTAATGTACTTTTTAGACACTTTTTAACTGTTCAATATTTTGTACCTTTTGTATATTTTGTACCTACTAACCAAAACTACCCCATATTTTATCTTACATATATTTTCTGTTTTTCAGACTTCTACTAAATATGGCATCAGAAAACACAGAATCAAAGGGCTGTTATGAATTATGGTATCAAGAATGGCTGTAAGTTTGTCCATTTACTTTTTCTCTATTAAATTTTATTCAACAAGGATTTTGTTTTGCTGAATTATATCCATTGTTACACAGAATGTCTGAAAACAGTCAAGATCTTGGGTTTGATGTTTATCATGGCAGTCAGTTTTTTTTTTACCCCTTAAGTTATTTAGGTGGAGATGTTTTACATTTGAGGTTACCTAGGTTGAGTAGGTTATCGTATTCTCAAATATGTGACATGCTGTTGAAAGAAATTAAGGAGGATATTTGGGCTTGGTATTTTTGTCTTCCAAGTAGTAGTCTGGAGCAAGGGTTGACCCTTGTAGAAGATGATAATGATGTCAAGAAACTGTATGACATGGCTGAGCTCCATGGTCTAGTTGAGATCTATGTTTGTCATCAGCCACAGGTTCATTTAGTTACTTACTATCACAAGAACTTGTCTTTTGATTCCTCAGACGATGATCTGACGTTTAAAATTAAAAGTCACGAAAAGAAAAAAAAAGATGTCGACTGTCTGTCGTTTGAAGAACTAATGGCATGGGAAGAAGAGGAAAAAAATTCACCAGCCTACCTTAGGACACCTTATATAAAGCCTTTTGTTGAAGCTAGTTTATTCAGAGGAAAGTCTGAATTTGGTGGTAATAATGACCTTGAATACATTCCTCATTGTTTAAGGACTACAGTCCGACCTTATGTGTCGGATGACTTTGAAGATTCTTGGACACAGAACTCCACTGTTACCGAGTGTTTGTCAAACGAACGTGGGTTCGAGGTTAGTCCGTTAAGAGGTAAGAACCTTTTGAACGACTTTGAGGCTGCTGATAATCATGACCTTCAGGATCCACATTCTACTAGTTTACTCCCATCTATTCAAAACAGCCCTTTAAAGTGTAAGAGGTTTTTTAATGACATTGATGGCCTTCCTACAGTTGGAAGCTCAACTGTAGTTCAATATGTGTCCAAGAAAAGTCGTTTTGAAACTGGTACCTTGAAATCTAGGAGATTATTTGATGAATTTGAAGAAGTTGGTAGTAATCAATCTGATGATATGAAGGGTGATGAGGCAATCAGTTTGGTTAATGATCAAGTGATAGTTGCAGATTCCACAGCTGATGGTTCCATGTCATACCCAGCCTCTTCTGATCCAAGTAATTCGAAGGTATTATGAAGGCTACCATGTGGTAGTTATTTGATCTTCCAGGGTGGTATGTACCCTGTTAAACAATTTGCATGATGACTAGTTAGTGTATGTTACAAACTACACTAACTAGTCATCATGATGAAACAATTTATTTTCAGTATGTGGTGAAGGCTTGTTAGTGTATGTTACAAACTAGTATGTGATGATGCTTCTACTACCATGTGTATGTTACATTGCAATTATTATGATTAAATATGCTGATGTCTATCAGCACAACTATCTCGATAACAAAACTACAACAATCATCTCAATAAATTGTTTCATAGAAAAGATTTTCCACACAACCATTACATTGTTAAAATTTAGACTCATAACATTTATTATTGAACTATTACATCCATTCAAACAGTACTGCTAGAACCACATCCTTCTTCAGTTGATTTCCTTTCCTTGAGTTTTTCAAAGTACTCTTCCAGTTCTTTAATCCTTTTTGCCACTGCCCTAACTTTTTCTGGTGTAATGCCATCTTGGTTCTCCTTACACGTAATATCACCATCTAGTTTTTTCTTCTCAGAAAAATCTAAAGCCATTGTGGATTGTTGTATGTGTGCCATCAAATTGTCATCAGCATCCTCTTTCCTGTTTGGCACTTGTTCACAATTAGCTTTTCCAGATAAGTTCAAAGCCATTGTGGATTGTTGTATGTGTGCTATCAAATTGTCATCAGCATCCTCTTTCTTGTTTGGCACTTGTTCACAATTACCTTTTCCAGATAAGTTCAAAGCCATTGTGAATTGTTGTATGTGGACTATAGAATTGACTGTATTTATGCTTATTTTGTTGACTTGTGTTTAGGCGGGAAAATTATTTTGGCGGGATAATAGATAAGCGTATTTTTAACCGATATAGTATGAGCGACTTTTTTAAAGCGATTTATGAAAAACTAAAACCTTATCTTTTAGCTATTTTGGGCAACTGTCAAGGTTCGTGATCCTTTATTGTGATGGTCCCCCATATCAATATTGACTGTCTTTTATGTTTGAATATTCATCATCAAAATTTTAGCATTAACTAACCTTTACATGGCCATCGAGTTTGTGGTGCGACCAAACAGAAATTTTTACCCTGGGTTTCTTGAGCTTCCTCGATTTGCTGACCGTGCTTTCAATGGGAATCGTCATTTCTATTTAACTGGAATACAAAGACAACGGAAGAAAGTAAGGATTATTGGTCAGTTAGGAGGTCCCATTAGGATTGTAGGTAACAAATGGGTAGAATTTGTTCATGAAAACATGTATACGGATGTTCAAATGTTACACTTTGTTCAAGAAGGTGATGACTCTTTTTACGTTACTGGCTATGATTCTAAAGGGTTGGAAGTTGAGGATTATGCTGGTGTAGAAAGTCGTCATATAAGGTTTCAGAGTTCTCGGCTGCCATACCCTCAATTTCCACAGGTTATTTATAACAACTCATTTTTTGTTTACGTTTATTTAAGAATACGTGTATTTTGGTACTGTGTATGTTATAATTGTTAATCAGCAGATGGTGTTTCAGACATTGCCCGGTAATTTTCTAGATGGTATTGGGTTGCGTGGTACTGTTGTTGTTGTTGTTGAAGAAATGGAGTTTAATGTGGATGTTACTTGGGGCTATGAACGAGGTCATGATCCTCGTGTTTTGTATGTTATGGATGATGAGATGTGGTCGACTGCTCTTCAATATTCCGATATTGAATTTGGCGATGTTATTGTTTTTACTAAATTGGCAAAGAATAGGTTGAATATAACCGTGTTTGGTTTCGAAGGTGGGGCAAAGATACAGGGGCAGTTTCTTGGTGTGACGCAATTGTTTTTTCCACAAAATGATCTTGATAACGAAGATGGAGGTAGGCTTGAAATCTCATAATCATATTCAATAATATCATAGCATTTATCTTTAAGATTTATTTTGATATTTTTGAAACAGGTGATGAGCGAATGCAACACATTTGCCAATGGATTGGTCACCTTGATCATTTTGGTGAGCGAACTGATGTCTTTTACAGAAGGTCTACTGAAATTCTTCCGTTATGTAAACTTGTAAGTTTGTGTTTTGTGTGCACTTTGTTGTCTATGCATTTATGTAATTATATATAATTTTTGTAATTGTTGCACACCAGGATATTCCAAACCATTTTCTTCAGAATCATCCTATGCATTTTTATCAAAATGCACTTTTTAGGAATGATGAAGTCGAATACATGATGCAAATTCAGATTGAGTATCATAGAGACAATCCATTCCGGGTGAATCATGTTAATGCATTAGGTGACTGGACCTACTTTTTTGAAGATTGTGAGTTTGAGCATGGAAAGATGATAAGGTTTAAGTTCATGTATGTAGAGTCTTATGATGGTTTGGTGTATCCTGTTTTCCATATTTGTTAGGAAATCAGATAAGGTTAAATTTAATGTATGTAGATTGTTATGACATTTTCTCTATATATTTTGTTGGGTTACATGAACAAACTTTTCAGTGGTTAAAGAGTGTATATACTTGTATTCGATTGGACTGTTTAGACTGTTACAAATTTTAACACTTTATGGTAAGTAGGACGTTCACAACACAACCATTATGTTGTAATCCTTCATATTAGTTCATAATATCACTATTTTTCCACTACTTTTGGTAGACGTAATCTTGGTCAACAGATTGGAGTGTCGTTGGTGTATCCACTGCTAGGACATTTCAAACCACTGCTAGAGTTGATGAAACCACTGCCAGAAGAATGATACCAATGCTTGAATTAAACCACTGCTAGAGTTGAAGAAACACTGCTAGAGTTGATGAAACCACTGCCAGAAGAATGAATCCAATGCTTGGATTAAACCACTGCTAGAATTAAACCACTGCTAATACTGTTGTTTAACCACTGTTTGTTTTAAAATCATTTATTTTAAAATCATTTTTAACATAAACTAAAATTTCACTAATAATTAAAATGTTACAATGGTAAATAAAAACAATCCGAAATACGTAAATCATAAATCTAATCAGAATGCTCCCCGCATGCAGAGTCATACGACGGAGTACGAGAACGAGCAAATCCCTCCAACCGAGCCAAATCTTCCTCGTCTACAGCATCGTCTACACCATCGTCTTTGTTCTCCCGATAGCTCCAACTTATTTTGGTGCTGGCGTTGTTCGTTATATTGGAAACACACCGCCACAAGTTGTCAGCAACCTCGCGATCTTTGCGTGCTTGATCTTTCAAAAATTTGTCGATGACAGCTTTTCTTTCAATGGTAATGTCGTTGCAAATCTGGTAGTTTTGTCTCATTTGTTCCTTTTCCCCCTTTGCCTGGTCAAACAATTTGATGACGCTTATAATAGCGTTTTTTCGAGCCGCATCGTCGATATTGCATTGATTTTGAACGTACACTTGCATATCTTCAACAGAATGGGGGAGACGGCAAGCCATATTAAATCTTGTGGGAAGTATTTTGATCTTCAATTGTTTGAAATTGTGTGTTAAAAAATGTGTTTCAGGTGAAGTTGGTATTTATAGAGCGGTAAAAATTGTTTTGAAAATGTTTATTTTTGTTTGTTTTTTTTTTTTTTTTTTTTTTTTATATTTATTGACCAAACGGTTGTTGCTTTTAGGGGAAATATTTATTGCATACATTTATACGACAACTGTAATGTACTATCACATATCCCAAAATATTCTGAGCAACTTTTTAAAAGCGCCTTTTTCAATTTAGCGATTTATGATACGCTAATAGTTTGTCTTTTATCTTTTTGTTCCCACATTCACTTCCTACCGACCAGAACCCTATCTTCTTAATAATCTAATACAACTGTCGTTTTCGTTCGATTATTAAAATTGAATTGTGCGAAAGGTTCGTCATACTTTATTGTCATGGTCCCCCATATCAATTTTGCCTATATTTAATGTTTCAATATTCGAACCTAATTAGGGTTTACATTTCAAATTATTTTTACTTTTTAAAGTATTGTATTTTACGTGTTCCTGTAACAGGATGTCACCTATTTGGAGTTCAGATCCTCGTTACCTGTTTGACGTTCATCTTTTGGGGGAGTTTTATTTCCAACCGTTGAGGTATGAAAATGGGGGTGTTTTTTATTGGAGTTTGTCCAAGGATAGGAAGGTGGACTATAATAGTATGTGCCAGTTTCTGAAAGAACATACTGAGCTAAATTTTCATTCGTTGTTTTTCTGTTTACCACAATGTCAATTAGAGGTAGGATTGAAACTAATAGAGTGTGATAGGGATGTGGCTGCCATGTATGACCTTGCTGATCGATATGGGAAGTTGATGATGTATATGGCACATAATCCCCAAAACTTATTTGATTTTTATTATCAAAATCTTAACTTTTGTGATTCTGAAGATGATTATACAACCAAATTGATTATACATGGAAGAAGATTAAAAGATGCAAGCAATATGACATATGATGAGCTTATTGCTTGGGCTGAAGAAGAAGCAAGCGTCCTTATTGATGTTGATGTCGATATGTCTGTTAGCCATAGGGATGTAGTTGCTAAGCCTAAGGTTAAGCGTAAGTTGGTTTTCATTGAAGAGCAAGATAAAGCCTTTGCAGGCGATCGATAAAAAAATTAAGGTGGTGCAAAAAAATAAAAAAAAAATAAAAAAAATCAAATCAACGCTATTTCTGAGCTGTTAGATTCTACTTTGTGACACATACATCTAATAAACCAGGCGATATATGTGTCACAAAGTAGCATTTAGCAGCCCAGGAATATCGCGGTTTTTTTTTTTTTTTTTTTTTTTTTTTTGGGGATTTTGTTTATAGCAGACACTTATATTTTACCTGGTGCGTTAAAGTTACCAATTAATTCATATCACACTTAGCACGACACGTATCCATATCGATTATACTTTTTTTTGATGGTGTAGGTTATGTTTTCAACACTACGTTACAAGCCAGCATATCAACGGAGCATGTTATAACACAGGTATGTTCCCACAAAAGTACTTAGACAAACATAAATAAGTAAGTGCATATATATCCAACAAAATTAACCTTAATTGGTTTATAGAACATCCATAAGCGTAAAAATAAACATCATACATTCCTAACCATATACTAAACTCAAAACATATATGAAGAAACCAGTTCAGTACACCATACACTTGAGCTTCTCAATGAATGACATAAGCTCCCTTGTTCGCTTCTGCTTGTTCACAACCTTCACCAACATGTTAGCAATGTCTGCCAAATCTTCATTTTGCAAAATATTCAACTGTGAAATACTTTGCACACATGAATCAAAGGGATACAAAATCTCCAACTCTGCAATCACGAAATCCCTCTCGGTAACACGAGACCTAATATCTTGGGCTTTTTTGGTTAATTCTGCTTCGTCCACCCTAGTGACAGCAACCTCCCTACTAAACTTCTCCACCATCATGTCTCTAACGAGACTAGAACCAGCAGCAGCAGCTAACTCCTGGCAGAAAGGCATTTTTGTAGTCATTTTCTTCTTTTGGTTTCTTTTTTGTTTTTTTTTTTTTTTTTTTTTTTTTTAACAAAACAGCAGTTAAGATAGCCCTTTGGTTTATGTGTGTTTTTATATTAGTTATAAGGTCATGATATGATAGCCACGCATAGTTATTATGGCATTTTGACTTATAAGCCATATTGATTTGATTTGATAGCCAACTTGAACCAAAATAAGTATACTACACTACTTGATGAATTTGTTTACTTGAGGAAATGTTGAACCTTTGTTTCTCTTTAATTTGACAGGTTTACTTGAGGAGACGTGTTTAAACGTATTGCAAACGTGCATGGACTCACAATAGTTGTATTGCTAAATTGTATATTCGACAATTGTATTTAAGTGGGCTACTTTTATATGTCTTTATTTAGTTTAGTTCCCTTTATTTTAAATTGTTGAGCGATATTTTATAAGCATGTATATCACCCAAGTATGTAGAAGAAAGTATGATGTTTATATGCAAAAAGACATTTTTGGTACCCAAAAATATATATGCAATAAGACATGTGTTTAATAGTACTATCACGTAATCCAATATATTCTGAGCGACATTTTTTAAAGCGCCTTTTTTCTTCTTATCTATTACTGCCCACTATCACATCGAAGCCCAACAATAACTCTACATTTAGGGCCCCTACATTTATTTACAAGTCAAATGCAAATCTTTTCCGCTTTGAGGTCAAACTAAAAAAGTATTGTCACACAAACTAATGTATGCATCATGTCAAGTACTTTCACATAAAATTTACAAAACAGCCCCGCATGTGGTACATTAAGAGGAAGCTGCTAGCAGCGGGTTGAAGACCACTAGCAGGGGTTTCATAGACGCTAGCAGTGGATATCTAAAATTTACAAAACAGCCCCCCATGTGGTACATTAAGAGGAAGCTGCTAGCAGCGGGTTGAAGACCACTATCAGGGGTTTCATAGACGCTAGCAGTGGATATCTAAAATTTACAAAACAGCCCCCCATGTGGTACATTAAGAGGAAGCTGCTAGCAGCGGCTTGAAGACCACTATCAGGGGTTTCATAGACGCTAGCAGTGGATATCTAAAATTTACAAAACAGCCCCCCATGTGGTACATTATCAGGTCAAGTACAAGAAAGAAGGAAAATCACGTGCTTATATTTACGACTTACATTTTTTTAAAATAATTTGTAATATAAGTGTAAAAAAGGAGTTTTTTATTGAACCATCGTAATTCTAAAATTTATTTAATAAAATGAGTACTTTCAAATATAATTAAGGAAGTATGGCATGCTTTAAAATTATAACTCAGAAACCATTTTTTTAAGAGTTACATTTATACACAAACAATAATCAACACCAGTTTATCAAAATATGTAGGTTGCTAACAGCAAATTTTGTACACCATTAATATATAGAGAAAAAAAATTGTAAACGATTTTACAAGCTTCAAACAAATGATGCTAGGTTGCCTTTTTGAGGCATCACTTTATCGTCAAACCAAAAAGATATACAGTTATAAATTAGCTAATTGTTTAAAAGTGTATTATATTTATCATTATTTGTAGTTGTGTGTATCATTATTCGAATCCGATTATTCCATACACATTTTTTTGAATTTTGATTATTTTGCGTATCGATTCTTAAAAATACTTGATTCGATTCCAAAAATACGTGATTCGATACCCAAAATTTTTGGTTATTTTTTGTGTAGCGATTCAAGTTTTTTGGTATCGAATAACGTATTTTTTGGAATCGAATCAAAATTTGAAAAGGTGACGAAATAATCGGATTCGAACAATGATACACCCAAGGTACAAACGATGACAAGTATATACATTTTTTAACCGGCTAACACATTTTATATATACAACTATAGCTTGTTGGTCAAATCGTTTACAAATTTTTCTCTCTATATATTAATGGCGTACAAAATTTGCTCCGAACAACCTACATAATTTGATAAACTATTGTTGATTATTGATTGTGTATAAACGTAGCTCTTTAAAAGATGGTTTTAAGTTAGAATTTTAAAGCATACCACACTTCCTTAAATATATTTGAAAGTACTCATTTTGTTAAATAGATTTTAAAATTACAATGGTCCAATAAAAAACTCTGTAAAAAAGTACTGCCCACTATCCCATCGAAGCCCAACAATAACTCTACATTTAGGGCCCCTACATTTATTTACAAATCAAATGCAAATCTTTTCCGCTTTGAGAAGTGTAAAAAAGTATTGTCACACAAACCAATGTATGCATCATGTCAAGTACTTTCACATAAACCGATGAATTCCAAGCGACCTTATTAACGCGCCATTTTCATCTTACCAACTTAAACCGAGTAGACAAACATATTTTGTTTTAGTAACCAAAAATTGGATACAAGGAATTATGAGGTTGATATTTTATTTTATGTTTTTATTTTAATTATGTCGATTATGCGATATAATTTTACTTTTTTAATTCAACGTCAATGTAGGTTGTTTTGTAAAACACAAAACCCAATCAAAAGAGAAGAGATTGCGACGGTAAGGTTGCGTTTAGTTGAGGGAAAACACCCTTGTTTTTCACAAAATGTTTTGTGGAAAACAAGGAACACAGAGATCGCGTTCAAATTAACGTTTTCCAACAAAATGTTTTGCAAAACACAAATCCCCTATTTCCTAACTTAACAAGGAAAATTACAAAACAAATTTTAGTTGTTTTCCTTGTTTTCCTTTGTAACCCTCAACCCTCCCTCCCTTTCTTCAAAACAGAAAATAGAAACATCAACTAAACGCGTTTTCTATATTTTCAAGTGTTTTGTGGAGGTTAATTCTCCTTCTAAATTTTTACAAAACTAGAGATAGAAAATAAGAGAAATTGTTTTCCACCAACTAAACGCACCCTAAATATATTGAGTGTTACTGTGCCACCAAACTCATATTAAGTTGCCTTAAACCTTGCACCCGCCTATATAACAGACCCCAATGCACACTTATCTCTTCACAATATCCCCAAATCTTCTTCACAAACCCTAAATTCTACCACAAACCCCAAAAATGCCATAAACCATAATTCACCACTAAAAACCATGAATACTAAACCAGAGGTTGTAAATCGAACCTCTTCTCCATCATCATCATCATCATCATCCAGTGATTTCCTTCAGTTCTTTCCATATCCTTATGATCCTCTACCTAAAAAATCACCTTTTCTCCCATCATCAGAAGACGATAGTGTAGAGAATCCAAGTGTATCTGCTGATGATTCTGATGACTACTATAAGGAGGGAACATCTTACTCCCAACCTCCAGCACCTCTGCCTCAATGCAGGCCTCGAGCAAGCAATCCGCCACTTCCTATGGGTGGAAAGGTGGTGCTTGGTCTTCCTGCACCTGGATTTGGTGCATCAACACACATCGCATAGAAGAAATGCTAGGGAAGGGTGGATGGGTTGCATTTTGGTTGAAATACATGGAGGAAGCACAAAGGAGACCTTTATTTTTCTCCATCATCAACGTTTTCATCAATCCATCCTTCATACTTTTGACCCTTAGCATCTTCGTTATAGAAGTCTTGTAGCTCCAGCCATCGGGATAGAACGAATGGGTGGTTATGCAGGACTTCACAAACGCAAATCCAGCATTTAGTGTGACAGATGTGAGCAGTCATGCTCATCTTCACTGCTCTTTAGATGTTGGAACAGATGATATGCACTAGATTAGGTTTAGTAGTAGTAGAAATATTAGTAGGAGATCATGTATAGCACTTTGGATTTGTAGTTGCATTTGAAGTTGATTGGGTTTTGTAAGTTGTAAGCTGTAAACTGTTTCATGAATGAATGAATGAACAATTTTACTTCAATCTCTTCTCTTTAGAACTTTAGCTTTGTGAGTTTTTATGGAATAAGATGTGGTATTTTGAAATTACCAGTTTGGATTGGTTAGGGTTTATGTGGAGCGTCAACGGAAGTGATTTGAAGATCAATTACTTCAACTGGCAGTTATTTGGGGGAAAAAATAAGTTTGCATCAAATTTACAAAACACACCCTTGAAGTATGCATTACCATGAAATTGCTAGCAGTAGATTTCAAACCACTAGAAGTGGTTTGATAAAGTATAGCAGTGGATACATCATATTTATAAAACAGCCCCCCAAGTATATATTATCAGAAAAACCACTGGCAGTGCATTGACAACCAAAGGCAGTGGTTTCATAGACGCTAGCAGTGGATATCTAAAATTTACAAAACAGCCCCCCATGTGGTACATTAAGAGGAAGCTGCTAGCAGCGGGTTGAAAACAACTAGCAGGGGTTTCATAGACGCTAGCAGCGGATGCATCAAATTTACAAAACAGCCCCCCAAGTATACATTATCAGGTCAAGTACAAGAAAGAAGGAAAATCACGTGCTTATATTTACGACTTTTTTTTAAAATAATTTGTAATATAAGTGTAAAAAAGTAATGCCCACTATCACATCGAAGCCCAACAATAACTCTACATTTAGGGCCCCTACATTTATTTACAAGTCAAATGCAAATCTTTACCGCTTTGAGGAGTGTAAAAAAGTATTGTCACACAAACCAATGTATGCATCATGTCAAGTACTTTCACATAAACCGATGAATTCCAAGCGACCTTATTAACGCGCCATTTTCATCTTACCAACTTAAATCGAGTAGACAAACATATTTTGTTTTAGTAACCAAAAATTGGATACAAGGAATTATGAGGTTGATATTTTATTTGATGTTTTTATTTTAATTATGTCGATTATGCGATATAATTTTGCTTTTTTAATTCAACGTCAATGTAGGTTGTTTTGTAAAACACAAATACAAATTAGACTAAGATTGACAACGTCATAAACAAAAGTAGTTACACTTAACTAGTACACACATAACCCACCATAACTAACCTAAACAAAACATAAACCCTAACATGAAGGCTTCACAAATTCAAAGGACCATTGACTCAAGATGTTCAATGAAGGATAACAAAGAAGAAACGCGAGCACGCCTTTCTAAGATGGAGGTCTGCTTCCTTACAATCTCAGCCCTATCTTCAATTTGCATCCTTCTCATGTGCCGAACAGACGCAACAGACGAGTTAGTTGGACCCACAACCAACAGCTCTCCAATAAGCACATCCCTACGTTGTATACGAGCGGTTAGCTCGTCAATCTTCTCTTGCAGATCTAATTCATCCCGAACAGTATCCCTAACTTCTCCCCAATATTCCACAATCATCATAGCCTTGACAGATCGACAGTTTGCTGTACGGGATAGTTGATCCAAGAGGGGAAGAGGGGGGTTGGACATTGTTGTTGTTGGTTGAGATGTTTTTTTTTTTTTTTTTTTAGAGAGGATTAAAAATAGAGTGTGGAAATATAGAGTGATAACCACAAAATGTGTTGCTAGTTGTGATAGGAGTAGTTGTTAAATAGAGTGGAATTATAGTAGTTTTAAAATAGAAGTGTAAACCGTATATTATTTACAAGGAAAAAAATGTATACTGTTTAGAAGTTATCATCATATATGTTTTGACTGTTAATAGATATTTGTATATAGTTTAGAAGTTATCATCATATACGTTTTTGTTTTGTCACAACAACACAAGTTCGCTAAACATAATTTCTTATATAAGCATAAATCGATAACATAAAATGTGTTTCCAAAATCACCAATGGTCCAAAAACTGTACATAAGCTACATATAACAAAATGTTCAAAAACTATACCTATAATCCATTTAGCGGTAATCCTAACCAAGTTATTCTCTACAAACATATAATAACACATAGGGCGCGAACTCGTGTTAACCAGGGTCTTTTGTCAGTAGACTTCCGCTATCTCCTGCTTCTTCGAGTTTGACCAAAGCTTAACCTGCGTATTTTAAATAGCTTAGGGTTTTAAGTAATGAGAACTATCCAACCATCGGGTATCAAAAAGACCCTTTAAACCATTAAGCTCGAGTGGGTCATTTTAACAATTAGGGTAGGAGGGTAGGATGGTGGGTTTTTTGAGACATAAACCAAGTTCTTGGCAGGGTGTTGGGGTCCAACCCCTTTCATGTGTAATAGCACTTTAACAAGGATAATGAGATTATGTTGTGTTCATATGCCTGTGATACACGAAATTTTATCGTGTTTGCATACGACTATTTGAACAGTGTGTATATGGTTGAAGGGTCCTGAAAACAAAGGAATGATGTTAGTGTGTCTGCTTAAAGTTATATTATACCATTGCCCGACACCATTTCCTTATCCTTTTTACAATGATCACCCCCAAAAGAAACCAAGAATTCTCTACTATATTATGAACCAACAAAATTGTAGTGTGCGTGTATGACACGTGGCTTCTTTGATGGTTCACGGCGACGAGGTACACGGTTTCTTGGTCCAGTAGATACGGGAAAGTGTACAACACGTTTCTTGTTACGGTTTGTAATGGTTACCTGATGATGAGAGTTGAATCTTGAAGGGTAGAAAGGTAGTGCAAAGTGGTTTAGCCATGCGTATAGAGTTCATAACTGTGCTTGTGTGTGTTTTTAGCGTCTGTTTTTTGTAGAGAAACTCCATGTTTCTGTGTAACAAAGAGATGTCAGAGATTATAAGAAATAGATGACATGGTTTTGTAATGATAGTGATGGCGAGTGAAGTGGAGTTAATGAGGCACCCTCAAAAACACTCATATCGCTCCCCACCATTATATATCATTACCAACCATTTCATCTATCTTGTTATCATCTATGATCTCATACCACACGGAAACATGGACTTGGTCACCAAAAAAGACACCACTAAAAAAACACACTCAGTTAAACAATCTCAAAGCAAGCTAAACCCTTTTGCACCACCTTTCTACACTTCATGATTCAACCCTCTTCATCAGGTAACTTGTACATACTGTAACAATAAAAGGCTTTACACTTTCCGGTATCTACTGGACCAAGAAACCGTGTACCTCCTCGTCGTATACCATCAGAGAAGCCACGTGTCATGGCTGTTTGACTTCAATATTGTTGTTTGATAATATAGGAGAGAATTGTTGGTGAGTTTTTGGGAAGATCATTGTAAAAAGGAGAATGAAATGGTGTTGGGCAATGGTATAATAGCACTGTAAGCATACCCACTAACAGCATTCTTTTGTTTTCAAGAACCCTCAACCATATACACACTGTTCAAATAGTCGTCCGCAAACACAATCAAATCTTTTGTATCACAAGCATATGAACACAACATGATCTCAATATCCTTGTTAAAGTTCTATTACACATGAAAGGGGTTGGACCCCAACACCCTGCCAATAACTTGGTTTATGTCACAAAAAAACCACCATCCTACACTCAGACCCTAATTGTAAAATGACCCACTCGAGCTTAGTGGTTTAAAGGGTCTTTTTGAAACACGATGCTTGGATAGTTCTCGTTACTTAAAACCCTAAGCTATTTAAAATACACAACGACATATCTTACCTTTTGGCATCGACTGCTGTCACGGCTTGGTCTCGGATTGGAACCCGTGACACCTAATCAATTTGAAGCAAGTATAAAAGCAAATCATATATTCCTACAACTAATCAATTGCATATAACATACTATATAACAATACCTAATAAACAAGAGATACCCAGCTAAGATTACAACTATCTAACAAAAACCCATGAAGCTTTTTACGGTCAGTCAAGAGTATTTATAAAAAGTAGTAAACGATACCTGCTCGGTGATGTAGTGGTGGTGGAGGCGGCGCTATGATGTAGTGGTGGTGCAGTGATGAAGATGAAGATGAAGAAGTTGAGGTGAAAGCAGTTGAGGTTAATAATTGGGGTATGTGTGATATGGGTAGTATCTGAGTTATAGGTTCTTAAATAGAAGTTAAGTGTTTGGTTATAAGTTGTTGAGGAGTAAATTAAGTGGTTGACTTTGGTTTCATTAAGTGTTTGGTTATTTGACACGTTGCAAATTATTTTAAAAAATCGTATATTACAAATTATTTTAAAAAATCACAAAACGAGACACGTATATTACAAATTATTTTAAAAAATTGTAAGTCGTAAATACAAACACGTGATTTTCCATCTTTCTTGTACTTGACCTGATAATGTATACTTGGGGGGGCTGTTTTGTAAATTTGATGTATCCGCTGCTAGCGTCTATGAAACCCCTGCTAGTTGTTCTCAACCCGCTGCTAGCAGCTTCCTCTTAATGTACCACTTGGGGGGCTGTTTTGTAAATTTTAGGTATCCACTGCTAGCGTCTATGAAACCCCTGCTATTGTCTATCAAACCACTGCCTTTGGTTGTCAATGCACTGCCAGTGGTTTTTATGATAATATATACTTGGGGGGCTGTTTTGTAAATATAATGTATCCACTGCTATACTTTATCAAACCACTTCTAGTGGATTGAAATCTACTGCTAGCAATTTTATGGTAATGCATACTTCAAGGGTGTGTTTTGTAAATTTGATGCAAACTTATTTTTTCCCCCAAATCACTGCCAGTTGAAGTAATTGATCTTCAAATCACTTCCAATTGACGCTCCACATAAACCCTAACCAATCCAAACTGGTAATTTCAAAATCCCACATCTTTTTCCAAACCAACTCACAATGCCGTCGCAGTATTCCAACACCCATAACCTAGTTGCTTACTTAAAAAAAATAATCAATCAGATGGTTTTCATGAGATGATTGATTTTATCAACCACAGTAAAATTCAGTTTGCATTAACTGTAGCACCCACAATTCTCAAAGACTATATACATGATTTTTGGGGTAAAGCTGAGATACAGGAGCGAGATGGATTTGAGGTGTTTAGGACTGTGGTGGATGATAATGAGATTTTGGTGGATGAGGAAGTCATTAGAGGTACGTTGAAACTCAATGATGCTAATGGAGTAGTTAATCTTTCTGATAATGATATATTTTTAGGTTTAGAAAGATTAGGTTATACAAGAAGGGGAGACAGGGTAAAATTTTTGAAATGTATGTTTTCTCCCGAATGGAAGTTTTTAATTCACACCTTGCTGATGTGTCTGAGTAGTAAGACCACTGGCTTTAATGAATTTCCCTCCAAAATTGCAACTGCTTTAATTTGTCTATCTGAAGGGAGGGAATTCAATTGGTCTAGCATGATTTTTGAAGGGTTTTTGCAGAATATTAGGAAGAAAGGTAAATATTACTTGTATCCTAGGTTTGTTCAACTTATTGTGGGTAGCCAAATAGCAGAACCTGTTGAACATAATACAAAGTATGAGGTGCATTATATGCATCATAAGGTTTTTGCTCATATGAGGAAACAAAATCCAAATTTAACAATCCCAAATGTTCCATTGTTCCCGCATATGATTAATTTACCTGTCATTCGTGAGTTTGATGATGTAAATGAACCCCAATTGACTGAACCTGAACCCACTGACACCGTAGTTCCACCCACTATTAGTCAGACTGTAACCACTGCAACCAACCTTGATGCTATGATAAGTTCACCACGCGCACCAGATAACACAGGTCGAACTCAGGAAGGTATCTTGGAACATGAACATGAATGGACGTATAATGATGAACATCAACATGATGCCTTTTCGAATGAACGACCAGTTAACACAGGTCGAGTTGGGGATGAAAATCGTGAACGATTAAATGAATTGACGGTTAAATGTACAAAAATGGAGAATACGATCAGAGAATTGAAGCACAGGATGTTTGTGATGGAAAAAGTTAGGGGACATGGGCGTAGTGTTGTTAGCGGAGTTAGGAGACATGGGCGTATTGTTGTTACAAGAGTTAGGAAACATACTAAGAAAGTGACATCCTCTCAAGATGTGGTTTTGGAGGACCAAAAAACACAGGGGACGACTGAAGGATTTGATTCAGGGGACGCTGCAGTTGTGCGTATGGATGAGGATGTGGATAGTGTAGATCATGGAGGGGAGTATGTGGTGTCTGATAAAGATGGGAATGAAGCTGTACTCGATATCGTGAAGAATGTATTAGATGATATAGAGAAGGATTTGGTGCAGGACACATCCACTGATAGTCTTTCAGAACCCACCGCTAGAGTTGTGCGTATGGATGAGGATGTGGATAGTGTAGATCATGGAGGGGAGTATGTGGTGTCTGATAAAGATGGGAATGAAGCTGTACACGATATCGTGAAGAATGTATTAGATGATATAGAGAAGGATTTGGTGCAGGACACATCCACTGATAGTCTTTCAGAACCCACCGCTAGAGTTGTGCGTATGGATGAGGATGTGGATAGTGTAGATCATGGAGGGGAGTATGTGGTGTCTGATAAAGATGGGAATGAAGCTGTACTCGAGATCGCGAAGAATGTATTTGATGATATAGAGAAGGATTTGGTGCAGGAAACATCCACTGATAGTCTTTCAGAACCCACCGCTACAACTTCAACTGAGGTAACCCCACCAACTGATGTACAACTTAAAGAGAAGGAATTGGTGCAGGACACATCCACTGCTCCAACTGATGCACAAGATAAAGAGGATGAGGTGGTGCGGGACACATCCACTGCTCCCAATGATGAACAAGATAAAGAGGAGGTGGTGGTGCAGGACACATCCACTGCTAGTGTTTCTGTAACCTTAACCCCACCAGCTGATGTACAAGTTAAAGAGAAGGAGGTGGTGCAGGAGACATCCACTGATCCCAATGATGCACAAGATAAAGAGGAGGTGGTGGTGCAGGACACATCCCCTGTTAGTGTTTGTGTAACCTTAACCCCAACAGCTGATGTACAAGTTAAAGAGAAGGAGGTGGTCAAGGACACATCCACTGCTCCCAATGATGCACAAGATAAAGAGGAGGTGGTGGTGCAGGACACATCCACTGCTAGTGTTTCTGTAACCTTAACCCCAGCAGCTGATGTACAAGTTAAAGAGAAGGTGGCGGTGCAGGACACATACTCAGAACCCACTGCTACAACTTGTCTATCTGAAGTAACGACAACAACTGATGTACAAGTTAAGGAGAATGAGGTGGTGCAGGACACATACTCAGAACCCACAGCTACAACTTCAACTGAGGTAACGACACCAAGTGATGTAGAAGTTAAAGAGAAGGAGGGGCTGCATGAGACATCCATGGCTAGCGTAACCTTAACCCCACCGGCTAGTTTGAAAAGTGTAGTAGACAATAGAGTAGTCTCACACACTGCTATTACTACCACATCTACAATTGTCACAACTACATCTGTTTCACCACCTAAATCAAAAGAAGTTGAGAAGGAGGCTGCCAGTACACTGATAAATTTAAGCAAAAGTTCATCAAACCCTACACCTACCATTGCACCGGCTCCTATATTTCTTAAACCAACTGGACCTAAACCCTTGACTACAAGTTTGACTATTGGTGAGCCTTTGAACAAGAAGGTGGCTCTACCAGATAATGGAAAGGGAAAAGGTATTGTTGAACCTGATATAAAGTTTAAGAATAAACAAGAGCAGATTGATTATGATTATGACCTTGGTGTAAGAATGGAAGCTGCAGAAAAAGCAGAAATAAAAAGGAAAAGGCTAGAAGAGGAGGAAGCTAATCAGAGATGGATAGATGAATGGGAGGATTCACAAGCCTATCTTGAAGCTTCTAATAATATTGGGATTGAGTACACTCGTGAAGTGTGGGAAATGTTCTCTAATAATCAAAAAGCAAGAATCTTGGATGAATGGTTCACGAAGTTCAAAAAAGATAAAAAGCAAGTCAAAAGAAAGAAACCTCCTACAAAGAGCGATATGAGAAATACATACATGAAGATTATCAAGAATTCAGGCGTACATCTTGGTGTAGATCTAAGAACATGTTCAACAGAGAGGCTGAAGGAGCTTAGTCAGAAGTGTATGAGGGTTAATGAAGATCACATTCCTATGAATTCTGAGAAAGAAACAGAATGGTTAAAGAAGCAATCCAGATATAAAAGACAAAAGGTGGACGAAGCTTTGAAAAAGAAAGAAAGAACTCAACAGTATTTTAAGGAGACTAATAGTCCTAATCCTGAACCTATTAATCCTATTCCTTTAAAAGCAGTTCATCCTATTATCGATTGGCAGATTGTCAAACATAGACGTAGAGAAGTAGTTGAGATTACAAGAGGTGATGGATGCAAATCCACTTATTGGTCATTTGGGATGTTACTGGATTGTTTGACTAGGGGTGATTTGGACGAGTTGTGGAAACTAATGAAGTTCAGATATGGGAAGTTAGGTCCAAATGGAGAGTTAGCTAAGTTTGTGTGGGTTGCTATAAAGAGCATGTTTGAACCTGATCTTGAGGCTGAATATTGGTATGATTGTGAGGTGGTTGAATGGATATTGTACTCATACTGCAAGGTTCATGGTGTAAAAACAAAAAAAGAGGATAGGTTTTTCATGTTCGTTGATAGGGATTATCCTTTATCAAAGAATGTGGCAAGACAAATGCTGGAAGCTAAACTCAGTTCAAGAGGAACAAAGGAGACACATCCTATAATTGATCCACTGTTTAAAAAGATAGAGAAGATTGCAGACCTACAAGGAACCTACTGCCAGTGGTGATTAAACCAATCCTAGAAGATTCAATCCACTGCTGATGTTAGAATGAGGCTAGTAGTAAAGGTCAGACGATACTTTAACAATGTGAATTTAATGTCTTCGATTGTTCAATTTTTGTTATTTTCGCAACCTCATTTTAAATTAGAATCCCATATATTCCATAGGTATACGCTGGATATGATGAAAAGACAGAAGATTCAAGACCATCCAACTATTGAACACAATATAAAATGTGAGTTAAACTCCTACTTACTAGGAAACTTTATTGAATAAAGTATGTTACTAGGAAAGCACGCACGATATAACACTAAGTACTTGGAAATCAGATACATTATACCACTAAATTCTTACTTGGGGCATATAGTAGTCTTAGTTACTAGGATATCACATACGACATAACAGTTAGTACTTCGCATATCGCACAGTGCTTATAGCGGCAACGTACCCTCAAGCTTATGAATAAAGAAATTCTTGTTTCGAGCACTCAGCTCGAGTTCTCCTGCCAAGATATTCATTTGCATCACTTTGTGTTCACTAAGGGCCTGCTCCTGCTTCAGAAAGTCAACAGTTTTTTGTGGCACCTTCTTACGCACAGTTTCCATCTCTTGAATAACGGCAGCCCTTTGACCATTAAGTCTAGCCAATTCTTGAGTTAGGATGTTCACCTTTCTTGCCAATTGAACATCTTCGATTGCAGCGGTACGACAGTAGTAAATCATCATGTCTGTCCAGTTGTTAGTGTTAGAAGCGGCTCTTATCTCATCACATTTAGGCAAACCTGACATTGTTTTTGCTTACTTATTTATGGAATGATGTTGTGTGAAAATATACTTGCAAGTTTGCTGTTAAATAGACAGATTGAAAGGTAAATAAACAGTCACATGCATACATTGACGTTACACTATATGCCTGACTCCTCTATGTTTTTATAGAAAAGAACAAAAAATGTGCACATGTTCAACAGTTTATTGTATAACATTCTCACAAAGTAACATAAAAAAACAAGGGAACAATAAAAGCAAGCCACTCCTGTAGCTATTATTATTCAAGTAACAAACATTGAAAATTCTAAATGACTGATAAGTTGTGCTTCCATTGTGTTAAAGTTCAAATTGAAGTACTATAAATCGTCCAAATGAACAACATTTTCAGTCACAGGTTGTGACTGAATGTTGTTACGAACGATGTTTTCAGGAGTAGATGATTCACATTTCCATACGAAATCATTGTTTGATTGACCACTTGCTTCTCCCTGTTCGACCTCTACACGCGTCCTCTGTTCACCGTGTCGTTCTTGTTCCACTGCTTCTTCATTAGTTGTAGGGGTGCACGATTGTGACTTTCTTTTACGTTTCTGACATGTGGCATTAGTTCAAACAACCATATCAGTAATAACATTAAAAATTATACACATTGAAATAAAATATAGAAACACACTTGCCTTCCTTGTCATCAACGGTTCAGTACATGACTGTCTTGTGTGTCCTGCCTTTCCACACCTGCCACAGGTTTTGCTTCCTGGCTCTTCCCCCTGTGATCGGATACGTTTCTTTTCTTTGGGTCTTCCAGGTTGTCGCTTATCCATAGCAGGAGGTTTTACGGTTTGCAAGTCATCAGGAGTACGCCACAAGGATACATCTTTTAGAGGATAAACCCTTGCTTCGTATGTATTTTTTAGTGACGTTTTGTTAAACCAATCCATAGCCCAACTGCTAGTGTCAGTCATCCCTTCAACTCTAGACACAGCACAAACATGACCACAAGGTAGACCAGATAGCTGCCATTTGCGGCAAGTGCATTCTCTGTTGTCAAAGTCAACAATATGAACATGTTTCGGATCAGTGACTTGGTAAATCTTGTGCATCTCAATTCCGTTAACACCCCAATTAGCACTCTTTGCCATTCTATTGTTTACTTTTGCATTTGCCCATTCGCTAAGTTCATCAGTTGGAGCATCTGAAATCAAAAAAATAATAATACATTTTCATGCGACGTGCCAAATATGTAATAAACCAAGTATAATATACAGTTTTTTTAAGTTACCTTTGTATTTTGCTCGACGTTCAAAATACCATCTTTGTAGAAGCCTTCGGTAGTACTCCATTAGCTGGGTTATTGGAACCTTCCTAACATCTTTCGTTAAAGAGTTTACTGGTTCAGCACTATTTGAGGTCAAATAATTGTACCTGTTTGCAGGGCAGTAAGCACGCGACCATTTATCAAATCCAGCTTCATCTTTTAGTTTTTTATACACATCATGTTTTAATGATTGAATCTCAGAAATTGAAGCATCAAACTCCTGCTCTGTGTAAGCTTTGCATGTCCTCCAATATATAGCCTTCCACTTTCTAGTTTTCAAATTGCAGTTCATCATTAAATGCCGACAGCAAAAACCATGAAACGCGCTGGGAAAAACGGTACTACATGCATGTGCAATTGCCGGATGTCTGTCAGAGATGATGGCCAAATCTTTTACTTCACCAATGCATTCTTTAAGTTTGGTCAAAAACCATGTCCATGATTCATTGGTCTCACCTTGAGAGACACCAGTTGCAATAGGTATAATCTGGTTGTTGCCGTCCATCCCAACAACAACCAGATTCGTACCAAGGTATCTCCCTTTAAGATGTGCGGCATCAATGATTAGCAATGGTCGCATAAAACGTAAGAAGCTCCGGATCTATTTTAAAACAATCAGAAATTTGCTTAATTAATAAAATTTCGATAACAATGAAGGTATTAATCATAAATAAAATATAATAGAATTTATGAAAAACTTACAGCAACACCGAAACCAATGAATACCATCTTAAACCGATCTGTCTCATCTGTCTCAATGTGAGTTACTGTCCCCTCATTTTCCAACTTTAAGTTATAGCAGTAATACGGCAACTGCTCAAAAGACTCCCTAGGACAACCGTTCAACAACTGTAATGCAATGTTTTTCCCACCCCAAGCTCGGTAGTATGAAATGTCTACTTTCCAATCAACATTAAAATCGTTTTTTATGTCCGCACCCGTATATACCCGTTTGCAATTCCTCAATTTATCAACAAGTATGTGACCCAATAATTTTCGGGTAGCATTTCGATGATTAGGATGAATTTTTGTTCTGGAACATGTATGAGAGTCGTTAATGGAAGTAACATAGAAGTATCGGCTAACAACACTTTTTCGTGCGTTAATGTACCAGTTGCAACCTTCGACAAAACAACCTACACTGTACCTTTTCTTACATGAGTTTGTAACTTTGTACTCAAACATATCAACCAACGCTTTTATTCCTATTGCATAAATGCATCCTTGCTTATCATCAAACCGACTACCCACCTTTAATTTAGATACTACAGGGTGTTTATGGTTACTTACCTTTTTAATTATGGGATCAGCTGAACTGGGTGGATCAGGGATATTTAGAAATGTTGTTTTCTGCCAACTAGGATGCACATCTACATTAACGTTTGCCCCTGCACCCTCGTTATTATGATCTTCAACTTTTGGTGTTTGAAAATCATATTCTTGAGGCAACAAAGGAACATTAAGATCAATATCAAGAGTCTTAGAAGAAGTAGGCGGCTTTACCTCGGAAGATTTCTCGATAAGTTTGATGTATAGCGTCTGGATCAGGTGCTGCTTACAGCATATTTCATGAACGAAGAAAGAAACATCATCATCGTCACTCACATGAATTTTGGTTGAAGCGGACATGTAGTATAAACTGATGATCTTATCTTTAATCTGATATTTGTTAGTGAGATAGGTAATCAGCTGTAGGTAGGTGATGTTAACCGGAAGTAAAACTCCACGAATTGATGTCTCAAAATCCAAATAAAGTTTGAATTTTTGGGAATTAGCCGAAGTCATTTTTCTGGGTTTTGTGTTCTGGGATTTGTGTTCACTGTTCTAGGATTGTACAAAACAATAAACAAAAAAAACTTCGCTGAAAATAGGACCTTTAAGTCGCTCAATATAAAATTCGCTTAAACTTTTCCCTCCACAATATTCATTACCCGCTCATTCACAAAGTATATTTCCCGCCAAATAAGATGTGACTATACTATAAAAGCGTCAAGTTTACTCATTGGGTAAATAAAACCATGGCTCCCTCCTCTGCCTCTACCTCCAGATCCAATCGAAAACCATTGGAATACTACATCAATGCTACACACTGCGAATGTCCAAAACCATTACCGGTGGAAGTACAAACCTCTTGGACACGGACTCATCCTGGTAGAAAATTCAAGGCCTGTCCAATTTATGTAATATTATTATGCATTATACTTATTTTACTTGTTAGGTTGAATATGTGAATTTAACAAATTTTTATTTTAGGACAAAAATACCAAATGTAACTTCTATGGTTTCCTAGACCCGGAACTACCAAGTCAGTATTACAAAGATTTGTTTTACAAGGAACATGAGGAAAAGAAACATTTAATGAAGACGGGAAAGAGTTCAGTCTCGGATGAAGTTACTGAGGTTTCAAACAATGATATCATGAAAGTGTTGGATGAGTTGACTTTTATCAAGTCAAGAGTGCAAGTTCATGATAAAGTTGTGTTGGTTTTCAGTTTGATTGTTCTCTTCAGTGCTGTAGTTTGGTTATGGTAATCTGTTTACCAATAAGTGTTATGTAATAAGTATGTTATAGTCTTTTACCAATAAGATTGTATGTAGTCGTTTTTTCAAATCAAATGGATGTTTGTAAAAAACAAACGTTTTAGCAATTAACACAAAATGTTTGTTGCAAATCAACAGTATCACAACACGTATATTTGGATGGTATGCATGGGTGTTAGGAATATACAAAGTAGCGCTACACATACATGCATAAGAAATTGTCTTTTGATGCCCTTCACAGACATCCAGATTGCGGTTACATTTGGTTGAACAACAAAAGTATAAAACCACATACAAGCCATACCCAAATAGATGAAATGCATCTTTATTCATCACTTGTATGAACAGACATCTTATACTTCCAAAAGTACTCCACCATATGCTCTCGATACGCCAAAGCAACTTGAAGAGGGTCATCAACCTTCATACTTAATTTGTTACCCAGCCTGTGCAAAAAAATACATACCCAAACTCCGCAATCACCGTATGCATTGGCTTGTATAGGGACATCATCCGCAACTTGAAATGTGATCTTATAATCAGAAACAGATATTGATTTAGCTTGAAGAACTTTACACAAGTTTAGATACTGTGGTAGCTTTCTCTCAAAAGTGACCCTCCATTTTAAATTCTTTTCTCTCGTCTCAGGTTCTGGCGTACCTAGTGTGTCATAAATTGTTATAACTCCGGTACGAATTTGCAACTCGGCGAGAAACCAGTGGCACTCGGGTACGTTAACAGGAAAGTATACCTAAATGTGATCAAATAATCCTTGTCATAATTCATCACATTTTTACCATGTACATATATTTACCCAAATATATAGAAGAAAGTATGGTCTTTATATACAAACCTTCTCAACACTAGACCATGGCAATGGATAGCGTTCACCAGTGGCGTAGTAGGCACGCATAGACCCTTCAAGGATAGAGGAAGAGAAAAATGGTCCAGCCATAGCCCAATCGGCATTGCCCGGCCTGAACTGCCACATTAGATCAACCCAGAGATCCAGATGCTGCAGAAAAATTTTATAAGCAAAATACCGGTAAACTAATTCAAAAAAAAATCTGTTAGCTACCTCATCTCCTAGCCATCCTTTTTTATTGCCTCTTCCATAACCCAACAAAGCCAACCAAAATTTTCGATCAACAACGATGTCGCCAAGACCCCAAGGAAAGCTATGCGATGACTTCAAATTTTTTTTTAAAAAGGTATCCATACACGCTGGTTTAGTAATCTTGTTGATATCGCAACCTTCAGGACGTGACAGATCCTGAAATTTTTTAAAAACAACATTAATGTATATGTCTTTAAGATGTCTGTTTGTAAATGTAGTTCTTCTATACCTCTACCCATGATTCCAACTGATTATCTTCACCAGGTGGTGGATTAATATCTTTTCTCAGTCTTTTGGAACGTCGTTTCGGCAACTGTGGAGTCGTAGGAGGGAGATTCACGTATGGTTCCTGCAAACACTTGCCCACCTGCTTTGTCCTTTTTGAGTCATCATCTTCTTTGAAAACAGGAGTACTCTCTTGGGTAACTTTCTCATCACTCTCTTTGGTAACTTTGGCCTTTCTAGTTTTCTTTTTTGGTAGGGCATTATAACGTGACTGTCTGAACTTAGTTGCGTTTCTCTTCCTTTTACCCCGCATGAAAACATATTGTACAGAAAAAATTCATCATTGAAATAACATCAAACTTTTGAAGTACATGTGGTAACTTTAATGAATAATGTAGCTGTACCTCAGAAGCTGTAGGAAAAGGCTTACTGGCTTGTCCGTCAGAGGTATGAATCATCTTCTGTCTTGCCTTCACAGCATCATTATCAATTTTGTCTATTACCGCCTTGGTTGACAACTGATTTGCAACCGGTAACTCAACCCCGGTTTCTTTCTCTTTAACGTGGGCATCAACATTGTATGCTTCGTCCCCCATCCCTGCCATTTGTGACACTGCCTCACGATCATGAGAGTGTTCATCAACAGCATTGCAATTAACAATGACATTTTCATTAACTTCAACACCCTCTATAGTTTTATCATCAGCATTTAAAAGTACTTCATGATCATGAGAGTGTTGATCAGCAGCAGTGCAATGAACAATGGCATCTTCCTTACCGTGAACGACCTTTACAGACTTACCATCAACATTCAACACACCTTCATGAGCCTGTATTTCATGTGCTTGAACCGCCTCACTCGGTGTTTCACCATCTTCATTGTTTTCAGCAGGTTTTTCTTCATCTATCCCAACCTGTTTGTCGTGAAGACAATAATCAGAGAAATCATCTTCCATATCCACCTGTTCATCTAGCTGCATCTGTTTCCCCTGTAATTATACAACAATAACACATCTATATGGATGACCAACTATATCAAACATGTATAGATAGTGCAGGTGGAATTTATATATACGTACTTCAACAGCCGATTGAGAAAACGTTTCATTCAAATTAGGTAAATTCAAATGACTGGGATCATGATCTGGAATGTGATCATCTAACGGCAATGGTCCGTCGTGAAGACAATATTCCACGAGCTGCGACATAGTTGATGGAAAAGCGGCAGGGTCTATATAAGTAAGACCAGCTTGTTCGTTTTCAGCATTTACACAACTCGATTTGTCGCCATTCTGTAGTTAACCAAACTGATTTAGGTATGTAACCAAAAAACGAAAAAAAAAAAAAAAAAGTACTACTAAAAGGAACATAACCTTATTATAATCAGCCGAATGAACATCACGACAACGAAGATCAAAGAAACTAGAACTACCATTCCAGTTTTCATTATCAACGGGACTTTGTCCAGAACAAGCCTCATCCGATTTGCCGTGCGTATGAGTTGAAGTCTGATATTTAAAATATACAATCAATTATACTACTAAAGAAACCTGCTAGCAGTGGATTCACAGTGGTTTGATAGACACTAGCAGTGGTTTGATAGACACTAGCAGTGGATACATCAAATTTACAAAAACAGCCCCTCAACTGATAGATTAACAGGAACCTGCTAGCAGTGGATTGAAAACCACTAGCAGGGGTTTGATAGACGCTAGCAGTGGATACATCAAATTCACAGAACACCCCCCCAACTGATACATTAACAGGAACCTGCTAGCAGTGGATTGAAAACCACTAGCAGGGGTTTGATGTACGCTAGCAGTGGATAGATCAAATTAATAAAACAACCCCCCAAAGTATACATTATCAGGTCAACTCCAACAAGTTTTTAAAAGAAATTGTAATATAAGTTGTAATATACATTACCATGTTCACCTTTGGACGTTGTATCTTTAGAACTTCCTCAACAACGGCAAGTCTATTTTCAATTTCATCAAGGACTCCCACATTAATGTCTAGCTTGGTCGGGGTTGTATCTTTATTGGCTCGGAGTTGTATCTTTAGAGCTTCCTCTACAGCGGCAAGTCTATTGTTAATATCGTCAAGCTGATTGGAACTTTGACCTTTATCAGTTACTGCCACATCATTATTGACTATAGCCACTTCTTTATCACCTAACGCCACATCTGTATCAGTTATCACCACCCCCTTGTGCACCTACAAAGCAAGATCGAAACAGAATGTGCAATGGTCATTGTCAACGTGAATACAACCATGGTTTGCACAAACAGGCCAACTTACCTCATTAGTGGGATCATCAGCAGGTAGACTAGCCAACTGGCTCAAATATGCATTACTTGGTGCAAACCATGGTTGTAACATTTCCGCATTTGTTGGAAGAAGATCCAAGACTGGATTAGAACCCTAGTAAACAAACAATTATAAAGTTAAAAACAAATATAACGAAGTCCTAACTTATTTGACAAATACAAACAAATGGAAATGCTTACAGGACCAAAAAGTTGGGCATAATGGCGTTTGGCAAATGTTTTACCCTTTGACCAACAAAAACAACGTGGTATCTTTGACGGGTCTTTGTTCCACCATGAACTGCTAGTGGGATAACTCTCAAGAATCCATATCTAAAATAAACGAAAATTATAAATGCATTGTATGAACTGCTAGTAAACAAAAACTGATATGTTCATAAATGTATACACATCTAACCTTAAAAGCCAAGAAAAAGCCAGAAATATTATATGTTGCAATTGTAGAAGGGTTTTCTTGCAATTTCTCTTTGCAGTGAGCATTGTAATGCCGGGGTACCAAATTGGCTAAATTTTTGTAAAAACGGGTCCACAAGAACTCTCCCCAAGGATATGCATTCCATGCCCCAAAATCCTCAACTAATTGCAACAAATGACTGTCAACAATGTACCAAGGTCCACGACCTATGAACACGATCTCAGCGACTAGCAAAAGACATACCCTTACAGCATCCTCAGCTGATAACTTTGAAAATTCCGTGTCATTCCCAAACAAATTTAAAAGCTCATTGCCTTTTACAGTTACCTTTCTTATTAATTGTTTTTCAGGAAAGACACGCAAAGCAAAAGGACTTCGATCAATTTGTACATGGGGAGGCAAACGACCAAAACGAAATCCAGTCATCAATAGAAACTCTTCCCGACCGAATTTCAATACATTGTTCCCAATTTTGTATAAAATGGGGGGACAAGAATCAAGAAGTTTGTCGATAATTACCTGGTGTTGTAAAACGAAATTAACAATATGATTGCCTTTACCTAGGTCAGGAATATCTAACCATGGCCCAAAAACAGTTGCTCTGAACAGCCTCATTCGATCTGGATTCCTTGACAATTTAGACTTAATTTCCGAAAACAAGTGTACCTTGGAACGAACAGTTACCTTAGCATCAAAATATTGGGGAATGTCAGCCATTTTCGAGTTTAATTTACTGAATAATTAGGGATTGATTTAGGATTTCACAATTTTCAATTGTGTTTTTTCTGGTAGCAGTGTTGCTTGTGTGTGTTTGTATTTGGGTTAAAAATTTGAAAACAGGGTAAAAATTTTAAAAAAAATTAGTAAAACTACTTTTGAAACAGTACTTTAGGTACTGTTAATGTACAGAAAATAGTCGCTTATGTTTTTACGCTTAAGTCGCTCAACCTCGGGAAAGAACTATATGTATAAAAAAATATTTTTGTATCTTTGACTTTTTTTAACTAAAGGACAAAACCAAATTTCGCTAGATTCTAAAAACGGTCGCTTAGATTCGGTCGCTGGAAAATCATAGCTGTAAAAGTCAGAAAAAATGATTGGGTACACAAACTTCGAAGGACACTTGTCAAGCTTATATGAAAAGTAGAAAAGTCGCAAGTCTCAAAGTTTATTTTGGAAATACCCAAACTTTTTTCCTAAAAAGTGATGACACCTTGAGCGAAAAATGCATTCTTAGAATTTTCCCAAAATTTATTATGTGCAGATTCTGTCCAAAAGTGTATATTGGGGAGAAGGGTCATGAAATCAAGAATTGCCATGGTTTTAGACGGCTTGAAAAGAATAAGCTTCGTGAATGGACTAAAGGGAGCATAAACGATATACTTATCTATGTGGAGACTTTTCATCTAAAGATTATGTGATTGTTGTTCCTTTTTCGTTCGATTTATCTTTTAGCAAATCACAACTATGTTATAGGAAGAGAATTATAAGATCGAGTATTCATTTGTACTGAAAATATGGATATAAATGTTATAATCCTATCAAGTATTTGTGACTTGCGCATAAGAATATGAGTTCCTTAAACTTTGGTGGTAATTTTGATTGAATTTTAGCTATAGTAAACAAAAACTGGTGGTGTATACATAATAGACAATGGTCATTATTATTTGTGCACTAAGAAGATAAAATTTAGAAAACAATCATAATTTACGCATGATCAAATGGATACATGTACTTTGATGTGTTTTGTTTTTATATATTTCAAGAAAAAAACCATACTTACCGATTTATAAATATGAAAAATTCAAAATCCACAAAATCCAACTACGGGTATTACGATATGCAAACAACTATGCGGGATTGTACATGTAACAACTTATTTATGTAAAATATTACTTAGTTAATTTGCATTAAAACTTCTCACAATCTCACATATGCTTACACCAGCTTTATAAGAATAACCTTTACATGACGTTATTAAGTAGCGACTCACGATAAATAGTCATTTTCTTTCAATTTCCAGTTTAAGTAACGACATCGGAAATAAAAAATATATTAATTTTATTAAACATACACAAATATTTTCTAAATTTACTAAAATACATTATTCCAAAAACTAGAAAAAACCCCGCGCATGCGCGGGCATTATCACTAGTACATTACTATCAACATTTAGATCATCCCAAAGAATCTTTTTTGTATGGAGGCTTTAAGGAGGATACACCACAATATTAAGTCACCGAGCATTTAAAGAATAACATAACCCAAAAACCGCTAAAAAAACCATCACTCACCAAATTCGAATGCCTAAACCGCTAAAAGAATTAAGAAATTTTTAGAATATGCGGGTATCTTAGCTCCTCAACTTATCTAATAGATACAAATAATTAAGAACCTAAAACGAAAATCAGATTGCAGGTTCATTCATCCAACAAGCGTAAAATTAACGGACGTACACCAACATATTCAATGCATACCAACAGTTAGATAGTATACGAAAGCATCTATTCTCTAAACCAAGACAAGTGCTACCATTTGAGACAGTTATATACATAAAAAAGATTAAAGATACAGCATATAAGAAATAGTAACCGACCACAACTTTATCATTCAAGGTTTCCCTTTCATCGAAGGTTTGATCGAAAGTGATTTTCCCAATTTCACTTCGCATAATGGTTTTGTGCGAGCTGAATAACTGCAAAGTGGATTCTCGACGGCATAGGATGCTAATATAGGGTTGAAGACCTGTCCATAATAAAAAAATAATAATAATCATCATCATCATAAAATAATAATAATCATCATCATATATAAAGCATCACAAAGAGACGGACTCCTCATTCACTATCATCTTACAGAAGAAAATAATAAACACTTACATCAATCAATAACACAAAATCACGATGAACAATTTGAGCACAAATATTGAAACAAAATACTTAAAACAAAAGAATCATGTATGAGTATATGTTAGCATCACTAACGAACAAAATCCATACAATGTAATCATAGAATTTTTTTATGAAAATAGCAAGAACCCAACACGACCACTATTATTAAACCAAAAATACATTAAAAAGAAAACAAATTAAAGATCACATATGATGATGGCATCATCATCACGACGGGTGACATCAGCATCACTTTACAAATATTAACTAAAGCAAACAGAAATAGTGTAATCAAGTGACGAGAGGCGGAACTAGGGAGATGTGTATGCAAAATTTCATTTCATAAAAGCATATGTAACATAGTTTATATCACACACATGTGTGATACAATAGTAGTGTGATACAATTTTACTAGGGAGATGTAATAACAAGCGGAACTAGGGAGATGTAATCATACAATTTTACTTTGTTTCGTCTTATTAATATCATTACACAATAAGAGTCGTGTTATAATATACACAAACAGGAAGAATGACCAAGTAACTAACCATATTATGAAGGTAGTCTAGCCCATCGATAAAACTTCTGTCCAGACAAAAATATCGGCATGCCAAAATAGTTGATGGCAAATTGTTACACGGATAGTCCATAACTATATATAACGGTTGGCCCCTCGTATGATACCCACATCACAAAGAATGATATTGCACCATGGTATCTGCGATACCAAAAGGAAAGGTAACCTTTAAATACCCTCCTTCCAAATCCCAGGTGACTCTCTTAGCATCATATAAGATATATTTTTGAATATCCACAGGTCCAGTGAGAGCCTTGGTCCATCGGGAGTGATTGTTGAAGCGACAACATTGAGCACATGACCAATCACTTGTATTTGAACGTGCTTCTTTTCAATACCAAGAGCAACAATGTTCATCACAAGCCTATCTTTGAAGACCATATTTTTCGCATTCAGCTTAGTGTCTTCTTTGAGATGTTTAAAACGAGATTCCATCTCGGTCTTCATGGCTTCACTTCCAGTTTTGTTGCTGCTAAGTTGTACCATACCCGATGTTGCCAAGGACACTACGAGCTCAGTCACCGCACCTGAGATGATTTACTGAAACCGAAATTATAAACCAAACAAGATACTTAACAACATACTTTTCAGTGAATTATTATTATTGTTATTTCTATCTTGTAATGCATCTTAAAAAATGACATGTAGTCATCAAATAGTTGCAAACTGTTGAGTATATTAAAAATTATTGTGTCAAGAGCACTTATTTCCATACCCAGGCATCCTCAATGCCTCAGAACCCATTTCATTTGCTCCTCAACTTATCTAACAGACACAAACAATTAAGAACCTAAAACGAAAATGAGATTGCAGGTTCATTCATCCTCTAACAAGCATAAAATTAACGGACTACACCAACAGATTCAATGCTCACCAATAGATAGTATATGAAAGCATCTACTCTCTAGAAGAAGGTTTTAGTTAATAAGGGCAAGTGGAGACAAAGGTCTCCAATTCACATCGTATAATATTAAGCGGGTCGTGAAGGAAGAGAAAACTTGTGGTTCAACTTCATGCAACATTAGCAATAAAATCTTTAAAATACATATGTAATGATTCAACGCACAGTAGCAGTTTCACCTAGCACACAGCTAACCAATGTATTAAAAGCAACAGATTCACAAAGAGCACTAACAGTTTCAAAGCACACAGGCCCTAACAAAATCAAAGCACACCTTCCTGCTCCATTTATAACAATATTATTGTAAAGCCAAGTAACCAGACAACAATATTATTATCAAGAAACAAAACAGTAACAGCTCTAACAAATTCAAAGCACACTATTATGATTAAGATTTAAGACCGGATTAATAGATTCAAAGCCAATACCTGCTGCCTTTTCCTTGGCTAACATATTTCCCCACCCAACCGGGAATGATTCCTCTATCATTGTATCTTGGGTGCCAAATGGAAACCTCACTTGAAGGTACGCATCTTCCATTGCAGCAACCACATTTTTGGCATAAAAAAAAGATACCCTCAGGAACTTCCACATCTCCTTTTAAATCCCTCGGTCCTTGAGGAGTTACTTCCCAGAAACGTTGAGCAAGTGACCCTTAACACTCAAACGGATGCTACGCTTTTGAAATCCGAGAGCTGGTACAAAAATAACAAAAGCTTCTTCAGTCATCTCCTTGATCGCATCTAGCTGCTTTTGTTTGCCCTCCCCTTCAATACCACCTTTAGTACCCTTGCTGCTAGCCATAATCATTTCAAGGGCAGATGATACAATCCCCTCCAGATTGGTTGCTGAAATGATTATACCCAAACGAAAATTGTAAGCCAAACAACCTATTAAACGTATTCATTCCTAAATCATATAGCCAAACAGCGTACTTAGTTGCTACAAACAAGGTATTTCTCATTTTGTTAAACTATGATGCAACACCTAGCTAGTTTAGGCATCTGATATGAAGTCACTATTTTATTCATTTGGCATGCATCACATCTTAGTTACTGTACCATGTATCCTTTTGATGTATATGTGATATGATTTTTTACTTATAAAATTTGAAATTAAACTGTTTCTCTGTGAAAAAGAAGCCACATAATCAGTTTTCAATTTTTTGACATATGATATGTCACATGAAGCAGTGTACCATGTTAGCAAATACAGCACTAGGTTTGTCTGTATTTTTGTTTTTTTTTTTTTTTTAATTTCTGGTTTTAATGAGGTCAATTTTATCTCAGTTTTGACAATTAACAATTTCAAAGCCTTTTCCAAAGGTAAACTCACGCATACATATTTATGTAGAGTCAAAAATTCATGATGAAATGACAAACCTTGTATGAGTCTCTCCTTGAGAAACCTTGTTTAAGCCCCCCGATTCTTGTTATGAGTGTTAAAAAATAAAAAAATGCTAGTATCTATTATAACACTCATAACAAGAATCGGGGGGCTTAAACATAGAAAAAAAAAATTAACATCATAAGATTTGATCTTTTATATAATAAGAACCCGGGTTTTCACATTTTAGAAAACTAAATCATTCCTTATTACCCGAGTTTTGATATTTTAAAAAAACTAAATCATTCTTTCTCCTTTTCCAATTCGCTTGCTCTGTAGAGAGACATTATTTGTAAATTAATAAATTAACCTTCCAAATGAGGATCAGGCACATGAACTTCTATAGTTGACGTTTAGTTGTTTACTTATCCTGCAATTTGTTACTATTTATATCTAGACACAAACATCATTATCTAGGAACGCAGATGTAGATGTAACCAGTGAGTACCAATGAGTTTCTAGTAATAAACAGAAAAGAGGATTAGTTTAACAATAGTCGAAATGGTGCAACTAAAAAAAGAAAGCGAGATAGGGAGTGCAAAAAGATGGGACAACACATTAACTAAGCAACAAGAAGCATACAAAGAGAAAGAAACCAAGTGAGTGGGCAATATGGATATAGTGAGTCCCTCTTTAGAAGTTATTATTTCAAAAAACATACTAATGAACCCGGTCTACTAAAACTCGACAATTCCTCAGCAAGCATTACCATTGCAAAATATAGAAAACGATAATGTTACTTGTATCATGTTTCCAAAGACAAAAAGGCCACATAAAGTGTGTTTAAACATAAAAAAATTACAAATAATTCTTACAAAAGCAGGCCAAGGGACCATGATTTATATCATAGAGACAAGAACTAAACTTAAAATATAACAGCAAATTTGTCACAAGGTAATAGCCAAAAAAAAAAAAAAAAAAAAAAAAGATACAGAGTACTACTACTAATATTTAATATATTCCCTCAACATCATTATTCAATATCCATGTTTCCTAAAACAAATTAAATATTACTAATGATAGATTATTATCCACTCACCAACCACATCAGATTCAAAAAAAGAAATTAAAAAGAAAAAAACAGAAATAAAAAAAAATAAAAATAAAAGTGGGAATATTACCATGGCTGTTCTTGGACTGATCCCCTAAAACAATAAAAACATATGAAATTAAAAACTAAAAAAAAAAATGATAGTAACAAAAAATGATTTAATTCACAATAACAGTCGTAATAATATTCACAAACACGAACAATGATCAAGTAACTAACCATATTATGAAGGTAATCTAACCCACCGATAACACTTTTGTCAAGACGAAAAGATCGGCATGTTAAAATAGTTGATGACAAATCGTCATACACTGTATAGTCCATAACTTTGTATAATGTTACCTACTGAGGATTTCAAGTGAATATGGGTTAGGAATTGGAAATAATGCGGTTGGTGATGGTGACTGGTTCTAAGAAGGCTAGGCACATTTGCAACGTCGACCAGTCGGTCGCTTGCGGTCGGCGAAGGGGAAATTGACGAACGGGGTTTAGCTCTCGACTGAGAGCTAATTCACAAACAAACAAAAAATTTATGTTGTATTCGTGTGTGCCTTGTCAAGATAGAACTTGTGTTTCTACTTTTTAAGTGAGTGAATCAATGCGTATGCACAGCCAGCACCTACATAAAATGTTCTGTTTGAGGAGTAGGTGGTATGTTTATTGAACTTTTCATACTCAAGGTCCAAACTATTTATGCATTGTATAATAATTTTAAACCAAATTACCAAACCGAAACAAATACACACTCCTTTTACAAGAATAGATTATTTTTTAACATTTTACAAAAGTGAACCATGTACTTTTAGATAGTGACTACACTATGCAAAGAAACTTTCAACCCATGATAGTCAACCTCATTCTACCATAGTTAAAAGGGCATTTATTGGCACACTCTCATTTGTTATTTGTACACTCAAATGTACAAACCGATAAAGCAGCATATGATAAATGGGTCGCGTTTTAGTGTGGTCGCGTTTTAGTGTGTTGAGTTTAATTGGGTCGCGTTTTAGTGTATATTCGAGTTTTACTTGGGCCGCGTTTTACATGTTTTGAGTTAAATGTGTCGCGTTTTAAAAAAATATTGTCGCGTTAATGTCGTAAAAAGCCACTCTTTATGGACCGTTTAAGAAATTTCCTCATAATTTTATGCATCTCTTGTGCGCCTCACTAACACACAAGCCTAAAAACAAAACCAAATGCAGTTATAGTAACCAAGCGCAAGCCCTTTTTTGTGCGCCACACTACAAAGTGCCTGCGTACCAAGAAACCAAGGGCACCTATAGTAACCAAGGGCCACCAACCTCTTGTGCGCCTCACTAAAAACAAAACCAAACGTATATAAGTATTAAATGGGTAGATGGAATTATGAAGAAAGTAAAGGCAAGAGTTGTTATAGATAGTAAATAGGTAGATTCGGGTATTTGAAATAGGCATTTCCGCTTCGAGGGAGCTCTCTAGCGCGGACCCGGTTTAGACAACGTAGTCTAGACCTCCCGCTGTCGAACTGCGACACGAAGCACTTAATAAGAAATTCACCTTTCAAAAAAAAAAGTAAATAGGTAGATGGTTCTATAAATGAAAGTAAAAGCACAGTGAAAAATTTGACAGGGGTAATGCTTTAAATGGACAGGGAAAGATATTTACTTCTTATATGTATTAAAGGATCATTAAATAGAGGTAAGTCATTAAATAGAGGTAAGTGAGTAGCTTTTTTTTTAAATGTGAATTTGTTTTATAAAGTGCTTCGTGTCGCGAATCGACAGCGGGAGGTCTAGACTATGTTGTCTAAACCGGGTCCGCGCTAGAGAGCTCCCTCGAAGCAGAAATGCCTACTTCAAATACCTAATGGGGGGAAACCCCCTACTAATCCGCCCAAACGCACGACAATTAATAAGGGTAAACCCTTGCTTTTTCCAAGATTCGAACATGGGATTACCAGGCCCAAACACCTTCATTAAGACAATTAAAGGTAAATGAGTAGCTAGTCAAATAAACATAACACATGCTCAAACACAATGCACAACTTTAGTCGCTTTTGAGTCAAGAGGCTATATAGAATATTTAAGTGCGTTTAGTTTATTTTGGTAAGGGTCACGTTCAATGCAAAACCATTATTTTGTACAGAACTTTACAGAACCACTTTGGACCAATAATAATTTAGTATTATTAAATATTTTTATTTAATTGAAAAGGGTATAATAGTAAAAACTTATATTTACTTTTTTTTTTGATTTTTTTATTATTAAAACGTTTTTTACCCATAATTTTCGGATTTTTTTTTTTTTTTTTTTTTTTTTTTTTTTTTTTTTTTTTTTTTTTTTAAGTTTTTGATTTATACAGCATGCATGTTTTCAAAAAAATCTCAAGTGCATATATGTTTTTTTTTTTTCCAACAGACATGTTTTTAAAAAAAATTAAGTGCACAAGTGTTTTTTGGTTTTGTTTTTTTGTTTGTTTTTTTTTTGTTTTAATTTTAAAATATAGTAAATTTACATGTGTTTCTTGCATTTAGACGTTAAACTTATTTGCTTAAAATGGTAATTGCATATATGTTTCAAGTGTACATTATTTGATTATAGAAATTTATGACCAAAAATATAAAAATACACATGTAACCTCTAACAATTTATAACAAACAAAGAACACATATAGTATACACAAAAGTTAATATTAACTGAAATACAATTTATGTACAAGTATATTTTTAAATATAAATGTGCACGCCGTTTTAAAACATGCATGCACTCTTCACTTTCTCGTCCAATTCTTTTGAACATATGTGCACGCATTTCAAAAACATATGTGCACGTTGCGCTTTCTCACCAAATTCATTAGAATATAGATGCACGCCTTCAAAAAACATGTATGTTTCCGGTGGCCACATAAGCTTCAATCAAAGACGTATTTCTAGAGCACCAATAACACAATACCTGTTTCAAAACAAAAACTAAAAATTAAATACTTGATCCAACTATCATTAACTATTATTATTAAAAACTAAAATGCATTCATTGGCCTTCACTTCTCGTTATTATCTTTTAGAATGCAAAGTGACCAACTTTTATATCCTTTATTACCCATCTTCTTCCCTACTGCTACTGCAACTCACAAAACCATTCATATACGTATTATATGCTAACTTTGATTTAACATATACATATCAATGATAAGTAACATCAATGATATTGCAACTTGTTATTTAATTGAAGTCACCTTTAATCTTTAATCGATATTTCAAGTTGAATAAACAAAAAACCTTTAAAAAATTAGATCAAAGCACAAATTTTGCCCAAATGTATAGATTATTATCCATTTTAACAAAAATATATTAACTAAACTACCATATCTAATTCTACTTACCAAATCTACATGTTTCAAAAAATACGGATCGGTGTCATTCGCACTCTTCAAAAACTTACCCACAAGATCTGAGTAATCTTTTTTCGCTCACAATATCATCTTTAAAAATATCATCATTCATTTTAAAAAGTAAACATATAATATTAAAAAGGTTGATCAAAAGATGTAGATATGAAATAAGTTACTTACAAATGAGGTTGTTTCGGATCTGCAGTGTCATTTGCACCGGTCAAAAAAAACTTACCCTCCTCTTTGTGTTTCATAAAATCGGTTTGCAACCAGATCTGGTGGTTCATTGTTGGTTGCTCAAATATGCCACGGCTAGTGGTGATGATAAAGAGGGATCGGCTAGGGTTTAGGATGAGGAAGAAGGATATAAAAAATGAAGATGATTAGATCTAGAAGAAACTGAAAATAAGAAGTGATAGAGAGAGAGAGAGATGTGGGTTACGGTTTAAAAAATCTATTAATGTGTAATACCTATACTACCCTTTCAGCTTTTTGTTTAATTAAAAAATAAACCTTCATCTTTTGTTTAATTGTAATTTTGGCACATTTAATCTTAACCTTTGATTAAACTCATCTAATGGCCCATATTGGTTTAAATGGTTCTGCAAAGTTCTGTACAAAACATGGTTCTGCATTGAACGCTACACATTTTGGTAATATGTAGAAAATATGTTTGTTTTTGTAAAAGAGTTATTTTATATTTTGTCAGTCTCAAAATTATTTTTTTTAGAAAAAACATACACACAGTTTAAAAAAAGCGAGACAATGAAGTTCTTTTTCCAATCAAATACTATCTATGACTACTAAACTTTATTTTGATTTGTTGAAATGAAAAACGAACAATTATTTTAAAACATCTCAAATACAAAGTTGGACAATAATTTTAAAACAGCAAAAGTACCTGTCACAACCTATCACAAAATACATGTTCACATGGGCTTACTGATAGCTAGTCGCAACATCATGTTTTGAGTATGATATTCTTAATACGAAACTCTAGAAAACAAACTTCGTCGGCAAGTGATCAGGGACTACATATCAAGCGTATGTTATTATAGAATGACCATGCATGGCAGTAATGTACGCGAAATTATTTGTTGGGGAGAACTCTTGATATCTTATGAGGATAGCAATATTCGCTGTGTCATATTCATTTTAATATGTTTTCTAATCACAATATTGCTTAATCCATCTCGTGTATTTAGCCGAGTGAAGGCACTTATATGATGCAAGTGTTTTGGTAAGTGCCACGGATGGCGTCAAACAACACAATTATGATTAGCAAATAGCAAGTGGGAATTCATTCCTAAACAAGAGGTTGGTGTCTTTAGAAATAATGTGATAATAGCCTTTTGTAAGCCAATACTTTCACATACTACTATCGACTACTCCGACATTTATGAGACAAAACTTCAACATATAACTTTTTGGTTGATGCTCCTTCAAGTATCGCTTGGCTAAACGACATTTGACTAGAGATAATTGTTTTCACTGTCATACACTTTTTTAAAATGAAAAACTGAACATTTATACTTGACCGCACCGTTGAGGGTTTGATTATCGAATCGATACACTCGAGTCACGTTCACTCAAACTTCATGAAGATATGAAGAAATAGGAGAAAGGTTCTCAAATACCAAAATGAAAACAATGGCAAACATTGGCTAGGAATTTGTCAAACACGTTGCATAGTTATTGTACCATTGGGCCTTGTTTTTCATTGGGCCTGCTCGTCTTTGGCCATTGAGGTCGTTTGCTGAATTTTTCAAATTTGAAGTAGGGGGTGTTCATAATCCGAGATCCACCTAACCAAAACTGAAACCGAAGTGAGCCGAGAAAAACCAAATCGAATTTGTAACCAAACCGAGTTTGGCAAAATCAAATTTGTGACGTAATTTTACGACATATACTAAAGTTTATATATGTTACGAAAGGAACTTTTTGAGCCAAACGTTTCAAAATGTGATAATTGTAAACTTGAAAACAGCATCTACTTTAACTAGAAGTGTAGAAGTTTATGTAGTTTTATTTACAACTTACTAACTATTTTATGGTTTGTTTGAAATGTGGGACAAATTGTTTTGATTTATTTGTATTTAGAAAATGCAAGCATAGCTATTAAGCCATGTCAAAAGTTCAGAGATTTCGGTGGCCCTAGCGGTAACAAAACCTAGGCCCCTTCGGTGTGCAAAATCACACTAACATTCGATAATTCTCACAAATGACTCAGTAAATTCATTGTAACAAACGTATAAATATATAAATAAAGTGGATGCAACGAGATAAATAAAAAGGAAGAATTGCTATTGTCCTACAAGCATATTAATACTAGGGGTGGCAATTCTCGACACGACACGATAAACGACACGAACCCGACACGAAGTTAAACAGGTTTGGGTTGAGGATAAACAGGTTTGGGTCAAAAACAGGTCAACCCGTCTAACCCGTTTAATAAACGGGTCGTGTTTGGGTTGAGCAAATGTTAAACAGGTCAACACGTGAACCCGTTTAAGTATATAAGCCTCTAAAAATAAAATATATAACTTGGTTTTAATGTTGGATATGGATTAAATGTAATTTGTTATGTACTTAATATGAGCGAATTACGATTATAACTCATATTTTATTGAAATTGACGCTTATAACTCAGATATCTATCATTGAAATTATCGTATAGTTATCTGTATGGTATTTTTATTATATTTTAAATCCTTATATCATTTTTGCATTTAAGCTAGTTAAATCAACAAACCACCAACCTTATTCACTGCTTGACCAATTTATTTAAACAGGTTAAACGGGTCACAAATGGGTTACGCGTGTTATGCAGGTCTGGGTTAGGGTTGAGCTTCTTGACACGATTAATAAATGGGTCGTGTTTGGGTAGAGGTTATTTCAACCCGCCAACCCGCGAACCCGAGTAGGTCAACACGAACACGACTCGATTGCCACCCCTAATTAATACACCGATCATTTTATTTTTGAATTGTTTTATTTACAAGCGTTTTTAATCGTTGATCAAGTTTTCTAACCAACTAAAACTCAAAATATATGCATGTCAGCCTGCTAGATAATAACTTCATGGATGAATGTCTCAACCAAAATAATACAAAACAAATCATGTTGTTATATTAGATTGAAACAGAACCAATTAAGTAGACAAATAGCAAGCAATGATAGTAGTATATAACAACTCTTAAAATTAGAATCTTGATTTAAAAAAAGTTTAAGAAAAGCAAATAATATCGAAAAGAATCAATGAACAAATTTTAGACTAAAATGTGACCATGTTGATTGATCAGAAATTCAAAGGATAGGTATATTATATTGTGTTCTTATTTTCCCCTGGTTTGCATATTGGGCTTTTAAATAGCTTTAAGTGATAATCCTATACATACAACGGGCTTCTAGAAATGGTACCGTACACCTTTAAAATATGACCCAATTCCTGGCCTGGTCAAAAGCGTAGCCAAGATTTAGGTTCACAATACCAATCAACAACAATGTCAATTTTTTATAAGAAAAAAAAAAGCAAATATGTTTTTTTTTTTGGATGACAAATATTTTTAATAAAATAAAAAAAATTACAAAACACACACTCACTCATATATAAGCCATCCTGAAACAAGCGGCTTACAAGTTTAAAGACTCATAAATAATCTCATTATAATAGACGTAACGCTATAAACAACTACAATAATGAAATATACTACTCCAGTGTTGCGCCAGGGTTTTAATCAACATTCCAAAAATAGTTAAAATCATGAAAATCTTTGACATAAAAATAGTTACTTATACTTGAAAATGGTTCTCTTAAAATATATGAACCGACTTTCAATATTGTAAAATAGCATACGTACACTATAGAGACCGTCATATAGTTATGTCACGTTTTTTTAAGTGTCACGAAATACATTCTCATAGAGTTACGGGAAACCCCGAACGAGCACAACATGTTGATAAGCTATTTAACAAAGCCAAAAAAAAAATAGTAAAGCTTTTGAAAAATCTGAGCTCTGTAATGCTGATTGCCTTTTACTAAAAGGTTTGCCAATTGTGATATTTCATGTTGTGTGAGAAGTTACTTAATTAAATAGTTGTGAGTTCAAGTCCGACTTAACACATGTGAAATAAATTAATTGTGAGTAAACTAGTTGTCGTTAAAAAATAATAATAATGATCTTTTGGCATCATCTTTGATCACAAAGAGGTAAAGAGCCATACAAAATCCGAGATGAACAAAACAATAACGACAATAAATAACTATGCCGTCAAAATATTTAGAGATAACAAGGAAAGAAAAGCAAAGTAAACCTTATGAAATAAAAAGCGAGTTTTAATGACAGCTATTACTATTCTAACCTAATGGAAGGTTCCAATGGTTTAAAGCCCCGTCATTAGTGCGAGGCAAGTTCAATAACAGGAATGTGAAACTTGGACCTCCGCTCCCAATTTAATCTCATTGAACCTCCGGCTGTTGATATATTATATAACCTCCAAGTTTGCTTTAATTGGACCCCTTAAATACTTTGTTTGGCAAATAACAGTCGCTAAAACTCGTTCTTTTTACTGGTTTGTTAATTTTTATTGACCGTTTTCAAAACCCCAAAAATGAAAAGAATATAATTTGTCTATTTCAATCAATACAGTAAAACAGGAATGTGAAACTTGGACCTCCGCTCCCAATTTAATCTCATTGAACCTCCGGCCGTTGATATATTATATAACATCCAAGTTTGCTTTAATTGGACCCCTTAAATACTATGTTTGGCAAATAACAGTCGCTAAAACTCGTTCTTTTTACTGGTTTGTTAATTTTTATTGACCGTTTTCAAAACCCCAAAAATGAAAAGAATATAATTTGTCTATTTCAATCAATACAGTAAAACAGGAATGTGAAACTTGGACCTCCGCTCCCAATTTAATCTCATTGAACCTCCGGCCGTTGATATATTATATAACCTCCAAGTTTGCTTTAATTGGACCCCTTAAATACTTTGTTTGGCAAATAACAGTCGCTAAAACTCCTTCTTTTTACTGGTTTGTTAATTTTTATTGACCGTTTTCAAAACCCCGAAAATGAAAAGAATATAATTTGTCTATTTCAAGTAGCATGTAAATGAGACGAGATAACTCATGAGTTATTTGATATTGACTAGTAAACTACTTAAAATTGACTTGATTTAAATCAGTAAAGTATATTTTTAAGTTCGAGCTATTCGAATATTTTTTTAAGTCGAGTTCGAGCTTCAAAATACTCAACTCGTTAAGCACGCGAGCCTTATCAAAGTTCAATTAAATTACACTTTAACCCTTTTAAATACATATATTTACTTATTGTTCATATAAATTGAGTCGAGCTTGATATGCCGAGTATTCATCGAGTTCAAATCTTAAATGTGGAAATAATCGTGCTTGAGTTTTATATGACAATGACGAGTCGAGCTAGAGTCAAGTTTTGAGCTCGAACTCGAGCTTGATAGTACTCGGCTTGACTCGGCTCGTTTACAACCATAATTTCAGGTAACGAATGCCTTTTTATATGGTCGAAAACAACCACGTACGTCTTATATGCAACGATATAAACTAATATTGGCCTTACAAACCATATAGGTTCTTTATTTAACATGCTTGCCATTTACTTTACAATTTTTCAAAACTTCACTTCCTGTAGCTACAACCTGACTACTATTTTTCTTAGATCTTATGAAGATTGACTCAAAATAAAAAACTTCCAACTGATTTATTGCAAGATAACATGTTGCTAGTATGCTAGAGATAAAATTCTTTACCTTAGACCGATGTAGTTTTGACTAATCGATCGTTGGGACCCTCACACTTGCTCTCTTTATCAAATCTACAAACAAAAAACATAATAACAAGTGACCATCAAACCAATCACACAAACACACTTTAGAATACACTCACACTTATACACATACACAAAATGAACAAATCTTGTTTCGGTCATGTAGTTGGCCAAACCACCTTCATATTAGAGCATCACATCAGGAGTTGATAAAACCAATGTTTAAAAATCGGGTTTTCAATTGACTCGCTCAAATAGCCGTTCACCAAATCACTGTAACCGGTTCAACCAGTTAGACTGCCGAGTCAAACTGATTTTCTCTCCAAAAGAATTCACTTAGCCGAACACCTCTCAAAACTAAGTAAATTATAGGTAATTCTACCTAACATATTATACCCATATTTTTAATGGTTAAAGTAGCTAAGATCATCTACAATGCATCAAGTCTTTCAAGACTTGATGCATTTAATGCAATTAATTTTCTAATAAATTCTATGTCTCAACAAGTCATTTTCTAAAACCTCCTCCAATGCAAAAAAGCTTTCTAAAAGCTTTATAAACCTTCTCAACTAGTATCATTTAATGAAAATGACTTGGTGAATTTGTTGTCAAACGCTTGACATTCACCAAGCTATTCAACTAAAAGTCATTAGCAAAGCTTTTGCCACAATGAGTCAAGTCATTCAAATGACTTTTTCAAATAGTAAAAAGTCTTTTGTAAACCTTGCATTGCAGTTGCTCTAAGATACAACTACTTACTAACATTTTTTTTTCGATTACTTAGGTGCTAACCTTTGCAAAAGACATAAAAGCATGAGTAGATCTATTATTTTAGAAGGCATAAGTATAAAGTTAGTCTAAGTCTTGCATTTTGTTTTAATTCCAGCCTTACTTAATGGATTTTCTTCTTTATTCTAAGGTAAAACATAACTTAGTATAGTTTAGTAACAAAATTCACTATCACCGCTATTCTCGTTAACAAGACCGTAACCACCATATAATTTTTACATTATACAAAAAAGTTCTAATGCAATGTAATATGTTACCAGCAGACTAAAATTAGTCGATCAGTTAAACATATGACATGAAGTCAAACTGGGTTGACCCGGGTCAACCGAAACCCGATGGTTCGATCTGGATTTTAAATTCTCAAACAACCGCCCTCTTCTGGCCGGTAAGATGATCGGTCACCGGTTCAACCGGCCAGGTCGAACCGGGTTTTAAAACATTGGATAAAACATCACACGTTAAGGTGGTGACATGTAGGCAACCACTTGTGAAAGTGATGCCTTATTACATGCGGTCTTATTTGTCTAAAAAGGCTTTATATGTGTGATTCTTACACGACTTTTCTTGTTATACTCCCTAGTCTTTATATCCTAAACTTTATTTTATCTCTAGTTTATGTGAAAATGTAAATGAAACTTTTTATCCCTAATTAAACTTCAAGCTTAAACATATCCTTATACTTTGACGACATCTTGATGATCATTACACCGCGTATTATTAGGCCACCACTCATTCAGTTTATTATTACGATCACTTGCTTTTTTCGTAATGGTGATTCTTTCATAGAGGTCTGCAAGGAAAAATCAAAAATACCTACGGTAACGAAAAATGATATTTGTGCCAATTAGTATGCCTACAAATTTGATTGGTCATTTTCAAGAAAATTAAAGAAAGACTTTGCATCATTTATCGATAATGGTGAGGAGTGAGAAGATATATACGGAATGTAGGTATATTTTTAGGCTTGTAAATTAAGCTTGTATAACATTACTCGTCTGAAAATATCATTATACTTCGCAATGCTTTTATATAACGCCTTTTTGGCGAAATATAAATTAATTTCAATAAGCTAACAAGATGCTAAAAAAAGAGGGAAATTAACAAGTATTTATTACAAATAGTTAATGGGTTGCAAATCCATTCAAGCAATTCGAGTCGAGTAATCTTAGACCTATGAACCTTTTTTTGAGTTTTTTTTGTTTGGGCTAAAATTTACGCTTTATAACATCACATGTGACTTGTTTTTTTAAAAATCAATTTTTAAAATAACAAATCAACTAAGATTTAACTAATCATATTTGATTTTTCAGGGCGTATATTTGAATACGCACGAAAAAAAATTGAAAAAAAAGTTTGTCGAAAGTATATTAAAGTGCTTATGTATAGAAAGATAATTTAATTATCGTCACAATGTGTATGATTCGTTTCACGTAACGATTAAAGATTTATGAGATATTTTATTTTTAAAAAAAATGATGAAAGTACATTTTTTTTTCCTTTGACGAAAAAATAAATAGTTGAACTTTTCTCTTTGCTACACATATTGAGATTGCCTTGAAACCTAACGAAACATAATCTTCAAATGGTGAGTGATCAAGATGAGCAAATTGTGGACTTTACATGGGGAGCTCTTAAACTCTATAAAGGTTTTATTATACAACAATTTTTGAATGTATTACTTATAATGTAATGGGGTATTCTTTTTGAATGTATTACTTATAATAGTTGATGTTTACTTTTTTCTAAAACATAAGTTAATTCAATAATAAGTACATTATAATTAAAATTTTGTAACTTCACACTTGAGTAATTACTCCATATTACAATTGAACTTACAAGAAACAACATGGTCATTAATTTGCCAAGTCTAGATTTGTATATTTGTATAGTTGTCACTATAGTAATATGACTTAAAATAACAGAGATAAATGTTTATAGTCAATAGCTATTTTATACCACTGCAATATATAACAGTAAGAAATGTCCATTAAGAATTGCACTTACGTAAGTTAATAAGCAAAATAAATTCATAAAAGAGGTCCTACAAAAGAAATGCTAGATCTACAAAAAGTTTATAAAATCATGTTCACATAATTATTTGGCAACCAAATATCAAATATAAAGAAAAAAGAAAATTAATATACTATTTTGTAATATGATTGGACCACTACACAAAAAGTTTACAAAATTATATACACACAATGACTTGACAACCAAATATGGAAGGTGAGAAAGAATAAAAAGAGGCTATGATGCAACATAATTAGACAATTATACTTGCAAATCATTGTGTAAGTATAATTTTGTGGACTCGTTGTTGATGTAGCATTGATCTTCCTACAACATCCTTCTAGTAAATTAGGATAAATGATAACGTTTAATCCCAACTAATGTCGATTTTCAATTACAAGACCTTTTATAAAAAACTAATTCATTTATCTTATAATAAAAAAAAATTAAAGAAATTTTGCCATAGAAAGTCATTTGGAAGAAAATGGTGTAAGCATGACGATTTTGGTTTTCTTTGAAATAAGGATGGCGAAAAAAAAATCGTAGTCAATGGGACATTACCAGGATGTTCAAGTTGACCGACAATGGAAACAAGTAGGGGTCAGTTTCAAACGGCTTGCAAAGATGTTATAAGGTTGTGTGAACCGACCTAATGAACCCCGCAAATATATAAATAGTCAGGTCAAGGGTAAGGTTATCACTTATCGGGTGTCGGTTACGTAGAACTTTTTCGCGCTGGTTATTTTAGCCCACATTTATGTAAACAGATCGTTATTAACCAGAAAGTGTTTTGATCCATTTATTTTGCTCTTGCTAGATGCTACTTTTGGTTTTGTACAACATTTTTCCTAATGTTCCATCGCTATTTCTTTTGGGTTTTGCTAATGACAGCCCTAAGGGTTGTCGTTAATATGATCATTTTTATTACAAATATTTGTAAGAAACTAATTCATCCCCATGAGAATGAAGTGTTTGTTGTGTATCCAGATTTTTAGGGATTTTATCAACTTTTATCGAAAATGTCAACCAATAAGAATCACTCATTACTTCATATGTAATAAAATCAAGCTCTTAACAACAACCCTTAAGGCTGCCATTAGCAAAACCTATTTCTTTTTCTCCTAATATGCAATAATTGAACCCCGATATTTTACATTAGAGAATTGATTTGAACACTCAAATTTTTGATTAGGACACTCCATTGTGTGCATTGAATACTTGTACAATGTTCACAATGTGCTTTAACTGTTTGTATAATTGAGTGTCCCAATCACAAAGTTGAGTGTGCAAATCGCCTCCATTTATATTATAGTTTCTTTGAGGCTTTATTTTTTGTTTGTTACAAGTATTATTATTATTTTTTTTTGTTTGACGACATTGTACAAAACTTAAATTTAATAATCGGATCCATTACTGTGTTAGCTTTTAGGCATATTTTGCAAAATTCGAATTTGGCTTGATTTAACCTGACCTGATAGCACTCCTAGAATTAAGTAATCTCTCAATTATGATATTGGGATGTTCTATGATTTCTTCACAAATTCATGTTACATTTATTTACTGTATAGATATGAATATGAATAATTTTGTGAATGTGACAAAGGTATTTATTTTTGTGATCTTATTGATGCGTTGTCACGTAGTAGAAATTATGTTATTCATATATATCGATGTCGTAAGTTATTTGTACGTATAGTTTCTAAAAAACAGTTATTGATTTCATTTTGTTTAAATTCTTCAAAACATGATACTTCCTTAAATTTACTAATATGAATGTATGATTATCTCACAATTATCTTTCAGTTTTCATAAATCCCTTCCACATTTTAATCAATTATTGCACTTCTAAGCCCCAAATATCACTTCACAAACTCATTAATAACTCCTTATTACTCGATAAGAGCTCATTTGGAATCACGAAAACACAACAATCAACAACGATGATGAAAATGAGATGTTCCTCACTTCACCAATTTCGTACCGGTATTTGCTTTATTTGTTTGTTTTTTAATTTTATCACACGAGCTTATAAAGAGGTTGATCCCTACTTAAATCAAATGTGATACTAATAATATGTGTATGAGACTGAAGACTGGGTATATGCTTTAATATATGTGAAAAATGCATTCTAACTATTAGCCTTTTTCACATCCCACATTGGTAGAAAATAAGACATTCGAGCCCGTTATATGTTGGTTGAAGTTATGACTCATTAGTATACATGGTTATTAGTCGAACCCAGATGATGCACACTTTGATCATACAATATGTCAGGTTGGTTATTTTCTTAGTTCTAGAATCCTTGTATTTATAAATCAACTTGGTTCTAACGAGAAGAGTTTCGACTAGAAGCAATGATTCACACTATCGTGTGATTGGACTTTTGAAGAGGTTTTTTTTATTGCATTTTGATTTATTTATCTAGGTTTTCAAGTTGATATTGCGAGCCGACTAAATAAAAGACGACTAACTTTTTGTGTAGCTCGGAATCAGTGTTGCATACTTGTCTAGGGTGATACATATCACCCATTTCAAGGTGAATGAGATCAAAACTAAATTTGCTTAGGATATGCATGGGTCACTTGGGGCCTATCATTTTATTTTGTTTAGGGCACTGTCAAACCATGATCTCATACCTTAACTGTATCTCACCACCCATCAATAATATCATTCCACCTCATCTCATACCTCATTATACTTTTTTAGTGGCAACCATGATTTCATAACTCATATAATTTTATTTTCTTATTTTTTATATTCATAATTATATTAAACAATTTAATAAAAACATAATATTTCATTAATAATAATAAGAAAAATTACATAAGACTTTAAAAAAAAAAGAAATCACTATTGCCAAAGAAAATTTTATAGTTCACAAGCATTAGGAGGCCACCAAAATGCCCACAAAAGAGAGAGAAATCTTGCAAAAAGAGATCAAAGAATGAGGTTTCTTTCAAGTCCAATGTTTTCAGCAGCTGCTGCTATTGTTCTAGTCTTTCTTCACTTCCTCTCCATGGCTATAGCAACAACAACAATAATCGATCACTCGGTATTCAGGTACACTCAATGATCCACAAACCTAATAATAATTCCATGCTTTCTACTTCTTCATCAGGGTTCAAGAGCTTTTATGGACAAAAAGGATGGTCCTCAAGACCACATGTTGATCAAACCGAATCGGCAAAGATTGTCGTGCAACCTTGAAACCGAGCCATGCCGAATTGGTGGCACCGGTGTTGCCGCTCAGTATAGGGCCAAACCGAGCCCATACCGTGACCATTGCCAGTGCCCTTTAAGTTAAGAAATTGGCCTCAAATAGTATTGGAGTTCACTCATCTATGCATTGAGGTTTATGATTCAACAATTTCTGAATGTTTTAGTTCGTGTAAGGTTAAATATAACACTATACTTATAATGTATTTGAGTTGTTTATTGATGACGTACCCTCCGATCAGTTCGAAGGACCCCCCTTTCGGCCTCAGTCGAATTTGCATTACGAAGACCCAAGTCTTTCTTCATAAGTCATTGGTGGCGTAAAACCATTCATCATTGACATGGTTACCAGTTGGGAATTCGCCAGCCGAAGGCCTAGGCCCTTCGGTGTCTTCTCTTGAAGACGCCAAGACAAAGGAGAACCTTGACTTGGTCTTCCCCCACGTTCCCACTATTTCCTTAGCTTCCCCGCCAAGTCCGAGATAGTGGGGATGAAGCCCTAGCGGTTACCACAAATCAGGGGACGCCCCCCATGATCTCCTAAACGTGTGCTAACACTCTCCAAGCTATTTTCATCACCTATAAATAGGTTGGACAAGTCATTTCAATGGTATGTTCACTTAACACAGTATTTCACATACATCATATTATTTACAACTCATATCACATACTTACTCTCACGCCGGAGGTGGTTCGCAGGGCCCAACCCCTGCGCAATCACTTAACGAAGTGTCTACTATTTCTTATTGCAGATTGGCTACAAGTTTGGCGCAAGCATATCACCCTTCATACCCTTCGATCACCATCGAAGGCCTGGTCGTACGAATTATTGTACAATCAGTGACGCCATCCGTGGGACCAGCTACTATTGGTCTCTTTATTCCAAACTTACACCCAGTCAATCACTCTCACTAGTTTTACGGCATGAATCAATGAAGAGAAGATACACCCCCTCCGGGTTTCTCGACCTTGACACCAATCCCAGTCAATGATCCTAACAACCTTCCCAATATAACCGCATCCACTTTTACCACACGATCTCACCCTGAAATAACTCCCAACAACCATGCTTTAACCTCGGCTAACCCTGAACCGGTAATTAGTCCGGCGTTTGTCGAAGCTAACATCGAAGCATTAGAATCTTTACTAAGGGCTCGAAGGAAGCAAGCTCGGAATGTGGAGATGCGTAGGGAGTTAGAATACTCAAGCGATGAATATGACGAAGAATTGGAGATGGAGACTAGGCCCTTGGCTCCTGGGGCTACACGCTCAGTGCTAAGGATAGGGTCTCCGAGCAGTCGAAGGCCTAGTGGAAGGTCGGTTGGTTTTGAAGACGTTCCGGAGAGGGCTCCGACTAGACGGGAAGGCACGATAGAAGGCTCCAATGGAAGGAGTCACCGAAGGGATGCTACGGAGGTTAATTTGCCACCACTTTTGGCGGCTCATTTGGGAAGAACTGAGGCAGGGGTTCCGTTGCAGCCTTCTCACGCATCCGGCGTAGAAGGCAATCCATCTCAAATGAATGGGGGAGGAAATCTTCCTCCTCATGGTATGTACCCTCCTTTTCAGGCTCAATCTTACCCTCAAGGGGTTTATCCCCCACCTAATGGGCAGGCTAGCAACCCCAGTTTTACTCAACCATACGGAAGTATGCCCTACGGGCAACCTATGGTATATCCTTCGTACCCTGTCGGAAGTCACCCACCTTATATACCTACTGCTTACCCTCAATATGTTAACCAAAACCCTGTTGGAATACCTCCAAATCATAACCCGTACAATGTTGACCCTACCTACATGCCACCTTATAACTACCTTTTCGGAATCCATGGGCTCTACAACACCCTTCGTAAGATGGATAGAAGACTACCCTTTGCCTGATGGTTTGAAAATGCCCACGCATATTGGTACCTACGATGGGAAAGGGGATCTGGATAACATTTTACACTTGTTCGAAGGGGCTATTAGAATGCAGAAGTGGGTTATGCCTGTTGCTTGTCACATGTTTACATACACCCTACGAGACTCTGCCCGTATATGGTGGAACGGGCAAAAACCAGGTAACATTGTGAATTTGGATGATCTCAAGGCCAAGTTCAGATCACATTTCAGCCAACAGAAAAAGTTTACAAGAACGCACCTAACAGTGCACAACATCAAGCAGAAGGAGAACGAGAGCACCAGAGCTTTCATCACCAGATACACCGATGACACGTTACAGATAATGGGCTTGCACGAGGACCAACGCATCTCAGGTTTCGTGCATGGCCTACGAAACAAAAGTTTGGTTGAATTCCTCTCCACTGATCTCCCTGCAACCTATAAGGGTTTGGTGGAGAAGGCTTACACCTGGATCGAAGCAAAAGAAGTGTCTACCAACGGGGCTCCGGTCGAAAATAAAGAAAGTCACAATAAAGCCCCGAAGCATCCTTCGTGGGAAGGGTCAAGGAACAAACACAAAAACAGGGACAGGTTTACACCGTACCACAAAAACATCAACCATGGGCTCTTGGCTAATCTGTCCAAATCTCCAAAGGAGATACTTGCTACGAAAAAGGCTGCGAAGACCTTTGATCCTCCTCCTCGCTTGGCAAACAGAGGAAGGCCCAGAGATACTTCCAAATTCTGCTATTTCCACGACGATTACGGACACGACACTAACAACTGCAGAGAGCTCAAGAAACAGATAGAAGAGGCCGTAAAGACCGGCCAATTGGGACACTTGGTGAAGGGTATAAAGAAAGGTAAAGACAAGGTCTCCGACACACAGTTGGGGAAATATACCACATGTTGTTCCCTATTCACTATCGTTTAAAAGCGATTAAGTACTTAAAAACAAATTTAACTGTGAATAATGACTGAAAGTAATGTAAGTAAAACACAGAGTATTTTCAACATCATATTCTTATTAGAAATCAATCAAAAGAATACGTTACCCAAGTACTTGCGGAATAGTACTTGGGATTGAAATGACAAGGTTTGGGGTGACTCCTCTCTAAGCTCAGGCTAAGTCTGAGCACAACTCTTAGAACCCACTGAGCTAGCTCAAGGATAAAGTTGTATTTGGAGGAGTGAAAAGTTGGCTTGTGTGTATGTGTGTTTTTACAATTCACAAGCTTAAACTTTTCACTCTTCTTCTTATGCTATTTATACAAGTATGATATTTAACTTTAACCTAGAAGACAAAAACATAGATCACAGCAAACACGAATATTGATGTATTCGGTTACTGTTCACCTTTCTATTTATAGTAGGCGGCGAGACTATTTCCTTTGACAGAGAATCACCGCTTACTATAAATGGGAAGATATGATCTTCATAGATTGAGACTATGTATAAACTGGATAAACACTTGAGGGACTTAGTTTTATCTGGGTAAAACTTTCCCGCCTAGTCCAGCTCATTCTTCAGTCTTTAAAACCTTCAGTCTCTTCCTTCGTTTGTCTTCAGTGTTTAACAGTTGGAGAGGAGTCGAAAGGATTCAGTGAGTTATTGTCATCACTCACTGAATCCACTATCTTCTTCTTGACTTAGTCTTCACCCTTTAAGTTCCGCCTTGCAGAGTGGAGAGGCTCCTTCTTCACCTCATACTAAGTGTCCTGAAGATAGCTCACTGAGAGACTATGCACTCAGTGACCTGATTGTGTTTAATGGATTAAACACTTAGGTTATTTTCTATTCAAATCCTAGTTTAAGGGGTTTGGGTATTTACTGAACCCAACAGTCTCCCCCTATTTGGATATACAAATAGCCTAAGTGTTTGATCAGTGTAAGTGAGCAAAAAGGCTTCTTCTTACACTGAATGTACTAATGAATACAATAAGGAACATTTGAGTAATTTGACAAAACATACATCTTTTATTGATCAGATTACATATTTCCTATCACTAGTACAAAAGGATAAAATGATGTCAGTCCAGATGGATACCCAGTGCTTCGAGCTTCACTTTCTTGGTGATGAGTGTTTCCCTGTCAGGATGGTCTCTTATCTTTGCATTTAGGTCTTGACAGAACCTGATGTTTGCTGGGGATTGGATCTGAGAGGCCACTGGGATGTAGCTGATCATTGTAGCCACTCCTGCCTGATCGATATCACTCCACCTTTGGAAAGCTGGGTTCCCGTAGACATCAATGAAAAATAGCCCTCTTTCAGGCTTTTCAATCACTAAACAGTTCACAAATTTTACCCCCTCAGGCAGCTCTCTGTTGCATTCTAAGCCAGGCACTTTGATTTCATGTTGGAACTCAACTCTTTTCCTTTTGCCAGTGGAAGCTTGTGGTTGAGATCCTTGAGGTGCAGTCAAGGCAGGCTGAATTCCCAGTTGAGCTGGTGCATCCCTCAGCCTTTCATATCTTTTACTGAGCATTTTCATCAGATCCTTGACCACCTTATTTTGCTTCTTTCCAATGATCGGACCAAGTTCATCAAGTTCAGTGATCCCAAAGTCACTGAATTTTAAGGGATCATGAACCTCAAAGTATCTTTTGTCATCCCCTCTGTAAACATTCATAGCCAATGGTTTGGTGTTGGGAATAATCTTGACATCAGTGATTTTTTCAGGAAGCCTTCGGCTGGTCATTGTCCAGTTGTACTCCTTAATTCTGCTTTGCCTGAGAGCTTCAGTTTTCTTTCTCTTTTCTTCATACTGCTTTCTCATTGCAGCCATTTGAGCAGCCTGAGCATCTTTGAATTTTTGTCCTGCCTGACCCTTTGGGAGCTTGCTTGCATCTAATCCAATGTTCTTAGCTTCTTCGGCGACAACCTTTTCCAGTGCTTGATATGTGCAAAAACACATATCATTTCTTTATCAAATAAAACCCAAAATAACCAAGAAAGAGCCGTTTATTGCTAATATCTGTTGTTTTCTTGAGTTTGTGCTTGTGCAGGTACGGATATGTCAAAACACACAAAAAGAAGCTAAATCAGACGAAAATCCGAGCACGAGAGATTAAGAGAGTTTGAGCTGAGCCGGAAGGTCGAAATTGTGCATTTGTGGAGATTTTATTCTCTAAGGATGATTTTTGAAAGTTGTAATCAAGTTTGAAGAAGTGTCAAGATCAGTCCCTCATCTTTGAGCTTTTGGCAAAAATGACCCCTCAAGATTCAAAAGTTGCAAATTCAGCCTTGGTCTATTTAAGAATGACAAGAATGATCCTTCAAAGATGATTTCAGAATTTACACTCTTGGTCCCTGAAATTCAGACTTATACATATTAGGTCCTTATAATACCTAATGGGTTCATATTAAATCCTTAGTCCAAATCCAAAATCCAAGGCCCAATAATAAAATCCCTTACCCGGTCCAACAGCTAATACCCACGGTTTAATATCCACCCGGTTTATTTAACCCGAAGTCAACCACTATACCCGGTCAACACTATATCAAAATAATATAAACAAACACACACGCGCCCAAATCCACCCCCAAACTTTCCCATGTAAGAACCCTAGATTACCCCTTTGCATCAATTGACCAAATCACTTTAATTAAGGGTAGTTATGTACTTTACTCTGACACCCACTGACACACGGATGCCAGGTTGGCAATCCGTGTGTCATCTCACCAAATCCTCACCTCTGATTGGCTAGTGCAACGTGGTTAGATTAATCCAAAGGTGCAAAATGAATGGATGATGTGTGGGACTGATCCAAGGGACAGAAAAGCTCAGAGAAAACACACTTTTATCCTTCTAGATCCTTCTGAAGACCTGAAGAGCTCAAGCAGCTGGCTATTTAAACTCCTTCATTCACAGATGGATTTCAAGTAGATTAGGAGTAGGGTAGAATATAGTTTTGAGTAACTTTAAATTGTTTTCAAAGTTTTAGTTAAATTTCAGTTTTTGTAATCTCATCTTGTACTCAAATTGTATTAATTCAAGTTTTTATTTCAGCTTATATTTTCCTCAAAAGTACTGTTTAATTGTTAATCTCAGCTTATTAATATCCTAAATGCTTATATCAAATCTGTTTTAGTTTACTACTCAGAAGTAATACTCAATTCTCATAATGGTCAACTAAAGTCAATATTGTAGTCTTATTGATAAAATGGTTCTGGATTGCTGATCTGCTGAGGATATGGGTTAATTGTGTCAGAATTAGGTTGATAATAGGATTAGAATAGTGGTACATGTTTAAAACTGCAAGCCACAGTGGCTGGACCAATGTAAGTTGATCATCATCGGTAGTTTTATTTCTTTTCTGCTCATTTCTATTTTTATCAGTATTATATAGATCAGGTTTGATTTTATGTGAATTAGTTGTTTGGATTGGTTCATATTGGTTTGATTTTGCATACTGAATCTTAGTTATAAGTCTAGGATAGATCAGATCTTTGATTAGTTGTTGAAATTTGCATTTCAATCTTTAAACCAGTGTTTGGATTAGTACATAAGTTAGTAATGGAGGTTAGTGTGCTGCATAAGTTTAGTTGATTTAAATTTGATTAGGTTTATTTTACTCATTTTGGTCATTGTTTTGCATCTAATAGCACTACAAGTCAAATTCATCTTAAACCTGCTTTTGTTTACATATCTGATATAGTAAAATATGCATTGCTTACATTTTGAGTGAGAACTCATATAAGATAGCATAATTTGGTCATATTACATCTAAAATCATTAGCTGCAATCTGTTCTTGAAGATTGAATCTCATATTAGTCAAAATCAGTATTTTGTCAAATAGTCAAAAGTTAGTGATGTGACAGATTTTTGCATAGCTTCTAGAGAGTTCATTTTAGCTTTTCATAAGCTGAATTTTCGTTCATAAGTAGTTAGATAGGTGTTCTTAAGAATCCAATTGCTGGATTGTTATTTGGACTTATTACTTAGCAGCTAGATAAGCTAGAAGTAGGTGGCATAAGCTGATTTCTTCTTAATAGTCAATTGAACCAAATCATTGAAGTTTGTTCATTAGAGGTCTAGATCAGTTGAAATAGGTTTGTTTAAAGTATTTTTAGCAATATCTAGTAGCTGTTTTCATTTGGTGCCCTGTAGAAGCTTTTAGCTTATTTGGAAGTGCTTATTCTTAGCTTTTTCACATCAGCTTCTATTTCTTGCACACTAGCATACGTTTTAGTATTTTTCCTAGATTTAGAATATTAATTTAGAATTTTCCTGAATTTTTCATAATTTTCTAGATCTGTTTAGTATTTTTCACAATTTTAAAACAGTTTTTAGGTCTTTTTAAATAGCTTTTATTGCAATTAATTCAGAAAAAGTTCCAAAAAATAAATTTTCAATTTTCATAGAGTAAGATAAATACATAAAGCAAAAAAATAATTTTTCTAGATTTTTCCTAGCTTATTTTGTAATTTTTAGCATTTAAATTAGTTTTAAATAGATTTTAATTCGTAGAAAATAGAAAAATTATCAGAAAAATACAAAATTAGTTTTGATAATTCTCTTAGGTTATTTTAGATTTTATAAAAATAGTTTCATAATTTTCCCCTTATTTTTCATAATTTCTAGTATTTTAATTTAGTTTTAATAGTTAAAAATTAGTTTTTAATTTGAATAAATTCCAGAAAAATCTTAAAAAATAGTTTTAATTCATAAATAGTTTTCTAATATCATTTTTAGTATAAAAGTAATTTTAGGTTATTTTTAGGATTTAGAATAGACGTAGTTGCATTTTATTCGCGTTTCGTTTTAATCCCGTATTTGCATTTTAGTATAGATTTGCGTAGTTTGCCATAATTCTTAGGTTTTCCCCATAGATTTTAGTCCCATTTACTTTCCTTATCCCGTAGTTTAGAAAACATCAAATTATCCCCTTTTCTCATTCAAATCCCGATAATCGCGACGTGAGTTGTCAAACTCCATTCATCCCTCGTTGGGAAAACGACCCGGGAAATACATACCTTTGTATTTCTTCGGAAAATATCTTGTACGAAAACGATCAAATCAAAAAATGGCGCCGCTGCCGGGGAGGGCATGAAGTGAGTTTTCGTATTCCGTCTCGATTCGTGTGCATTTGAAGATCCTTCCCCGAGAAGTTATCGTTGTTTTTGTAAATATCTCTTTTATAAAAACCCAAAAAGATTTTCCTTTTCAAAATTTGTTTTCCTTTTATGTTTGCTTTTATCAAAAACCCAAAAATAATCTTCGATTTCCTCTATATGTTTAATTCTTATCTCTTCACCCTCTAAATTGTTTAATTCTCCACAATGCTCGATTTCGCACCCTTTGATCCCCATGATCCTCGGACCATGGAGGATTTCTATCATCCATCGCTTATCGGTCGAGGTGGACCGATCGTTCCGGGAACGAAGTTTAGATTGAAAAATCGTATGGTTCGTCTTCTTCGACATCATTGTCAATTTCATGGATATAACGACGAAGATGCTAATGAGCACTTGAACAAGTTTTTATCTATTACTCAATCCATGAAGCAACGTGACGTTTCTCAAGATGATATCCGATTGAATCTCTTCCCCTTCTCTTTAACCCACGAAGCTGAAACTTGGTTTTATACCCTTGAAAAACATTCAATTCATACTTGGGAAGAGATGTTCAGCAAGTTTCTTTCAAAATACTTTCCATATTTGAAAACGATGCAGCTGAGGAAAGAAATTCTTAATTTCCAGAAATTACCCAAGGAATCCGTATTTGAAGCTTGGGAAAGATTCAAATCGTTATTGCAGAAATGTCCGGATCACCGAATTTTGCTTCTTGATCAAATCTTAACCTTTTATCATGGTATCACAACGATTGATCGAGACAAAATCATGTTGGCAGCTGGTGGGAATCTCATGCGGAAGACTCCTCAAGAAGCTTATGATTTAATCGAGAATATGACACAACATCATTATCAGTGGGATGCTGACGTTCCTTACGATTCTACCACTGTGTTGAGTGATCATTATTCCGAGAAAATTTCTGTTATGAGTGCTCAAATTAACGTCTTTGGCAAGCAAGAAAGATATATCAGTCACCATTATCAACAAAGACCGAGTCATCCACCCACTTTTTACTATTCCGACTCTGACGATAGTGATGATGATGAACCGTTTGAAGAAGAGAACTTAAAGATTGATGACGATTCTTCGAGTGGCAATCCTACTCCTATTTCTGATCCTATCATTTCCGACTCTTCCCCTTCACTCACGCCGGTTGAGAGAAGTGACGTCGTTTTGCAAGAAGTCGATGATCCAATTTCACCGAAAATTGTTGAAACCGATTGCGATCGGCTCATTAATGAACCTTCGGATACCTTGTCAATGGGGGACAAGGAAGTCGAATGCACTCCTCTTGAGAATATTGATGACCTTGTTCCAATCCCAAGGGTATCTGAGACACCTTTCGATTCGATTTCAGAAATTTTCAAAATGACCTTCACAAATCCTTTGTTTGAATTCGATTCAGAATGTACTCTCAATTTTGACAATCATATCTTTGACGAGGAAAGTGATGAGTCTGACACGGAGACCATAATGGAAAAGGTGCAAATTCCTAGCTCACAAAGTACCGCACGAATCCCACCTCCGTCTATCTCGATTGAAGAAATTAAAGAAGTAGAGCCGTCTAATGAAAATCCGTCGGAGCCCGAGCTCCAAGATTCATATCTTGATTTACTTCTCGAGGAGTTCGCCGATGAACTCGCTCGCATAGATCCTCTTCTATCGGGAAGTGAGGATGATGACTTTGCTTTTGAAACCGATTTAAGAGAGATTGAAAGTTTGTTGAATGAAGATCCGATAATTGATCCGCCGCGAAAGATAAATGATGATTATCTCGAGGAGTTCTCCGGTGAACTTTCTCATTTCATATCTCCTACGGAGTATGATCATTTCTACTTTGATCATGAGAAAGATTTTAGTTTGGAGGAAGAGCAACTCTCTCAAAAGAGTTCCGTTATTGATGACATCACCCCGCCTCTTCCTCCCGATATTTTTGTTGACAAGCACCCTGCGAGCTTAAATGATCAAATTCAAATTAAAGACTATATGAAATCTGCTTTTGAAGATGAAGAATGGATCCTAATTGTTATCAAAATCTTTATTCCATTTCTTTCATATAATGTGATTTCTCCTCTTCTTCACTCTTGCGGGAGTGAGGATACCATCTTTGACCCCGGTATCACCGCTTTTCCTTTTTAAGAACCGTGGGTATCTCATCGGAGTGGAACTTTCTTATGTTTCAATGTTTATGCAAACCAATTGAACGAAAGTACGATGGAGATTATCTTTTCCACTTGCTTCCCCAAGGACAAATGAATTCGGGGCGAGTCAAGCTAATGACTCGATATCAAAACAAGCGTTTCTATCTTCTTTCTATTTTCTTTCTAATAAGTGACGTGAAGGGGTTAGCCTCTTCCATTTCTCGTGTTTGGTTGTTTGTAATGTTGTGTTTAGGATGTTCCCGATATGAAGACTCTCGTGCTCGAAGTTTGTCATTTTCTCCACTCGAGTTTCATGATCGATGCTGATGGAAATCCAATATCCTAAATCTTATCGACTAACGTTTATCTTTGAGCATACATAATAAACGGCTTTCAGATTTTCGTTTTACCCTTGCCTTTAAACATTGAGGACAATGTTTCGTTCTAGTCTGGGGTAGGGTAATCTTCGATTTGATTTGACCGCACTTGCTTGTTTTTTGTCGTGTAATCTCGCAACCCCGTTTTTCCTTAGAAAATGAAAAATTGTGCAAAAATGAGAAAATTTAAAATTTTTTGTAAGCTTTTGCTAGTTTTATGATCGATAAGTTCTTGCGAGTCTCTTAGAAGTTACTTTAAATATGCGTTTTTCTTGACATAGCCTTTGCTAATTGCTTAGACAAGAGGCTATAAAATGTGATTCTAGCTCACAAGGCCAAGAATTTGCAAGTCTCCCTAAGTGATTTTATATATGCGAAGCTTAAACAAGAATTTGCGAGTTTCTAATAAGTGACTTTGAAAATGCGAGACTTGAGATTATTTGACGAAGCATTTGCTAAGTTAATATATGTTTTGACACCTTGTTGACTTTCCGCTGGTGAGAGTAGGAATAGAATTCTGACTTGACCGGGCGTGTTGAGCCCTAGCTTGTTCCCTTAACCATAGGTAATCTTAAAAATTATCGGCTAAGCATCCGCGGATCTCATTATTTGGGATTTTAAATTTGCGGAGATCGAGAAATGATAGAGTTACTTATGAGTTTAGATGCTGAGCGTGGAGTAGTTGGTTCTCTTTAGAGCCCATCGAAGGTACTTATGGCTTTTTGTTCCCACATAATTGTTTCACCCCATATCTATCTAATAAATAATTAGAGATGTTGAGTTTTTGGCGATAGTTAGTTATTTATCTTCTTAAAAGAATCTTTGTTTTAAAAATTGGGTACACATCAAGGATCCGTAATAAATAAATAAGCAAGTAATAAGTAAAAAGTAATAAGTAAAGTTATGAGCTGCGGTGTCGAGATCGGACCCTTGGATCTTTAGCCAGGATTGGGTGAGGTTCTTAGTCTAGCCAACCGGGATCCTCATTTCATGAAGCCTATAGTCTTGGAATTACCCCGTGAAGCTCCATAGTTCATAGCTCATATAAGTAAAAGTATAAGTGAAAAAAAAAAAAAAAATTGAAAAAAATCAAAAATATAAGTGAATAAAAAATTCCTTGATGTGGACCTCATTTTTGGAACAATGGTTCTTGAGAAAAGATGAATAACTAATTAGCGACTTAGCTTTATATCTTTATCGGATTAATGCTTATCAAAACGAGAAATTTGAAGAAATTCATTTCTCACAAAAATAAAAAAAATCTAGAGGAAAATAGGAAAATGGGAACAAACGGTAATTACACAAGTAACTTCCATGGGTAGTGTTAGCATCTAGAAACATTTTTAACAATGATTTCGATTTTACGCTTAGTTTGGGACTTGTGAAAAATCAGGGACGATGTATTCTATCCGTATGGTCACTTCACGCTGTGTTGTGTTTCCTACTCCGTGATCCTAATGTGTCGTTTGAAAAATGTTGGAGTTATTGATCGACATGAAAGTTCAAAAAACCGTCACTCATATCCGGAATGTGCTTAATCATAATATCTATATATGTGAATTAAAAGGTAAACGGGGCGTTTTTAGAATTAAGGCTTTCTTAATCTCTTTTGAGGAATCTTTGCTACTTCTTCATAGGTTTAGTAGAAAGAGATTGAAATCCTTAGTTTTAGAAGCGTGAGTTGATTGCATTGCGTGAGGACACGACAATCGTCTCGTCTGGGGTATTTTGATATGTGCAAAAACACATATCATTTCTTTATCAAATAAAACCCAAAATAACCAAGAAAGAGCCGTTTATTGCTAATATATGTTGTTTTCTTGAGTTTGTGCTTGTGCAGGTACGGATATGTCAAAACACACAAAAAGAAGCTAAATCAGACGAAAATTCGAGCACGAGAGATTAAGAGAGTTTGAGCTGAGCCGGAAGGTCGAAATTGTGCATTTGTGGAGATTTTATTCTCTAAGGATGATTTTTGAAAGTTATAATCAAGTTTGAAGAAGTGTCAAGATCAGTCCCTCATCTTTGAGCTTTTGGCAAAAATGACCCCTCAAGATTCAAAAGTTGCAAATTCAGCCTTGGTCTATTTAAGAATGACAAGAATGATCCTTCAAAGATGATTTCAGAATTTACACTCTTGGTCCCTAAAATTCAGACTTATACATATTAGGTCCTTATAATACCTAATGGGTTCATATTAAATCCTTAGTCCAAATCCAAAATCCAAGGCCCAATAATAAAATCCCTTACCCGGTCCAACAACTAATACCCACGGTTTAATATCCACCCGGTTTATTTAACCCGAAGTCAACCACTATACCCGGTCAACACTATATCAAAATAATATAAACAAACACACACGCGCCCAAATCCACCCCCAAACTTTCCCAGGTAAGAACCCTAGATTACCCCTTTGCATCAATTGACCAAATCACTTTAATTAAGGGTAGTTATGTACTTTACTCTGACACCCACTGACACACGGATGCCAGGTTGGCAATCCGTGTGTCATCTCACCAAATCCTCACCTCTGATTGGCTAGTGCAACGTGGTTAGATTAATCCAAATGTGCAAAATGAATGGATGATGTGTGGGACTGATCCAAGGGACAGAAAAGCTCAGAGAAAACACACTTTTATCCTTCTAGATCCTTCTGAAGACCTGAAGAGCTCAAGCAGCTGGCTATTTAAACTCCTTCATTCACAGATGGATTTCAAGTAGATTAGGAGTAGGGTAGAATATAGTTTTGAGTAACTTTAAATTGTTTTCAAAGTTTTAGTTAAATTTCAGTTTTTGTAATCTCATCTTGTACTCAAATTGTATTAATTCAAGTTTTTATTTCAGCTTATATTTTCCTCAAAAGTACTGTTTAATTGTTAATCTCAGCTTATTAATATCCCAAATGCTTATATCAAATCTGTTTTAGTTTACTACTCAGAAGTAATACTCAATTCTCATAATGGTCAACTAAAGTCAATATTGTAGTCTTATTGATAAAATGGTTCTGGATTGCTGATCTGCTGAGGATATGGGTTAATTGTGTCAGAATTAGGTTGATAATAGGATTAGAATAGTGGTACATGTTTAAAACTGCAAGCCACAGTGGCTGGACCAATGTAAGTTGATCATCATCGGTAGTTTTATTTCTTTTCTGCTCATTTCTATTTTTATCAGTATTATATAGATCAGGTTTGATTTTATATGAATTAGTTGTTTGGATTGGTTCATATTGGTTTGATTTTGCATACTGAATCTTAGTTATAAGTCTAGGATAGATCAGATCTTAGATTAGTTGTTGAAATTTGCATTTCAATCTTTAAACCAGTGTTTGGATTAGTACATAAGTTAGTAATCGAGGTTAGTGTGCTGCATAAGTTTAGTTGATTTAAATTTGATTAGGTTTATTTTACTCATTTTGGTCATTGTTTTGCATCTAATAGCACTACAAGTCAAATTCATCTTAAACCTGCTTTTGTTTACATATCTGATATAGTAAAATATGCATTGCTTACATTTTGAGTGAGAACTCATATAAGATAGCATAATTTGGTCATATTACATCTAAAATCATTAGCTGCAATCTGTTCTTGAAGATTGAATCTCATATTAGTCAAAATCAGTATTTTGTCAAATAGTCAAAAGTTAGTGATGTGACAGATTTTTGCATAGCTTCTAGAGAGTTCATTTTAGCTTTTCATAAGCTGAATTTTCGTTCATAAGTAGTTAGATAGGTGTTCTTAAGAATCCAATTGCTGGATTGTTATTTGGACTTATTACTTAGCAGCTAGATAAGCTAGAAGTAGGTGGCATAAGCTGATTTCTTCTTAATAGTCAATTGAACCAAATCATTGAAGTTTGTTCATTAGAGGTCTAGATCAGTTGAAATAGGTTTGTTTAAAGTATTTTTAGCATTATCTAGTAGCTGTTTTCATTTGGTGCCCTGTAGAAGCTTTTAGCTTATTTGGAAGTGCTTATTCTTAGTTTTTTCACATCAGCTTCTATTTCTTGCACACTAGCATACGTTTTAGTATTTTTCCTAGATTTAGAATATTAATTTAGAATTTTCCTGATTTTTTCATAATTTTCTGGATCTGTTTAGTATTTTTCAGAATTTTAAAACAGTTTTTAGGTCTTTTTAAATTGCTTTTATTGCAATTAATTCAGAAAAAGTTCCAAAAAATAAATTTTCAAATTTCATAGAGTAAGATAAATACATAAAGCAAAAAAATAATTTTTTTAGATTTTTCCTAGCTTATTTTGTAATTTTTAGCATTTAAATTAGTTTTAAATAGATTTTAATTCGTAGAAAATAGAAAAATTATCAGAAAAATACAAAATTAGTTTTGATAATTCTCTTAGGTTATTTTAGATTTTATAAAAATAGTTTCATAATTTTCCCCTTAATTTTCATAATTTCTAGTATTTTAATTTAGTTTTAATAGTTAAAAATTAGTTTTTAATTTGAATAAATTCCAGAAAAATCTTAAAAAATAGTTTTAATTCATAAATAGTTTTCTAATATCATTTTTAGTATAAAAGTAATTTTAGGTTATTTTTAGGATTTAGAATAGACGTAGTTGTATTTTATTCGCGTTTCGTTTTAATCCCGTATTTGCATTTTAGTATAGATTTGCGTAGTTTGCCACAATTCTTAGGTTTTCCCCATAGATTTTAGTCCCATTTACTTTCCTTATCCCGTAGTTTAGAAAACATCAAATTATCCCCTTTTCTCATTCAAATCCCGATAATCGCGACGTGAGTGTCAAACTCCATTCATCCCTCGTTGGGAAAACGACCCGGGAAATACATACCTTTGTATTTCTTCGGAAAATATCTTGTACGAAAACGATCAAATCAGTGCTTCTTTGGTCTTCTTATCATCCTCAGATTGTTTCAATTTCCTTTCTTCTTTAGCAAGGTGTTTGGTTAGCTGTTGAGGAGTGAAGAGGTATTCAGTGTCACCGATTTTGTAGGGAATCTTCTCAGGCTCAGTTGTTATCAATATGCCTTTGCCTTTGTCCTGGCCTGAGGAAGAAGATGCAACCAAGGGTGGTGTTGTTGTCATTATTGGTGTTGTGACTGTTAGTGTTGTTGTTTGTGGTGGTAGAGATGAGATGGGTATTGCTGAGACTGGTGCAGATGATGTGGGAGCTATTGAGACTGGTGGTGTTTGCTCCCCCTCAGTGTGAAGAGGAGTTTCTTCAGCAGTATTCTCCCCCTCAACTGTTGCCGGAGCTTCAGTGAGGGCAAGAGTTGGCGTTGGTGCTGAGGGGGACTGAGCAGCTTGACCCTTGAAGGCCTGATAGATTTCAGTCATCATAGCCTTAATCTCTGTAGTATCGGCCTGAATACCAGTGACCTTTTCATCCAAGTTAGCTTGAGAAAGCTCCAAGGCAGTCATCCGGGGACCAAGATTCCAGGCCAGGGAGGAAGATGCCTGAGCCATGGTCGCCACCTGTGTATTCAAAGAGTCCATTGTAGCTTGAAGAGACTGGACTGAGGAAGGAAGACCCTGAACATTGGCAGACTTGAGCAGATCTAGCAGTTCATTAAGGTTTGAGGATTGTTTCAGGTATGCCTCAGTAGTCTTTAGCACTTGAGAGTTAAGTGCTGGATCTTCTTTGACAAACTCCCTGATTTCATCGATCGTTGTGCCTACAGTCTGAAGGTGCCTTAAGAAGTTGGCCATATTTTCATTCAGTCCGAAGAGTCTGTCATACATCAAGTCCCTGTGCTCATGAACATTTTCATCGAAGCCCTGTACCTCTGCCTTTAGATCAGCATAACTTGCAGCAACCTCAGTATGTTGTTCCCACAATGTTTTAGTAACCCCTGAGTATAGCTTCCTTGAAGCCCTGGTGATCCACTGAGCCAACTGTCTTTCAGTAAGGGGAAGAACATTGTCAAACTCTTTGAATTCATCAGAGCTTGAGGAGGATTCAGAGGCTTGATCATCATGTTGGAATGGGGATTCAGTATGCTCCTGTGGATCAGGCTGAGGCTCTTGTTCAGATTGAACCTCAGCGTCCGCTTCATCCCCTGCTGATAAAATTTCTTCATCACTTTCAGCAAGGTCATCATCAGATTTTAGCAACTCAGTAACCTCAGCAACTGTTAACAAGGGAGTGGGAATGGGTTCCATATCAGCGGGTGGTATTGATCCCTCTGAGTCTTTGTCCCCCGTGGACCCCTCGGACACTGGTGGGAGTTTCCCAGCGTCTTCTCGGGAGTCAGGATTGGTTTTGGGTTCCATATCGGCGGGTTGTTCCTTTAGCAGAGTCAGTGATTGTTGTATCCCTATCAGTGGGTTGTTTGTTTCCCCCTGAGTCTTTGGGATCGATCAGTGTGCCCTCAGACAAAGGCTTTGATTTGCTAATGTCCTCATCAGGCGTAGTGGAAGGCGCTCCCCTACCAGCGGATTGTTTGTTTCCCTCTGGATCTTGGGGAGTAGTAGGTGTGACCAAGGGCACTGACTGTGATGTATCAGTGTCCTTCATTGTCACGGGGGTGGTTGTTGCCTGGTCAGTGGGTGTCTTTTTAGTCTCAGGCTTTTTGTGCCTCTTAGGCTGTGCTCCTGAAGCCTCAGGGCCCTGAGACTTTGGTTTAGTCTTAGTCCCAGTCTGAGACTTCCCCTTTCTCTTTTTAGAAGCAGGGTTTGGAGACACTGATCCCTCCTGGTTGTTTACAGCAACCATATGGGCCGTCAATTCAATAGGAGTGACAAGGGATGGGTCCTTTTGAAAATTTGATGGACTCAGGATGCCAGGTAAATTTCCAAATTTTTCATCCTAAGTATAATTGGATCCTAGTAACGATTGCAAAGCACAAGAGACAAACCTAGGATACGAAACGTACTTCGTCCTAGTTTTGCTCTGTAGCTTCGTTATGAGATCACTGTAAATGATCTCCCCTATGTCGACAGTGACCCCTTTCATCAAGCAGTATGCCATCATCAACTGAATAGAGTTAACTTCTTCAGTGGATGAGTGGTTCCCGCCGAGGACCTGAATCACAAAAGTGAAGAGGATCCTCCAAGCCACGGGGAATGAGCTTTTAGTGACTGGGGTCTTGTCCAAAAAAGTTGGATCTAAAACGATTTGTTTTAACCCATCCTTCACTGTGGAGGGTTCAGGATGGGAGACATAAACACCTTTGTTATAATCTAACCCTGTTGAAGTGCAAAACGTTTTGTAATCCAGGGTGAATTGTTTCCCCCCATTAAGACTGAACCTGATGAGATACTCCCTGAGAGGTCTAAGGTTATTCTCATCAGTAGAAGGTGTCGGGTCAAAGGCTCTAGCTGTAGCCCAAAACTCCCTGAGGTAGTTTGGGTACAGTACTGAGGGACATTTTTCAAAGGCCGTTTTGAGTGGGCAGTTGAATAAAAATTTTATAATGTCTTTATAGGTTGGGACATTTTCAGGATATTCAAAATTTCCTATGACATTATTTGTTTTAAATTCAACGTTAGTAAGATCCCCTACCCACTGAGAAGCAAACTGGAGAGATTGTGTTCTAGCCATTTCCATTAACGAAGATTTTATGGTTTTTTTTAAAAAATGTTTTGACTAGAACAATCAAAGTATTTAGATCTCTTCAAGTTTGTGATGAAAAACTTTTGTAAATGTTTACAAGGAGAGTTTTCCAAAAGACGTTTTAAAGATACTGAGAACACACAAATATTTCTGGATTTGAGAAAGAATTTTGACAGAGTTTAGTTGCAGAAAATAATCTGTGTGTTTTTTTTGTGGTTTTTGAAGAGGGTATTTATAGAGTAGCGAGAGGGGTGGTTTTTGTATAAGTGTGGATATGTAAAGACCATTTTTGAAATCGTTTGATATTCCACATTTAATGCTACCCACCACATCACGCAGTAAAATCCCGTCTTTCAAGGAAAACAGTTGCAATGCACAGTAAAAGTGCACTTTAGCAGTAATAAAATATCCATTGGATATTTTATGTGAGAGAAGGCATTTAATGCCAAGTGGGGTGAGGTAAATGATGATACTCCTGACAATAAGACATGTATTCCTATATTAAGTTGGTGGGATTTCCAACCTAGGACATTTAAGTAACTAATACTTGGAGCATTTAGTTACTCATTCAATGCTTTCTGTCAGGGACCCTGAGTGAGTCTTACTCATTCAGTGAGAGGTTTGTTTTGGATGTTCAGGGAGGATGAACCATTTCAGAGAACTTACTGAGATTGGTTTTCAGATACCTGACTTTCAATGTCAAGCATTCCCAATTCAGCTTTCAGTCTCCTGAAGGTAGGTTCATCCAAGGGTTTTGTGAAGATATCAGCCAGTTGATATTCAGTAGGGATGAAATGAAGTTCAATGTCTCCATTCATTATGTGATCCCTGATGAAGTGATATCTGATATCAATGTGTTTGGTTCTTTGGTGGAGGACAGGGTTGTTGGAGATTGCAATAGCACTGGTGTTGTCACAGAAGATGGGCACCATTTTGTAATGGATGTTATAGTCACTGAGTTGACTTTTCATCCATAATACATTGGCACAACATCCTGCTGCAGCTACATATTCAGCTTCAGCTGAGGACATAGCTACTGATTGTTGCTTTGTAGCACTCCAACAAACTAGTTTTCCTCCATGAAATTGACAGGACCCTGAGGTACTTTTTCTGTCCATGTTGCAGCCAGCATAATCAGAATCAGAGTAACCCTTGAGATCAAATCCTGAGCACTTTGGATAATAGAGTCCAAGGCTTGGGGTTCCCTTTAGGTACCTGAGTATTCTTTTGGCTGCAGTGAGATGGGATTCTTTAGGATTGGACTGATATCTTGCTATTAGACAGACTGAGAATTGGATATCTGGTCTAGAAGCAGTTAGATACATCAGTGAGCCAACAATCCCTCTGAAATGAGTTTGATTGACTGATTTGCCAGTGAGATCAGGTCCCAGGTTGTTAGGTGGGACCATTGGAGTCTTTACTGAGGCACAATCAGATATCTCATATTTCTTCAAGAGATTTCTGGTGTATTTCTCTTGACTGATGGATATTCCTTTATCAGTTTGCCTGATTTGTAGTCCAAGAAAGTATGTGAGTTCCCCCATCATGCTCATTTCAAACTTTTTTGTCATCAGTTTTTCAAACTGTTTGCAAAGTTTGTAGTTTGTTGAGCCAAAGATGATGTCATCAACATACACTTGGACTAGTATCACATCCTGTTGAGTTCTATAGACAAACAGTGTATTGTCTATCTTTCCTCTGACAAACTTGTTTTGTATCAGGAAGGCTGAGAGAGTTTCATACCATGCCCTGGGAGCTTGTTTAAGTCCATAAAGGGCCTTGTCAAGTTTGCAGACATAGTCAGGGAATTCACTGCTCTCAAAGCTTGGAGGTTGCTGAACATATACATCTTCCTTGAGATCACCATTTAAGAATGCACTTTTAACATCCATTTGGTAGACCCTGAAGTTCATGTATGTTGTATATGCAAGAAAAATCCTGATGGCTTCCATTCTTGCAACAGGAGCAAATGTTTCATCATAGTCAATGCCTTCTTGTTGGCTGTAACCTTTGGCTACAAGTCTGGCTTTGTTTTTAATGACAATGTCGTTTTCATCAGTTTTGTTTCTGAAAACCCACTTCATTCCTATGACTACTACATCCTGAGGACATTTGATCAAGGTCATGACCTTGTTTTTATCAAACTGTTGCAGTTCTTCTTGCATAGCCTGAACCCAGCTTGGGTATTTTAGAGCCTCAGTGACACTTTTGGGTTCTTTTTCTGATAGGTAATCAGCATATAGACATTCATTGGCTGAAGCTGCAGTTAAGTTAGCAGCCATGCTTCTAGTGAGCATGCCTTCAGTGGGTTCACCAATGATGTTTACAAGCTCAATGTCCTGAGATCTTGTCCACTTACTTTGTGGTCTGGGCTCTGAGCTTGAAGATGTCATTGGGAGTTCATCAGTGAGATCCGGTGCAAGACCCACGAGATCATTTAGATCATCTGTTGAGGTGTCTTGTTCTGGTAGAGGTTCTTGAGTTACAGGATCCTGATCATTTGGATCAGTGTTACCTATCTCTGTAGGGACTGATTGATTATCAATGAATTCACTGATAGTTGGTTGTGACAGGTTGTGAGGCAAGACATAATATGAGATGTCAGCATCAGCTTGGTATGAGGAATTGGTTTCAGTGTTGTACTCATCAGGAGGATATCTTGATGAGTTATCAATTCCTATTTCTTCCACTGAAGTGTTGGTGAACCTGATGCTTTCTGTTAGGAATTAGAAATTCCCAGTATTAAAGAGTCGGTCACCTCAAGTATATGTAATCGTTAGAAAGCTCGTAGTCGTAGTTATTTTAAGTTAAGTAGTATTTAGTTAAGTAACACCGTGGAGGACGGACGGGTCTTTACCCACTGTATGCCTGATCCACAGCCCAAAGTGTGGCGATTTGTGTAAGACTATAAATACTCTCTACCTCCCAAGGTAGAGAGTTGGAGCTCATAATAATATCTTTCACTTTCTCTCACTAAGTTCCCTAAACCTCTAACTTTCTCTCTCTAGAATTTCATCTTATACGCCACCTTGTGTCATGGTTTGATGTGTATGTGAAAAGTTATATCTTACAATTGGTATCAGAGAGCCATGGTTAGATCATATCTTGCACATCTTTGGATTTATAGTGGTTTTTAGGTGGTTTTTGAGTTTGAAAAAGTTTAGTGGTTTTTGCATCATTTGGTTGATTTCTTGTGTTAAAGTTTGAATTTTGTTGGTACTTTTATGTTTAGAATCATCAGTGATTTGAAAAAGTTTGAGTTTTTGGTGGATTTTTGGTGATATTTAGGTTTCTACACGTTCTATACTAGATTGGTACCGAGAGACTATGGTTAACATTCTATATTGAAAAGTGTATGTGTAGTTTGGTACTGTGTTCCACCGCATATTCTACTTTAAGATCTCTCTCTTTCAATCTCCAAATCCCTTGAATCACTCTCTTTCACTTTCTATAATAATACTCGAGGTTGAGAGATGGAACCCTCCATCTCTCATAAATATCAGAATGTGTTTAGCGGTGTGAAACCCGACACCTAGTCCGTATGTCACCCATTTCTGGGCAGGCAGGAGGTGCCACAATGAATTGATTTATGATGAATTGAATTTTATTGATGCTGATGCTCGAAAGATTGCTAATGTATATGAACTCCACTGGCTGAGAAATTATGACCCTTAAAGATTAAGGATTGTTAGAGGGGG
>BPTQ01000006.1:81705878-81767073 GCA_019973895.1 Chrysanthemum seticuspe | reverse complement strand
ATGTGTATAAGAGACAGCTATTATATAGATCAACCATGTGACAACTGAACAGAAACAATGGGGCGATTCAATCTCTTGAATCAATCCTGGTTCAGGTTAGGGATTGACGGATACCTTTGAAAAACCGGTCTTTGTGCTTAAAAACTCTTTTCTTTAGCACATCGACTGTGTACTCATTTTTCAAACCAAAAGGTATTTATATGATTGATAATTGATTTTCAATAAAACCTTCGTTGTATTGCAAAAAACAATTTCTATTGAGCAATACACGATTGTTTTTCAAATCTCTTTTCATCAATCAGTGGACTTAAAATTCGCTGGTTCACTCACTCCGTGTTGTCTTCTTTGAGACGTTCCGGTTTGAGAACAGCTAGAACAGCTGCGAAACCCTGTCAAGGAGATTCTTAGGAATCCTACCTGATCACAGGCAGTACTTGTACTGATCAACGGGGAACCGTGGGCCGTGTACCTCAATTCATCGAAAGTGATCAAAGACACTTTCGTGCGATTTGTTGCTAACTGTTGTATGCAGGTACGCCCGATGTTTGCAGCTGATCAGAATGAAGCGGTCAATCCATAGCCGCATGCTCACTTAACACATTCATCTCAAAAGAAATCATGATCAGTGCATCAATGACTCTGATATTTTCACTCCATGCTTCTGCTACGCTGCTGCCAATATCATGATTCAACAAATGCTTCCGCTACTCTGATGAGAAGATATCATGATCCAGAATGTGAGCATGTCGGTCCCAAAGTCACAACACCACAATGGAAGTCTCAGAGATTGTTGATTGCTGATGATCTCAAATGATGGCTCAAAATTATCATCACATGGATCAGTAAAAGACCTCCACTTGGAATAACCAAACATGCATTGTGAAGAATCAATGACTACGAGCTCAAGTATAAAGGACTACATCAAGAATGCAAGAACTATGTTTAATGTATTATCTATTTGTATTCAATGTAATTTTGGTACATGATTGAGGTGACCTCCCTTAGGGGGAGATTGTTAGGAATTAGAAATTCCCAGTATTAAAGAGTCGGTCACCTCAAGTATATGTAATCGTTAGAAAGCTCGTAGTCGTAGTTATTTTAAGTTAAGTAGTATTTAGTTAAGTAACACCGTGGAGGACGGACGGGTCTTTACCCACTGTATGCCTGATCCACAGCCCAAAGTGTGGCGATTTGTGTAAGACTATAAATACTCTCTACCTCCCAAGGTAGAGAGTTGGAGCTCATAATAATATCTTTCACTTTCTCTCACTAAGTTCCCTAAACCTCTAACTTTCTCTCTCTAGAATTTCATCTTATACGCCACCTTGTGTCATGGTTTGATGTGTATGTGAAAAGTTATATCTTACACTTTCTATACTTTCATCAAAGGTGACATGATAGGTTTTCTCAACTTGTTGTCTCCTTGTGTTAAATACCCTGAAGGCTTTGGAGATCAGTGAGTAACCTAGAAAGTATCCATCATCAGCTTTATCATCGAACTTGCCTAGATGATCCTGTGGTTTTGAATAAACACAGGACATCCAAACACATGGAAGTAGCTAATGTCAGGAAGTCTACCTTTGAATATCTCATATGGGGTTTTATTATGTCTTTTGACAATGATTGACCTGTTTTGAGTGTAACAGGCTGTCTTAACTGCTTCACTCCATAAATGCTTTGAAAGGGCTGAGCCATTTAACATGGTTCTTGCAGCCTCAATGAGAGTTCTGTTTTTCCTTTCAGCTACCCCATTTTGTTCAGGGGTATAAGGAGATGAAAATTTTTGGGAGATTCCCTTCTCATAACAGAAACTTTCAAGCTCAGCATTTCTAAATTCAGTACCATTGTCAGTTCTGATTTGTTTCACTGTAATGTCATTCTGGTTTTCAATGTTCCTGATGAATGACATTATAGTATTAGCTGCCTGACTCTTTTTGGAAAGAAAGTATACCCAAGTGTATCTTGAATACTCATCAACAATGACAAGTGTATACTTCTCATGTTGGATTGATCTAGGACTGACTGGTCCAAAGAGATCCATATGCAAGAGGTGAAGACAGCTTTTGATAGAGAAATTTTGCTTGGTTTTGAAAGATGCTCTTTTATGTTTGCCTTTTTTACAGGCCGAGCATGGTTTGTCTTTTGCAAAAACCAGTGATGGTAAGCCAAGGACCTTGTTTTGTTTTGCCAAGTTGTTGATGTTTTTTGAAGTTTAAGTGTGAGAGTCTCTTGTGCCACAGCCAATTGATAGTTTTAGTGGCTTTGGCAAAGAGACAGGTTCCATCTTTAGAGAGGGTTGACATGTCTAAGACATAAACATCGTCTCTCCTAGGAGCAATCAACACAACTTCCTTGTTGGCATTGAAAATGGTACCTTGTTTGTCATTGAATTGTACAATGTACTTAGCATCACATAGCTGACTGACACTGATGAGATTGTATTTGAGACCATTGACATAAGCAATCCTAGAGAAAACTATTCCATTGCAGTTTACTGAACCATAACCTTCTGTGGGACATGATGAGTTATCACCAAATACTACCTTGGGCCCTGGTTCCTTTACATACTTGTGCAGATATTCCTTCACACCAGTCATGCTTCTTGAGCATCCACTGTCTAGATGCCAGATAGGTTCCCTGGCATGTCTCTGCACAAGTAGTAAACTGAATTAGTTTCTCTTCGTGACCCACTTACTAGTGGGCTTGGGTCTCATGGTCTCTTTGAATTGAGCAATCGATTCATGGTCAGTGGTGGAGTGCAATGAGCTACCACAGGTTTTGCATTTAGAGACTGAGGATGACTCAGTGGATTTTGGTTGTTTTGAACTTCTCCTTGCATGGATGACGTTGTCATGCTGAGATGTCTTATGAGAGGTGTTACCGCAAATATCACAGCATATGTTCATAAGACAATCATCAGGGCGATGATCATTAAAACCACAGTGTGGGCAAGGAGGAAAAGGCTTTGCTCTCAATTTTTGAGCTTTAGATGAAGAAGCATACTGATGACCAACTTTTGTGTAGTTTTCTTGACTGAGAGAGCTCACATATTGCAAGTGGTCAGCAGTCCTGTGATCATCCTTTTTACAGATCATGCAAAAAAGGATTCTATAACAATTGTAAGTGGTATGACTGGTATAGTGGCATAGATCACACTTCTGCTTGTTTTTGGTGGTGGCTTTTGACTTTGAGGAACTAGAGGAAGCTGACTTTGTCTCCTTGATTGGTTCAGGGACCTTTTCAATAGATTCCATTTTGTCAGTTAGCTTCCTCACAAGTTCAGTCAGTTGCTGAATCTGATCAGCTTCAGTGGGGACAGAGGATGTGGAATTATCAGTGGGAGTGGATTCTTGTTGAGTTGGATTTGATTGTCTTTTCAGAATGGTTCTACCAAGTCCAGACCTTTCTTTAGGAGAGTGTGGATTGTAATGTAATGGAGTAAGCTCAGAGCTAGGATCAGCACCCTGAAGAGGTTCCAAAGGTGGAAGTGGTGCTTGAGATTCATCTTCAGACTCAGAGATGTGTTCAGTGCTACTAGACACATCAGAGAGTCCAAGTATGCTCTTTAGAGCTTGACTTTCAGGCTTTAGAATTTTCCCAGAGTCAAAGTTGGGAAGCTTACTCTCAGGATTAAGTCTTTCAATCCAGTCACTGGGCTTGGGAATGGTCAACATACTGGTAATCATGCCACCAGACACAAATGGTTTAGGACTCTGGTCTTTGTTGCGAGAGTCAGTGAGATGGTGTTCACCTATGACTCTCTTTTTTCTACTGGGGGCACCCACAGCATCAAAGACCCTTGGATTCTTAGCAGTCCAACCTTCAATGATATCTTTTTCCCTTTTTAGTTCATCTTGAGGAGCCTGATTTCTTTTGACTAGTTCAGTGTTTTGAATTTGTAAAGTGACAGCCTCAAGCTTAGCTTGTTTAAACAGAAGTAATTCATCTCTACACTTATTCAATTCAAAACCTAACTTGTTGAACTTAGAAAAAAGATTTAATCGCTGCTCTTCTACAAACTTAAGGTCAACATTGATATAGTTCATATAAGACTGCCAATCAGAGTCATCATCCATAGAAAGTAGAATATTTACCTTCTTCATTGTGATGTTAACCCATTCTCCATTTCTGGCATGATTCTTTCCAACAGCTAGCTTGTCTTCCTCTGAGAGGGCCATCAGTGCGCTGACATGCACCATTTCGTCATCTGAAGAGACTGGCTCTTCATCCCAGTCGAAAGTTTCAGCAACAAGACCTTTGTTTTTACCCTGCACAGATTGAACACTTTTTGGTTCTGAGGGACTGGCCTCAAGCAATGGAAGCTTAGCTTTGATTTTCCTGTACTTAGCTTCAAAATCTATTGTTTTGTTCTGGTCAGATTTATTTTGAAAGTTTTGATGAGACTGATAGATTTTAGGTTGAAATTTTGTAAAGCCTGAGGAATGATTTGAGCTTGATGGTCTGTAAGAGGGTTCAGAAATTGTTTTTGAAAAACAGACCTTTTCAAAATGACCTCTTTTGTGACACTTAAAGCATTCAGTGTCCTCATTTACTTTAGCAGTTGAAAAACCTTTGTTTCTTTTAATAAACCTTCGAGAGTTTGCAAGGAGTGCCCTTTCCTGAAATTCAACGTTCAGGTCATTTAGGTACTCCTCACATGATCTCTCATCAGGCTCGTCATCAGAGTTTTCTTGAAAATCTTGAACCACATTGTTAGAAAAGAAAGTTGTTGACATAGGTGAGGTGGTGGTCAGGGACTTCTTGACATCCTGAGACTTCTTTAAGTCAGGGTATCATCTGTTGATGAGGTTTTCCTCATAGACAAATTTCCCATAAATTTCAGGAAGATCAAGGTTTTGGATATGATTTGCATTTCTAAGTCCCTGAGAGAAGTTTAACCACTTCTCTGGAAGACAATTGACAAAGCCAACATTAATCTCATGTTTGGACAGCTTAACACCATCATTAGCCAGTTCATTTAAAAGGGTTTTGTAACGGGTGTAAGTTTGAGAGAGTGTTTCTGAGTCCCTAGCCCTGAAGGTATTGTACTCAAGTTTCAGGTCCATTATCCTGTTTTCCTTGGTATCAGATGGGCCTTCATGGCTATGGACTAGGTCATCCCAGGTTTGTTTAGCTGTATTATAGCTTATAACTGACTCCATTATATCATCAGGAAGGCAAGATATGATGATACTTTTGAGTCTTTGGTCCTGGTTGACCACTCTCCTTTCATCCTGGGTCCACTGAGCTTCAGGTTTGGGCAAACCTTCAGCAGTCTTTGGGACAAATGGACCTTCATTTATACACTTGATATAATAAGGTTCCATCCCAATCAAATAGCAAAGCATACGCTTTTTCCATTTGTTGAATTTGCCAACTTCAAGTCTAGGGGCAACAGCTGAAAAAGCTCCACCCTTTTTATCGACTAGTTGGGGTACATCAGTTTCAGCCATAGAGATCCTGATTTAAAAACAGTTTAGAGCGGCTTAAGGTTTTATAAAAAGTTTTATAATCAGCCTTGCTCTGATACCACTTGTTTTTCCCTATTCACTATCGTTTAAAAGCGATTAAGTACTTAAAACAAATTTAACTGTGAATAATGACTGAAAGTAATGTAAGTAAAACACAGAGTATTTTCAACATCATATTCTTATTAGAAATCAATCAAAAGAATACGTTACCCAAGTACTTGCGGAATAGTACTTGGGATTGAAATGACAAGGTTTGGAGTGTCTCCTCTCTAAGCTCAGGCTAAGTCTGAGCACAACTCTTAGAACCCACTGAGCTAGCTCAAGGATAAAGTTGTATTTGGAGGAGTGAAAAGTTGGCTTGTGTGTATGTGTGTTTTTACAATTCACAAGCTTAAACTTTTCACTCTTCTTCTTATGCTATTTATACAAGTATGATATTTAACTTTAACCTAGAAGACAAAAACATAGATCACAGCAAACACGAATATTGATGTATTCGGTTACTGTTCACCTTTCTATTTATAGTAGGCGGCGAGACTATTTCTTTTGACAGAGAATCGCCGCTTACTATAAATGGGAAGATATGATCTTCATAGATTGAGACTATGTATAAACTGGATAAACACTTGAGGGACTTAGTTTTATCTGGGTAAAACTTTCCCGCCTAGTCCAGCTCATTCTTCAATCTTTAAAACCTTCAGTCTCTTCCTTCGTTTTTCTTCAGTGTTTAACAGTTGGAGAGGAGTCGAAAGGATTCAGTGAGTTATTGTCATCACTCACTGAATCCACTATCTTCTTCTTGACTTAGTCTTCACCCTTTAAGTTCCGCCTTGCAGAGTGGAGAGGGTCCTTCTTCGCCTCATACTAAGTGTCCTGAAGATAGCTCATTGAGAGACTATGCGCTCAGTGACCTGATTGTGTTTAATGGATTAAACACTTAGGTTATTTTCTATTCAAATCCTAGTTTAAGGGGTTTGGTATTTACTGAACCCAACACCACAGGTTTCGGAAGAGCCTCCGAAGGTTGTTCTCAGTTGTACTGACGCTGAAGAACGCATTGTGGTAAATGATCTCTACCCTGATCAGACGGTGGTAATCGGAAAGCAGCTCCCAACCTCCTTTAAAGCAGAATTGGAAAAGGTACTACGTGCTAATGCAGATGTCTTCGCATGGACCTACTCTGACATGACGGGGGTCCCCAGAACTCTCATCATGGACGGAAAGCCTTTCGGCACTGAACACAAGCTCAATGAGTTCAAACATATTGAACCCATCAAACAAAAGCGTCGAAGCCTGGCTCCTAAAAGAAGCGCCGCCGCATGCAAAGAGGTGGACGAGCTTGTAGCAGCGGGCATACTCAGAGAGGTGAAGTATCAAACTTGGGTGGCCAATCCGGTGATGGTCAAGAAGCATGATGGAGGATGGCGAATGTGCGTGGACTTCACAGATATTAACAAAGCCTGCCCGAAGGACTGCTACCCTCTGCCAGAAATTGATTGGAAGGTGGAATCCTTGTCAGGGTTTCGGCTAAGGTGTTTCCTAGACGCTTATAAGGGTTACCATCAGATACAAATGGCGGAAGAAGACGAAGAGAAGACAACCTTTTTTACAGGAAAAGGCGTTTATCGTTACAAAAAGATGCCTTTTGGTTTGAAAAATGCAGGTGCCACCTACCAACGTTTAGTGGACAAAGCCTTCCACAAGCAGATAGGTAGGAATCTGGAGGCGTACGTAGATGATATGGTCATCAAGAGTAGATCAGAGGAGGACATACTCTCCGACATCAAGGAAACCTTCGACCAGCTTCGCGCCATCAACATGAAGTTAAATCCCAAGAAGTGTTCCTTCGGTGTGGAAGAAGGACAATTTTTGGGGCATCTGATCACCAAGAAAGGTATTAAGGCCAATCCTTCGAAGGTCAAGGCCATCACAAATTTGCAGCCTCCTAAGTCCCTAAAGGAAGTGCAAAGTCTGAACGGAAAGCTAGCAGCCCTCAGTAAGTTCTTATGATGTTTGCCATTCTTCAAAACACTCAAAGGATGCACGGACAAAAAGACGTTCTAGTGGAGTATAGATGCAGAAGCAGCCTTCCAAAAGCTCAAGGATTTCATGGCTATTCTACCTACACTTACTGCCCCTATCAAAGGCGAAGTGTTGTTTATGTATATCGTAGCCTCCTTCGAAAGCATCAGCGCTGTGTTATTGGTAGAAAGGGAGAAGAAGCAAATCCCTATCTAATTCGTTAGCAGGGTTCTACAGGGAGCTAATCTAAATTATCCAGCATTGGAGAAGCTAATTTTGGCCTTGGTCCATGCTGCGAGACGCCTTCGAAGGCACTTCCAAGCTCACCCCATAACCGTACTTACTGACAAACTAATTAAGCAGATACTTTCGAAGCCGGAGAAATCTTGAAGGATAGCTAAATGGGCTATTGAGCTAGGAGAGCACGAAATTGAATACAAGGGAAGAAATTCGGTCAAAGGGCAAATATTGGCAGACTTCTTAGCAGAAACACCCTCTGAACCAAAGCATGACACAAAAGTTGCTGAAAAGAAGCTTGATAGAGCGGTCGAAGGGTGGAAACTTTATACTGACGGAGCCTCCAGCTCCGACGGTTCTGGCGCAGGTCTCATGCTTGTTGATACCAAAGGGAAGGAGTGAACTTATGCACTCCGTTTTGAATTTGACGCTACGAACAATGAAGCGAAGTATGAAGCCTTGCTAGCAGGCCTCCGATTGGCCAAAGACATGGAGGTGGAAGACTTGGCTATTTTCGTTGACTCGCAACTGGTGGCCAACCAGATAAAAGGCTCCTATGAGGCAAGACAACCTGTGATCAAGCAATATCTGGATAAGGCCAAGGAAATGCTCGAAGGGTTCGCATCCTACAACATAGAGCATGTTTGGAGAAATCAAAACAAGAAGGCGGATGCACTTAGCAAACTAGCATCAATGGCATTTGCTCATTTAACTAAGGAAGTTCTGGTCGAAGTGTTGGCAGATAGGTCCATCGTCCGAAAGGAGGTTTCTGACGTAATACAGGAGGAAGACTCAAATTGGATGACTCCAATTAGAGAATATCTAATAAGTGGTATACTGCCGGAAGATCAGAAGTTAGCTCGAAAGGTTCGCATCAAAGCACCACAGTACAGAATCATGGGAAATTATCTATACAGAAGATATTTTCTGTCCCCATGGCTTCGTTGTGTAGGACCAAGGCAAGCTGCCAACATCATTCAAGAAGTGCATGAAGGATCATGCAGACTTCACGCAGGGCCCCGCTCCGTTGTTTCCAAAATCATGAGGGTTGGATATTACTGGCCTTCGATGCACAAGGACGCTATCGAAATCATTCAGAAGTGTGAAGCCTGTGAAGTCCACTCAAGAGTCCCAAGACTACCAAAATAGGATATGACTTCCGTGACGTCCGCATGGCCCTTCAGCCAATGGGGGATAGACATCGTAGGTCCCCTACCAATTGCTCTTGGAGGAGTAAAATTCTTGGTCGTAGCCATCGACTACTTTACTAAATGGGTGGAAGCGAAGCCTTTGGCATCCATCACAGGCAGGCACATGGAAAAGTTTGTATGGGAGCATATTATCTGTCGGTTCGGAGTACCTCATATCATCATTTCAGATAATGGGAAGCAGTTCGCTGAAGGTATTCCCAGTGTTTTGTAAAGGCCTGAATATCAAACAATCTTTCACTTTCGTTTATCATCCTCAAGGTAACGGACAAGTGAAAGTTACTAACAGAGATATCATACAAGGAATAGAACGAAGGCTGGGATATAGTCACCACGGTTGGGTGGATGAACTACCTCAAGTACTTTGGGCTCATAGAACGCATACAAAGTCAAGTCACGGAGAGACACCTTTTAGCTTGACGTATGGCACGGAAGCTGTCATCCCTTCGGAATTGAGCGTCGAAACAGAAAGGGTCATGAACTTCGAAGCAGCAGATAATGAAGAAAGACTCCGTAGTAACCTGGACCTACTTGAAGAACGAAGGGAAATAGCCTCAATTAGAGAAGCTATCCATAAGCAAAAAATTGAAAAGTACTACAACAGTCGGGTTCGGCCTTCGACCTTCAAACCAGGGGAATACGTCCTCCGACTCAACAGCGCAAGTAAGGCTGACTACCAGGGTAAACTAGGACCTACATGGGAAGGGCCCTACGTTATTAAAGAAGCATATGGCAACGGAGCCTACAAGCTGGAAACTTTGGATGGAGACGCTATTGATAGAACCTGGAATGGAACTACCCTTCGTAAGTTCTACGTATGAAACTTACAATGTCCACGGACATTCTTTATTTTTGTCAATCAATGTATTTGCATTCTTCTCACTTGGGGAAAGAAGCATTAATGGTAGGCGTCTAGTATTCATTTCTTAAAATGATGTAATCCTCCCTACCCACTTAATGATATAACACATTTCCCTCAAATCTCTTGTTTCGTTCAATACAACAAAGATTTGCCCACCAAGTCGCTTTATAAGTTTCAATGTCGAAGGGATGTACAAAGACTAAACAACATGTCTTGCTCATATGCATAACATCCATCTTAACTTCACATTAACTTTCCTATATGGCCTTAAGGTATTTTAAGCCTTTCGCTACCCAAAGGATCAAGATGGAGTGGGTCGCGACCCTCTGTCAGCAGTCAAATTATACGTTTGCTAATATTCTTGGTGAAGTAACTACACACAATGAGGCTATACATCTACCATACGCCTTAGGTTGTAAAAAATAACTTTTACGCAAGTAAAAATAAAAAGAGAAGAATCACATATGGCAAAATTCGAGCCCTAGTGGCTTCAATGTAGATTACTGACTAGTCTAATTAGTCTGAAACAGGCCGTAGCCTTAACGATCCAACAAAATAAAATATTGTCTTAGGCCGTAGCCTACATCACACATATCACATGATTAATTGTTTCATCAGGCACGAAGCCTGGAAAGGAACACAGACAATTGTTTTAAACAGGGTACATACCACCCTGGGGATCAAATTACAACCACATGGTTGCCTTCATCAAACTTTGGAATGAGTGGGATCAGCTGAACCTGGAGAGGGAACTTTGGGTGACGGAGTCTTCTTGGAGGAAGATGGAGGCTGGACTGTCCTTGGCTTCTTGGCCAGCAGGTCCTCAATTGAGGCCGCTGGGTCCTTCGTCACATATGCAAGGAAAGGGAACTCTAAAGCAGTTAATTGATTACCTGCATCATCATACTCTTTTTCATGAGTTGCCATGTAGTAAGGAACTTTCTCCAGCACGACCGGTTCCCCAGTCTTGGCTATCTCCTCCAAAGTGGTACACTTGCCATGGAAAATGGCAGCATTCACCACATTCCCAATGGCAATCCCCACATCATCGCTATGGTAAAGTTCCATCGCAACATAGGGGATCACCTTGGTCACCAAGTCCACCCTGTCCTTCTTCAGCATTTTCAGACGAAGGTTTAAACCATCTACCTTTTCTCTGAGCTTGATCTCTTGGTCCAGCAACTTTTCCCTCTCTTGTTCAAGGCCTCCACACTTGGATGAAAGAACAGATATATGCTCTTTATAGCCTACGACCATTGAGCCTTCAACAGTCAGCCTGCTGCATTCAGCTTCACTCGTTGCTAGTTGACCTTTGAGCTTTTCATTCTCAGCTCTGAGATCTTGCACCAAGGGGTTCTTGTCAAAATCTTCCAAGGCATCCTCACACTTCTTCTCCAAGTCTGCATACTTCTGATCCCTAGCCTTCTCCCTTCTCAGCATAACATCCATTTCTTCTCGAGCTTTGGTGACAGCACGGAGCAGTTCCCTTGTCCTAGCATTGAGTTGATTATCTAGCATGCACTGACGGACATAGCTTTTGTCATGAAGATCATAGAGCCTTTCTATGGACATGTTATCCATCGCCCCCTTCCATTTGGGTGGGATCACATGGCCCACGAGCTGGTGACAAGCTAGGGGAGAGGGAAGTTCTTTCATATTAGGAAGTCCTGCAACATATGTACCTTTGTTAATATATTATTATTGGTACCTAATTTTTGTTCACATGTAAGAAACTTTACCATGGATATCATCGCCGCTGGGCCCTTCGATGGCTGAAAATTCCACAGCCTTACCCTGGGCACTCTTTTGCCGGGTAGTTCGAGAGGGAGGAGTAGGTAGGATGAGTTTCCTTTTCGAAGCAGACTTCACAGCTTTAGCACTGCCACCTTTCCTGCTTCGGACCCTCTCACCTATGCTGGAGGGTCCTACGATGGCCAACTGTCCTTCGGAGATTGGTTCGTCAGAGTCAGCAACATTCTCCACAAGCTGATCTTCCACATCTATGGGTTCCTTTGACAGAGGAGCAGACGATACATGTTCGATAGGCTGGGCTTCCACATCATTGTTATTTATGGACACTGATGGGGAGCCCACGCCATAGCTTGTCTCTTGAGGATTATTTGGAAGGAAGCTTACCTCCTTTGCACCACCAGACACCACAAAGTTCCTGAACGACATCTCTGCACAAAGAAGCAAATAAGATAAATATCAGAAAGATAAGTTTTGATTTTTTTTATTTTAATCAAAAAAGTACATACTTTCTCAATCACAAATAATCTCAGGTACCAAAGGAGACCCCTCCCACCTTTCAGCAATGCCAGCCATGAAAAGAATTGGATTAGGGAACGTTTGGCAATCAGCTGGATGACGAGCCAAACGTTGATACAAAGGGTTTCTTCTCACAGTATAGGGCAAGGGATCGTTGAACCTTTTTTCATCATATTGAAATTTTGGGTTTAACAATGCAGAGTATGCCGGAGGGATAATGGTGTTTTGGATATAAAAGAATTTGCCTTTCCAGATCCTTATGTTCGTAAAAGGCCTATCTATCAGAATGGGCACATCCCTTTCACCCCTTTTGGCCAAGGTCAACCAATCTCCTCCCGGGTATAGATTCAGAAAACCCCTAAGCACAGTCAAGGATGGTTCGAACCCATAAGCTTTGCACATCACGATGAATGTTGTAAGCTTGGCTAGGCCAAAAGGGTTGAACCTAGAAATGTGTACCTCATAATACCGGAGGAATTCTAAGATCATAGGGTGCAAAGGTATCCTAAGATTGGAAGTGGTGAATGCATGGGTATACAGGCCTACATAGTTTTCAGGGGCATCAAATATCCCTTGATTTCTACTAGGTAGCATGATTTTATGTTCCTTTGGAATCGGGTAATCAGTGAGGAACGCTTTAAGCTCCTCCCTTGTTAATGTGCAACCTTGTTGCTTTATTACAAATTTTTTATTGGTCGACATGGAGCCTTCTAAAATCCACAATAATGTATTTGAAATACAGAGAAGAAGGAGCACTTTACCTTGTTTGATCGAAAGCTTGATCGGAAGAGGTTTTAGTAGGTGAAAAAACTTGGGCGAGAGATAAACTTTGTTAGGGTTTTACTGTTTTTAAATTTTATATACCCTATAAATGAAAAATCTCGGCCCTACACGTGTAATTACTTATCCCCTTACCACCGGATTTCAAAACTCTTTTGAATTTTGAAAAGACGTTCTCTTTTACCGAGGAAAAGGGGTAGTTAGGATAATTAGTTGCGTTAATTACGGTCAATAGGCGCAAGACTTTTCATCTTCGTTCGTTTTTGTGACGAAGGGGAAGTTTCGTTCTTATTTCTGAGCCGTAAGCAATATTTCTTGTTCGTACATATCACTTTCGACTGGGGGGCCATATGACGTACCCTCCGATCAGTTCGAAGGACCCCCCCTTCGGCCTCAGTCGAATTTGCATTACGAAGACCCAAGTATTTCTTCATAAGTCATTGGTGGCGTAAAACCATTCATCATTGACATGGTTACCAGTTGGGAATTCGCCAGCCGAAGGCCTAGGCCCTTCGGTGTCTTCTCTTGAAGACGCCAAGACAAAGGAGAACCTTGACTTGGTCTTCCCCCACGTTCCCACTATTTCTTTAGCTTCCCCGCCAAGTCCGAGATAGTGGGGATGAAGCCCTAGCGGTTACCACAAATCAGGGGACGCCCCCCATGATCTCCTAAACGTGTGTTAACACTCTCCAAGCTATTTTCATCACCTATAAATAGGTTGGACGAGTCATTTCAATGGTATGTTCACTTAACACAGTATTTCACATACATCATATTATTTACAACTCATATCACATACTTACTCTCATGCCGGAGGTGGTTCGCAGGGCCCAACCCCTGCGCAATCACTTAACGAAGTGTCTACTATTTCTTATTGCAGATTGGCTACAAGTTTGGCGCATATCACCCTTCATACCCTTCGATCACCATCGAAGGCCTGGTCGTACGAATTATTGTACAATCATTTATTAATACTACTCTTAAACATGTTCGGTTTTCACACGTTCTATTAGTCTATGTTTTCTTAAGGGGCAATTGTATATATACACATTAAAATTTACATATTTGCATATATACCTAAAACGTGCTTAACTTGCATTGTACATCATGCATTGAAAACTTGTATTTTGAGGAAATATGCAAATATTTGAGTTTTAGTGAGTATATATGCAATTCTCCTTTTTCTTAAGACCAAAAGTTAGTTCAGTAAGTAAATTATAACTACAATTTTGTAACTTCAAACTTAACTAATTATTCTAATGAAATTAACTTAAAAGAAACTACATGGTCATTCAATTCGTCTAGTCTCAATTTGTGTATTTGTATAGTTGTCGCTATAATAGTACGACTTAAAATAGCAATAATAATGTTTATAGTCAATAGTCATTTTACAACATTGCGACGACAGTCATAGAATGTCCACTAAAAATCATTGTCAGTTATTCCATAATAAACAAAATGAATTCAGAAAATAAGTATGTGTCGTTCTAGCTAGGGGCGAAGTCAGGATTTTAAGTTGAGATGGGCCGAATTAACGGAAAAATTGTAACAACATTTATTGAAAAAAAAAACGATTTTTTTTTTTTTTTTTTTAAAATCCGTCATACCCTAACACCATAATATAATGTTAGTTAAGTTATTTGTTTTTGAATATTTAACAAAAGATCGATGATTACTCCCCTTTACCCAAAAATAACAAAAGATCGATATGAATAAGGAAGGCTAACTACAAAAACTATGAAAAAAATAACTTATGGGCTTAATAATAAGAACGTTTGATCCTTAGTAATGTGGATTTTTAATTTCGAGACTTTTTTTTAGCAACTAATTTATTAATCTTAAAAAAAAAAAAAAAAAAAAAAAAAAAAAAAAAAAAAGGCGTGGACGTAAAAGTCATTTGGAAAATAAAGCATGACGATTTTGGTTTTCTTTGAAACAGAAACGACGGTTAAAATTTCCGTAGTTAATGGGACCTGTGGTTTGACTAGGATGTTCAAGTTGACCGACAGCGGGAACAAGTAGCCAGTAGGGGTCAAAAGGATCGGGTCAATCTGACTCAAACCGAAACGGATAATATCATATACGAAGGGTCAGTTTCAAACGGCTCGAAAGACGTTGTCAGTTTGTGTGACCCAACCTAATGAACCCCACAAATATTATTGCCCGGGTTAAGAGTAAGGTTATCCCGTTATCGGTGTCCAATATGATATGTAGAACTTTTTTGCAACTGGTTATGTTAGCCCACATTTATGTAAGTGATTATGCAAAAAGTGTTTTAAATCCATTTATTTTGCTCTTGCTATTTGCTACTTTTGGTTTTGAGTTTTGACAACATCTTTCTTAATGTTCCAACGCTATTTCTTTTCCCCCTAAATATGGAATAATTGAACCCAGATATTTTACATTATAGTTTCTTTGAGGTTCTTATTTATTACAAATCATTCTTACTTGGTTTGTTTCTGTGCGCCGACATTGGGCAAAACCTAAACTTAATAATCGGATCCGTTACAAGGTTAGCTTACATGCGTATTTTACGAAACTCAAACTTGGCTTGATTTAACTTGACCCGATAACACTCTTTGAATCGAGTAATCTCTCAATTAAGATATTGGAATTTTTTACATTTCTTCACAAATTCAGACACTACTACAAAAAAGGGCATAGAGCCCGGTTAAAAAGGTGCAAAGAGCCCGGTTTTGCATGAGGGGCACAAAGGGGGAGGGACTCTATGCGAAAACAAATAGAGCCCGGTTTTGAAAACGGACTCTATTATATGTTATAGAGCCCGGTTTTCTACTAAAGAACATGGCTCTATGTGAACAAAAAAAATTAAAAAAAAGATAAAAATCTAGCCATGAAATCCAATTCTTATTAGTAGGAAATGAATTTAGTACAGTTTTGCATACATAGAATACAATAGCACTTCTCACAAAATTAGTAGTAAATACAGTTCTTTAGATTCGGGTTCTTATGTCTTTGTCATAGATAACATGCCTTCAAACATTCCGGAAGTACCACCTAGGATCGGAAGCAGTGCAAATAATAAACCCACCGCACAATTATCATTACGAAGCCATATCCACACCAATTGTCAAATAACCAGCAATGTCAAGTAATCTTCACTCATTGCTTTAAGCATAGAAGACATATACACTTTTCTACAAACCACCGAAGCGAATAAGAAAGGAAGTAGAGACTTACCTGCAAAATAAGGGTACCAACAGTGACTTGCCCGTAGAGAGTGCTAATACTATTCTTTTCCATCAAAAACTTCAAACCCTGTGGATACCAAGACAATCGTGCGTCAGCATCGCACAGAAGAATAGAAGATAAATCTTAGTTGAGGTTTACACTTAAACTTCATGCCTTTGTATCCAAAGATTTCGATAGTCCAAAACCAGAATAGGTCTAAGCAAGAATTCTAGATACTTTGTTTTATTCAGAGTATAACCTAAAGATAATAAACATTGAACCAATTGCAACTGAAAGGAAGGCCCCAACAAACACACCTTCAGAAGCTTCACCACCACATAACTGAAAAAGAAAGGAAGATGGTAACTATTCATGCCATGTTAACACAAATGAGCAACGGTTTTGAGAATTTGCCTAGCAAGAAACTGACTATACTAATTTTTTAACCACTGATACATCAGAAAAAACCTCAAAAGCCTTGTAATAAGAACAGAGAAATCTGATAGAAGAGATACATACCACATCAATAACTCCAGACAAGCACATAAAAAGAAATATCTGGAGCAGACCTCCCATGATAGCAATTGCTCGGACAATGCGAAGCTGCACTTACGGAACATTATGAACTTGATTAAGAGAGAGATTAAAAACAGTCTCGAAGATAGATTTCCTTTTACAAGTTGTGTGATTCTTTTTGTGTGCGTGTGTGTGCATATGGAGGATGTATGTATATTGGGTACAGGTGGGAGGTTAAACCTTTGTTGCTGAGAACTCCAGTCCCAATGCAAAAAGAAGAAAAATGACACCAAACTGGGCAACAGTCTCAACCTGCATGCATATATCCATTATCCACAATAAAGCAGGATTCAGACAAAACTAACATCAAAGTTCTAAGCTAAACGGGATACTTATAATAACCCTAATGGGTATTCTTTGCTGCCAGGGTCTAGTGCAAAATAAAGACCATTTTGTGTTGCTTGAACCTAATACATCTTAGTCAAGAAAAAGTAATTGATGAGGTAAAATAGTAAAATGGCGACTTTTAAAGTTTGTGTTTAGAGGAGGTAGAAGGTTATACCTGCAAATAGCTTCTTCATTTCCTGACGACCAGAACATGAACTCAAAACTGGTGCCACAACATAAGTAGGATCTGAAGCAATAAGCAACAACATAGTTTATTAGACCATCAAGAGATAAATACAACAAGTGCTTTAGATGAGCGGAAAACAAACCTTTTGGAGATGCAGTGTGACAAATCGTTATTTCAGGACATTTCTCAAACTTTGAAAATATTACTATTCATGGTTATTATTCATCATTTCGTAAATTAGGTTTACGAGTATCAAATTCGCGTAACCGTGAGGGTTTGGCTGCGTATTCATGGAACATCATTGAGAATATTTCATATAGACTAGAATTAGTTTACATATCATCAGTAACATTATTTTCATATTAGTTCATCCATGGGTTAGCACATTCCATTAACGTATATTTATTTAGTATATGAACGCTATCACACGATCATTTATTTTGATCAATTGATTCGACACTTCCGACAATTGTTCTAATATATTTTCATACTCATTTTAATGCTATAAAAATTATATTATTAGTTTACTCGATGTTTGAATTTATTTAGTATATATATTGTTAAATATATATTTACGACGGTTTACGCGAGTTCGATTCAATAATTATTTATTCACCCAATACTTGCGAGGAATGCACTTTTATAATTTTTATGACTTCGATATATTTTATTCACTTCCTTTAGGCACCGTCATCGACCTACAATTTTATTTAATGTCAAATAAATTTCAATGATATGCTCAAACTATTTTAAAATAGTTAGTGTCACCCAAACTTAAAAACTTTACGTTTTTACGTTGGCATCTTCATATCAAAACTAATATGAAGTATATTGATAAGTTTAGACATTTTTATAAGTATTATATTTTTATGTTGCTCGGTTTTAAGTTTCGTGACTTAAAGGCTTAATATAGTAATTAACGGGATCAAACTATACACTCTAAAAGCTAAACTTACAAATATCTTATGCTAAGAAAACAAAATCATGTTCTCTATTTGCTCTACCCTATCATACGTGTCATCTCAACAACAATAATATATATACGTGTTCTACATATAGCATTTGAACATGCAATATTCATCTACGTAGCATGAATGTATAAGTAGTTATGCAATTTCTTAGCTATTAAGCTTCTATTAAATCAATGAAACCTCCACCTTCAATTTGATAATCTACTAGTAGACATGCAACCTGCTTAGGATTCATGCTATAAATAGAGGTCCAAGTTAACATTAAAAGGTTATCATATACAGACTCGTATATTCCACACGTCACCTTTTTTTTTTTTCTTTTTCTTTCATCCTCACCTCACATGGGGTCGGTTCACAACAGATCTAACATTGATAAATTTATTTTAGGGGTAATTCTCAAAAGGGGACAAAAAGGTGGAGATTGATTACTTTGAGGTACAAAAATAAAGTCTCTTCCCAATTTGGTCATGTGCGAATGTGCGATTCCATTGAATGTGCGACAAGTGTCAATTTACTTAATAATAAAGTACAGTGGTAAGTGGGTGTTTTCTCAAATATTCATTTTTTTGTCTTATTATTGATAGTATCAAAAGACCAAAATACCCTCATCATTTATATAAAACCACATGTTTATCACAAATACCACCACCACCAAATCCGGCCAATCCTACCACATCATATATTTTACACCCAGTCCAAAGTATTACTCCGTAGTCAACTTCACTAAACAATAATTAAAAAAATAAAAATTAAAAAATTAAACAGGATCTAAGATCATATATTTTACCCAGTCAACCAAACGATAATTAAAAAAAAAATTAAACAAGATGTATTACTAGATCTTAAAATAAAAAAATTAAACATCATATATTTTGAGACTAATTAGCATCTATCGAAGAATGCACAACAGAAGCTAATTAGTCCTTGTATAATTCTTCCTCTACTGCATTAAACAATTCTCATCACCCAAAGCCCATTCCTTCAATCCCAGCCGAGATCTAAGATCTAAAAAATTGACACATTCACAAACATATCACAGATCTAAGATCTAAGAAATACACAAATTGACACATTCGCAAGTAAGATTCCATTGAATGTGAGATCTGTCAATTTTTATATATTACTAGATAAAAAAGACTGGTACCTTCGTTTTTTTCTTTTTTAGATCTTAGATCTGTGATGTGTTTGTGATGGTGAGTAGATCCGGTTTTTGATTTTTTTGTTGTTGGACCGAAAGATTTAGTTTATGGGTTTTGGTATAAAGATGTCGAGATCTTAGTTTTTTTTGAAGTTATGGGTTTTATTCTTGATTTTCTTGGCCGGATTTGTGGTGGTGGTGTTGATCATGGCCGGATCTGTGGTGGTGGTGATGATCGGAAAAAAGAGAGAGAAAGTTGTGACCGGATCTGTGAGAAGAGTTAGAGATGAGTGAGGAGAGTTATTTTTATATAAATTATGGGTATTATGGTCTTTTAACATCTTTAATAATAAGACAAAATTATACTTTAATAATAAATAAGTGGACACGTGTCGCACATCTGATGGTGTCGCACATTCGCACATGACCAAATTGGGAAGATACTTTATTTTTGTACCTAAAAGTGATCACTCTCTACCTTTTTGTTCCCTTTTGGAATTAGCCCTTTATTTTATTAATGTTTTGTTAAACCTTTTATTTCGTATAAAACCATTGTTTTCAATAGAAAATCGAGTAGTGTTTATGAGATAACTTGAAAGATTTATCATGGAAGGAGACAGGTTCATAAGCTTTGACACGATATTATTGGAGTTTATATTTACGTCTCATACATCATTAGCTATAACTCGATTTATCAAGGACATCGGTGGATATTTTGGCATTAGGAACATTTAGACACTAGTTGAGGTCGAGGTTAGAAGGTGCGCGTTCGTTGGGTTCTTAGGTCGCGTGTTTGTCATTTTCGTTTTTGTGCTCGTTAGCTATCTTGTTAAGGTGAGTTCATAGCCCCACTTTCTATTACTTAATTGTTTTACAAACTCTTGGGGGAGATACATGCTATATTTTTAATCGAACACAAATGCTTTGAACTGTACGTTATATCCAAATGCTTTATTGTCACTAAGTATTCTATTGCCATGTTTGAAGTCCCTACATCATGCACCATTAGTCACTTGCGAGTGAGCGCGAATATTGTGAATAGGCCAATTGGAATTAACACACCCGTTCTTATTGACCAAGTTAGGGGAAATCGAACGCACTATATTCGAATCAATAAGGTAAAATGGCAAGTTTACCTACTAGGGCTGCGATGAAACGATTTTACCAATTTCTATTGGTACGAGGTTTACGCTTTGGTTGTCATGAACTTAGTGAAATAAATGCTGTTTTGTTTTCAACGATGAGTGTGAAACAACGTAACTCACACTACGAATATTGTGTTCTAACGACATAATTAAACCTATGGATTTCACTCAACCTTTGGGTTGCCTGTTTTATCTCAGGTATTAGCATATCATCATGGCTTGCATGGAGTCGCTGAGCTGATGCGTCTCACATATATTTTATGCACTTAACTATCGTTTGATTGTAACAAACTCATTTTGGTACTTTGGAAATCTATTGGGACCTATATTTTGTAAACTCTGAATGTTTTATTATATCAAACGATGTGTTTTCAAAACGACACTTTAGGTCGTTCAATATAACTGTAACTGTGATGCTATGGCAGTCACGCCTCAAGTATTCCCTTCCGCTGCAAAACATGTAATTTGGGGGTGTGACATGCAGCCACATAATAAAGTGTGCCGGTGAGTGCAGTTGTGATAACAGCTGCAATATCCACGAATGAGGAGACACCTTCAAAAAGTGTTTATATATCTGAATAAACTGTACCAACCTACATGTTAAAATTATGGTTATGGTTAGTATGATTTTCTGGTTATACTATGCATATTAGGTTAAAATTATGGTTATTAAGATGATCTGGTAAAGCAGATGAGTATGGCTGCAAATCAGAATTGTTTTGAGAAACATGTTCATTCAAATCATCCATAGCCAAAACTGCAGAATAAGATCGACCGCACTTCTTGGAAGTTGTTTACACCTTTCTCGTAAAGTACTTTCATAAATATATTGTGGTCTAAACATTGCTGCAAGAGGAAGCTGCGACTTCTTCCAATACTCGTCTGGAGGTGTCCCACATAGCTTAAATATCTTGTGCAGTTGTTCAACCTGCACTTGATACAAGAAACACCAAAACCAATAAGATTCTTATCAAATATCTTTATCTGTGTACATGTTAAGGATTATTGTCCCTTATTAGCTGTTGTACTTATTTTTATTCTCACCTCGGTTCTCCCCTTAAGATGCGGCCTACCAATAAAAACCCAGCAAAGACACAACCCACACTCCACATATCAACATACGTTCCATACCTTGTGGACCCCAAGAGAATTTGGGGAGGACGATACCACAATGTCACTACACGGTTAGTCAGTGACTTCTTTTTCTTAGTACTAAAGAAATTTGCCAGACCAAAATCTGCAATCTTCAAAATGCCTTCATTATTTACCAAAATATTTGAAGATTTAGACACTGCTGTATGTACCCTGTCCAATCTACACATAAAGGAGAACCGAAAAGAACATATGCAGATTATCAGTTTAAGTGTTTGGGTGATGTGAAAGTGTTTACAGATATATCAGGTCATGTTATCAGTTCCAAAAAGATAATCTGATAATATAAAGATTACTTTACATGTAAAAGCTTAAAAAGATCAATACTTGCCAAACCAATCAAACCACTAATTATCATTACGTTATCACTACTTCAAACAACATAACTACAAAAGCATGTATCCTAGTATTGCACGTTTTGTTATAGCGGATATCTTGAATCTGATGATTCCATATTGAAACAACATATGCTTACTATTAGTACTAGTGTTTTAGTAAACTGAAACATTTTTTCAACTAATGAGGCCAAAATTTCTGTTTCAAACTAGTACATCAGAACCTATATACATCCAACTTATATGGACTTAGAAGGCATAATATCTGGTTTTTGAGCACAAACCTTTGTAAAAGTTAACATATATCTGGTTTTTCCACCCCTTCAAGAAAGAACCATAGTCGTGATAACTTATTTTCAACAAGACTAATGCTATTATATGCAAACTTTTAGTGAAAATTTGAGGTGCCAACATAACCACTGATTGTAAACAAATTCCGACAAGGTCAATAAAGTTAATAAGCTTTGACACCTCAACACAAGGTCCTAAATTCCTGTTTTTGACAGTAAACAGCAGGTTCAAACACCCTATTTTTTAGAGCAAAAAATTTGACCAAATGCCCCATTTGTGACAGCAAATAGAACAACCAAAACACCCATTTAGGCATTTACAACTGATTACATTGTCTTTACATTGAAAATTTAGATTTGTTTTAGAGTCGTATAATTTAAACCCCATACAGAGATTAAAAAATAATTAGATTTAACAATTTTATTCAATAATCAAGACTTTTTTTTACCTAATAATACAAAAAGAATATATAATTAAACACAACTTATTTCAAAATCAAACCTAAAAACAACATTAATGAGATATATTAAACATGTTAACTGAATAACAGCATCAATTTTAGCAATTTGGTACCTCCGAATTAGCTTAGTTTGTTGTTGGCTTGGTTGCGTAACGAAGGTGGCCTGTGACGGCAATGGCGTGCGACAGTGGCTAAGTGGTGGTGGTAAGCGGCGGTCAGGTTAGAGGGTTAGGGTTTGTGGAAGGGAAGAGGGCAAAGGTTTAGGGTTTTGTTAAAGAAATGAAAACTGAGGGAAATAACGCGCCTAAAAAGATTTCATTTCATTTTAAAGTACCGCCTAAGTTCTATAATATTTTGGTTGAGTAGTTAGTGGAATAAAGCTCGGTTTGGTTGTGGAAAACATGGCTCTAATGATTTTCAATACAAAGCCCGGTTTTGTTAAAGGGAACATGGCACTATACAAGGAATAGAGCCCGATGTTTAAGCAAAAAACACGGCTCTAACGTTATCTAACATAGAGCCCGATTTTGTAAGAAAAAACATGGCTCTATACTCTTTTTCACAACCTGGAATCCCTTTAGAGCCCGTGTTTTACTAAAACCGGAGCTCTATTAAGGGGGCTTTATGTTCATTTTTGTAGTAGTGAGATGTTACATTTATTTAGTGTATATATATATATATATATATGAATATGAATAACTTTGCCAATGTGACAAAGGTACTTATTTTTTAATTATTAATGCTTTGTCATGTAAAGTTATTCATATCGATATCGTAAGTTATTCATACGTAAAGATTCTAAAAAACAAATTATTGATTTCATTTTGTTTGAATTCTTCAAAACAAGATACTTCCTAAAATTTACTAGTATGATTATCTCACAATTATTTTTCAGTTTTCATAAATCCCTTCCACATTTTATAATTCATTGCACATCTAAGCCCCAAAGATCACTTCACAAACTCATTAATCACTCCTTATTGCTCGATAAGAACTCAAACCTGGAATCACGACAACACAACAATCAACAACAATGATGATAAAAATAAGATGTTCCTCAGTTAACCAATATCCTACCGGTATTTGCTTTATTTGTTTGTTTTTTACTTTTACTAGACGGGTACCCGTGCTTAACGGCAGCGGTGTCTAGTTTTCTGCAAAATTCTGACGACTCATAAATTTTATTCAACAAACTGTATTTGTAGCGTTAGAGAATCATTTTCGAATAACTATAATTTTGATGCGTGGTTGCATAACAGCAGAAATATACAGTTTTCAATAAAATTATGTGAAGTCGATATAAGTGTGGGAGTATATTTTCTAATAGGATTGTTTTAAGTTATTAAGATTTTAGTAATAATAGATTCAAGTATTACAAAAAGCAACGATATTAGGTAGTTGACAATATTATATTATAGTTTAGAGGTATAGCCAACGTGTATGACCGTCTTTTCTTGTTTTGTCAGTAATTTAGGCGGTGATAACTTTTTTTATTTATTTATTTTTTTTTATTTTTTTTTATTTTTTACATATGTAGCGTTTATCATTTGGTGTGTGGCTTTTAAACTTGTAACCTTACAAATTTAATATCACCATAATAAGATTATCTTGTACTATCAATTTGCATAGATATTTAAGCATTGTTCAAAGCTATTTGTTTGGGGTACAAATAATTATCGCTAAAGATAACAATACTATTAAATTTTTGTGATTCTAATAAACTTACATAACATTATTTATATATTGGACAAAGGGCTATACAATATATATTAACTTTTAAAAGACGATTCATATATGCTAGTCCCTTAAGTAGTGCAAAACCAACATTTTTAAAAATAACATTATACAAATGATAAAGTACATGTGTCAAAGCAAAATAAACAACAAAAAACTATACTTACTTTGTCTCTCATTTTTCCAAATTTGTCACGGGTTCCAAAACTACTTCATCATTTCTCACATAATTTTGTCAAATATGAAACCCAGTTCGACCCGGGTGATTCAACCGGTTGGACTGTTCCGGTCAAAAAATAGGTCGATTTAAACCGAGTCAACCCAACAAGTTGGTTCGAAAACAAGTCAAATTAAACCGGGTCAACCCGCCGGGTTTGAAGAGTCCCAGGTCAACCCGGTTTTCGATGTGTATTAATAGTTTCCTTTTGAAATATATGTCTTCAACATTTTCAATTTTAGTTTCAACTTTTCACTTTTTACTTTTTGGTTTTTCCTTTATATATAATATATATATAGCATGGTACCCGCGCGTTTCGGCGGCGGGTACCATGTAACACCCCAACCCGACAAGGGTAAAGATATCACAATACGGTTTCATATCAGAACTTTAAATACTATACAAAAACGAAAGCCTTTACAAAATATTCAAAAAGAAAACATAAATAGCTAAAACTTCAAAATAAATCTAAGATCTCTATGGTAAAGTCTTGCTCTCGCCTCTACTCTCAACCCAGATCAGCTATCCCATAAGCTCATCTTGAAATGCTAAATACCTGCCGCAGGAAAAGAAAAGTGCGGCTGAGCTTACAAAGCCCAGTGAACAGATATAACGAAACAAAAGCTAAACAAAACAATTATACGAATAACGAAAGATAAAATGAATAATGACAAAGGATCTTTTAGGATTCTGCGGAAGCACAAATATACAGAAATCCAAACAACCACAAAACAAGTAAAACATCTCATAGCACATTAATGACACAAACACAAACACATCAAGACAACCAAACATACAACATATCAAGAGTAATTAGGTTCATATAAACCAAACGAAAAGTCTAAAGCTAACGAAAACACTTTCTAGCAATAAACATGGCATTCATACAAATCAATTAATCAACATTTAATGCACTTAATTCAATATTGCAGCAGCGGAATAACAGTTCAAATCATGGCAGTCTCACAAACAAATAGAAACATAACAGACAATCTATAATTAGAAAGACCGAACAAAACATAGCATAACCATTAGCAATTTTTTCCAAACAGATATCATAAGCTAAACCAGTTCTCAGATCAAATCCTAACATCAGCAGAGTTCAAACATGGCAGGTCACATAGGCAATAAAACACTAACACATACGCAAAGTTCCCAAAATTAACTGATCAGACTATGCATATTATACTTATAAAATACTAACTATCACACTAATACATTCATCCACAGTTCAATGAATTCACATAACGAGAACTAACATAACACCAGATAACAGCATACAAACCCCATTTAATCATATTAATCATATCTTAGCATAGCAGACGGTAGTCACATAAACATACAAAAGCATACACATATAAGAGCATATAATAACCCAGCACATAATCATAAGCATTTGAACATACCAAATCATAATCAGAACTTAACATAGAAATAACAATTACAGATTTAGTTAACTACCTCGAGCCCAGAACATATCATATCAAAAACATCATACTTTATAAAAATAATCTTAGAAAATCATTTGGAGTAGCTAGCTCCCAGAGTTTGTGAAGACGCGTATTGCACACGACATCATTCACTAGACAAATCATATCGGATAACGGATCAGATCTAGGATGCATCCATACGCCCCAACAGACAAATAGTGGCCATATAATATATAGCGAGCTCATAAACAGATAACAGAAAGGGACGTGGCAGAACATCACTCTACTGCCCTAGAGTCATGTCAGAGGTGCATCACTGACACGGACATGGAACCCCCATGACTAGTGAAATATTTGGCTCGGGTGTCAAACTAACTTAGGTCAGACAAAAGTTCAATCATAACATAAGTCTTAATCAAACACATGGTTCAGCAGATAACATATCAGATAACTCATATCATAAGGTTCATATTCAAATATAATAAGGTTCAACGAATATGCATATCAAAGTCTTCCTAACATAAAGTTAAGTCAGGTATCTCATAGTTCCATAAAACATAAGTTCAGATAAGCAGCAAATCACACAATCAAGAAAGGGTTCATAGCAATGGCATTGGAATCCTAATAAGTAAAATGGAAATACTAACGAAAGAACATCATAAGGAACCTTTACTAAATAGGTCCGAATATATGTACGATAACATAAGTGTCTTAAGGTAAGACAGAATATCCGTACCTTAAAGCAATTGAGAGAAAAGTAACGAATGAACGAATACGAAGATGTAACGTCGCGTCTCCTTCAACGAATCTACACGGATTATGATTTATTTAATACTTATTAGAATCATTAATATTATAACGGATTTATCGCATTAATACTTTTAGAGTTGTCAGGATATTCTCATTTTAGTGACAGACGAAATTACAACATTTTAGGGTATTCCTCATTAATTCACCAACTTTCTATTTAGGTTCTAGGGTTTCCCTTACTCTTTAAATATTACTAAATACGCATTAATTTCACATAATACTTCCTTTAATGATTTCCCAATTTAACCTAGAACGTAAATGATAACAAACCGAAATTAACTTAACTCATGCGTGTCTCTACAAAATCAATTTACACTTGTTGAACCCATAATTGCTCAGAATTTCAAATCACACCCTTGACATCTTTAGTTTCACAATCCAACCTCACTTTATCAGATTTTACCCTTTTAACCCAAAGGTTTTAGAATTTACAAAATGTACCCTAATAAATTAAATACAATTCGTATGGCCCTTTAATTATCCAAAATTACATGTTTAACCCCCACACTTATTTTTATACGTTTAGTACAAGTATTTTACTGTTTACAAAAATAACCTTTAAGTTTCAATATTTACAAAACCAACCCAAACCTTTTACTTAAGGCCGAATAGACATAATTCAAATATAAGCCCTAAACCTAAGTTTAACCAATCATTAGCTCATCATTACTACTTCATTAATTACCTTCAATGATTACAAAGAAACCCTAGTCCATGAAAACCCTAATCGTTCCTTTTAAAAACCTTTCCTTTTTATGCGTTTTCGAACAAGAAAAACCCAAGACAATTCACATAAGCTTCGAATTCACAAACATGTATTTTATACAGGTCTTATAACATGTAACAACTTCTGGAAAAATCAATTCATGATCTCTAAAAATATTATAAGCTCATTCGTTATTAATATACGATTTTAGGGTTTTAGGTTTCAAATAATTTCATACGACTTATAAATCATGCATGGCTAATTTTTATGTGTTATATACGACTTATAGGACTGAAATCAACATTAGAAACATACCCTTGATAAGCTTGGATCGTTAAAACAAAAGAAGCACAAAAACCCATCTCGCCGAAACCCTAATCCACTCAAAAACTCACCACGACTAAAACAGCAGCTTTGGAACTCAAACACTATTTTTCCCACCTTCTATACCTTGAATCTCGTCCAAGAAAAATGGTCTCAAGCTCTGGAAACTAGAAATCGAATTGTTTAGGGTTTTTAGGTCGGTTTGGGAATAATCGGTATTTAGGGATTTTTAGGAACCGAATATATGTATATATACTTGAGTTACAAATTTTCTTGTGGGCTTTATGATGCATTGGACTTAAAATAAATGGTCTCTTACTAATATAAATTTATATTGGGCTTTTACTAATTAATTTCTTTTATAAAACTCTTAAATATATTCGACTAATAAATAAAATTACATAATTGATTTTATAAAATTATAATCTATAAAAATTAGCTTTAACAAGTCATTCAAGATTTATTTAGATCATATGTGATTTTCTTATAAGTTTTTCTGAATTTACATAGCTCATTTGGTATTGTGTTTATTTAATTATTCTTATTTTTTATCATAAGGGTATTTTGGTCTTTTTGTGAATTTTAGAAATTCAGGTATTACATACCATGTGATGATTAACCGGAAAAATAGATATTGATGAGATCTGATTCACCAGCTTGTATCGGTTTCAACGGGTCCTATCTGGTTCGTTTTCGGATGACTTTAATTGGTTAGCCGAATCGGTGGCGACACCGTTTCCCGGTTGAACACGTTGGTCCGGTCCGGTTTTCAAAACTATATGTACCATCAACTTGTTAACTTGTATGAAGTTTTGTGTGTTTTATTAATTTGTATAATGTGTATAATAACATGTACTTTTCATTTTAGTATGTTTTAAAAATAACATTAATTAGTGTGTTTAATTATTTTATATTTTAGATTATGTTATAGCTTCTTTAAATTGTGCGTTACGAAAATTTTATTGTTCTTTTTAGCAATGGGTATTTTAATTGGTTGTTTTTAATTTGGTAGATGTGCTTTTAATTGATTGTATAATGTGAATAAATTATTGTACTTTTAAGTAATGAGTTGTTTTAATAAAATTATTAATTACATTATACATTTCTCTCTCCATTGACCAATTTCAACAATTCAACTTTTTCACTTTTCAAGTTTGACTATTTTTCTATTATATGTAGTATAGATATCAAACTATACGAGTAGCCGTGCATAAAAACAGAATTTTATAGTGACAAATCGTTTAGTGATAAAAAAAAGTTTATGAGTTATAAACGAAAAATAATAAAAGTTTGAAGATTTGGGGATTAAACATAATGTTTTAAAACCCGGTTCGACCCGGGTGGTTCAACCGGTTGAACCATTCTAGTCGAAAAACGGGTCGATTTAAACCGAGTCAACCCGATGGGTTAGGTCGAAAACGGGTCAAATTAAACCGGGTCAACCCGCCGGGTTTGAAGCATCTCGGGTCAACCCGGTTTTCGATGTGTATTAATAGTTTCCTTTTGAAATATATGTTTTCAATATTTCTTTTTTTAGTTTCAATTTTTTCACTTTTTACTTTTTGGTTTTTCCTTTATATATAGTATAGCAGGGGACCATCACGTTTCGGCGGCGGGTACCATGTGAAAATTAACCGGAGAAACAGATTTCGATGAGACCTAATTCCACCAGTTTGTATCGGTTTCAACGGTTCCTCTCTGGTTCATTTTCGGATAGCTTTTATTGGTAAGTCGAACCAGTGGCGACACCAGTTCCTGGTTGAACCCTTTGGTCCGGTCCGGTCCGGTTTTCAAAACTATATATACCATCAACTTGTTAGCTTGTTGATAACGCTACACGCGTCGTTCGGGGTCAAGGAAACTTCCTTTTCTTCGAGCAAGTTTTATAACACCCTAGGCAGTGAACCTAATCGTTGTAGTGTAGTAATTAGGGTAAGCCACGGGTATTGATATCGTTCTCTAGGGGAATAGGAATGCTAGTAGGGAGTTACTGCGCTAAGGTTAAGGTTGAGGAAGATTATTTTTGTATCTTTTTATATTTTATGAAAATGGAAAAGTACGAATCTCGGGTATTGGATTTGGGGGGTTGGTATTTCTACTGATTACTCTACTATTATCTAATTATCTAAACTAAGGTTGTGGGAGTCTATGTCTAATTAATGTGTGCTCGTATGATAGTTTAAAGATGTGTTTACTTAGTTTGTATTACTCCTTAATTATCTCCTATTGATGGTTGAGTGTCACGTCTTATTCCTAGTTGCGTTGTGTTTCTAAAGTTGTAGGGTATGCGTTTCTCCCTAACTCTTTGAACTTACCAAAGGGTCTTGTCTACAAATCCACGTAGAGATTATAGACTCCTACTCTAAGGCACTCTTCGGATGTTTTAGCCTACAATCACTCAGGTAATCATACTCTAAGGTTCACAAAGATGAATCAAGCATTAAGTACACAACGAATAACCTATCGCATTACTAGATCATTAATCAACTAAGATAAGAAACAACCAATCAATATTCAATAATTAAGTTTCATACTTCCTAAGCAAACACACAAATAAATTAGCCGGACATGGAGAACATGCAAGCATACACACAAATAATCAAAGACATAATTGAATTAATGAAGCAAAGACTTATCTTGGTGTAAGATAGGGTTAAAAACCCTAAAATACTGTACAAGACACCTTAGGTTCGGTTTTAGGTTTTTACTCCAAAGACTCTCCACCCAAAGACTAAAAAATTCGGATTCTATATATAAGATTACAATTGCGACGGCGTCACCTTATGTTTAGTGACGCCGTCGTGTCGCCGCCATTAGGGTTTCGTCTTGGCCACGTTAACCTTGCGACGGCGTCACCTTATGTCCGTGACGCCGTCCTCTTCAGCTTCTGACGTCGTCTGGATCGCATCTAGGCCGTCTGAGTAGCGACGGCCTACTCTTTCACAACTAGACGCCGTCTCTTGAAAACACGAGTTTTGAGTTCTGACCCGTCACAATAATTCTCCGACGGCGTCGTACATAGAACCTGACGCCGTCGCCTTCTACATTCAGCGACTGTGAGTGTCTGATTTCGACTTTGGCCATTTTCTTCATATATTCGCGCCTTTTCGTCCAAATAAGTGCCATTCCAGCATTTTGCCTTCACGAGACCTAAAAAGTGAAAAGGAACGATATTAAGCAATAACGGATACAAAAGTGATCAAATAAGGACTTAAACGACCCCTCAAAATGGTACCTTTTAAAACCTTATCAAATATCCCTACACTTGTTATTTGCTTGTCCTCAAGCAAATGTGCTTTTAGCCAATTAATTTATAAGTTAGGGGTCATTCAGCATTAATTCAAAACGGTCCACAACACATATAAGCCCCGCAAAAGTCATAACAAGCACGGAAATTACATACTAGCACCTCACATGGGGTGTTTGGATACTCACATCTCTCTCAGGTGTATAAATGAAATATAACAATATAGGAAATGGAAGATAAACACTCATTAACCGGTCCTAGTACATAGATTACCATAGGCTTGAGAATAGATCAAACCTCCATCGCTTTGGCGTAAGCACCTAGGAAAGACTATCAAAGAGGTCTTTTAAAGGGTTGTAATGTTAGGCTTACGGTAGGGAAATAAGGGTTTGGTGGGATAGGCTATTTAGTGGTGGTAAGTCAAAAATCTTTATGTTAACTGCATATGAAGAATGGCGTTGCTAAGCCAAGACTCGACACTCTAAACTCTAGATAACTGAAATAAACAAACATAAATTTAAAGGATAGATGTAGGATGGTAGCCCGTATGTTCTTTTCTTTTTTTTTCTTTTTTTTTTTTTTTTTCACTCTTTTTTTTTTTTTTTTTTTTTTTTTTTTTTTTCTTTTTCTATTTTTTTTTTTTTTTTTTTTTTTTTTTTTTTTTTCATGCACTTTTACTCTACCATCCTCTAAGATAACATCAAAATACTAGGGATTTATAGGAACATCCCTACACTTGAGTTTTTATTACTCTAACGCTAATTTGACCCGAATTGAAAAGATCAAAACACTTGGGGTACATTATTACGCAAACAAAGGGAATTTGAATTTAACGTTCCCTTCCCGTCATTTCATAAACTTTAACTTTTCCCATGAATCCCAATCATCCCAAAACTGTATACAAAGGATATGACTCGACTTAGCAACTTATGCAAGCAACTAGATAATTGAACTAAGGGTTTAGGGTGATAACAAACATTTGCACTAAAAGTGAGTGCATAAGGGGTAGGCTAAGGCGATTTGGGTGTATATTTGGGGGTGGGGTGTAAACAATGCTCTTCATTGATATTCCGGAAAAACCGAAACATCACGAGAACCGCGAAAAGGATAGGCTCTGAGGGGTTAACTAGGGGTATCGTGTACTAAAGATGAGTACAACGCAAAGGGTGTGGGGGAATTACTCAACCAAAGTGGAAGAAGTAATTATATTACAGGTATCAAACAAGGGTTATCCTAATGCCTCTTATCATTTAGTTATTCCTAACTACACAAGTGTAGCCTCACTTGCGATCTCGGAATGCATCACATAACAAGTTCTAGAATCTAATATACTACCGGTTCACACTCTAAGCATTAAAGATGAATGCTTTAATCCCTACTAATCTAAGGGCGATCCTCACATTTTGGGTGGAATTTGGGTGGTAAGGGTTTTTTTGTGCTAGTCATATAACTTCCTATCCGTGAGACGCTTTTGTTAAGACTAACGGCCCACTCCTACATGTCATGAAAAAATTTAAATTTGGTGCTAAAATTACCCTAACCGACATTTCTCATGGTTTATTACACAATCACAATTGGACAAAGCAAATAGTCAAGGATAAGCATAGTTTCAAAGTTCCCGTTTTATTTTCCCTCCCTACACTTAAACTGAACATTGTCCCCAATGTTCCCCGAAAGTATCAAAGTTATGATAAAAGAAGGTAATTAAAAACGAAAGAAACTAATACTCCCCTGATTAGCTCGGTAGGATCCGTGTAAAGTGGTGGTTAAATTCTTTTCAAGAAGAATTATTGCGTGAAAAGCTCCTTCCAATCTTATGTAACTTCTTCTTGACAAACTAAACCTGCACACTTGAAGAAAACAAACGAAACCTTCGCGTAAAATCGGCGGTAATAATATATATAAGACTCGATTTAAACTAGGATATAATGCTTGTGGAATGAATGTTTACAGAATTTTTAAGAAAATTAAGACCTGGAAAATTCCAAAAATTTATAAGTAGCTCAGAAAACGAGAAAAAGTAATCTGATGTTTTTACTCCTTCCTGACGCCGTCAGGTTGCAATCCTGACGCCGTCAGGTTATCCTGACAAAAACTGGTCTGCGATTTTCTGGAAAAATTTCTGGAAAATTTACATCTTTAGAATCTGGAAAAAATTTCTGCAAAACATTCATTATGACTCAATACAAGCATTTGACTCGAACAAACAAACATATATATCTTTTAATTAATTGTTATTCTCATGTTTACGTTTCTTTTGAAAACGTGTGTAATCCTCCCTACACTTATCCCTTATGTAAAATACCTTTATATGTAATTAAGACGAAGTTAAAAACAAAATAAAGCATTTTTACAAATCCAAACATGAGGATAAACAATTAATAAAAGCTATATAACACTAACAAGCAAACAATTAAGCATGGGTTGCCTCCCACGAAGCGCTTTTCTTTATTAAAGAGTCTTGTAGCTAGACTCGTAGTCGTGCTCCTATGTTTTCTCACCATCGCCCTCTTCTTCTAAAACAATATCCTCATCGTTCACTATTTCAATATTATCCAATTGATAATGCTTCACCCGTTGCCCATTAACTGTGAATTCTCTTCCATCATGGTCTAAAAGTACAACCGCCCCATTGCTCATTTGGTTTTTTACTGAAAAGGGTCCATACCACCTAGATTTGAGTTTTCCTGGGAATAATCTTAGTCTCGAATTATACAAGAGCACTTTATCCCCTTCCAAAAACTCTTTAGGATTCTTTATTCGTTGATCGTGCCATCTTTTTGCCCTTTCTTTGTAAGTGATTGACGATTCGTATGCTTCCAGCCTTAGCTCATCCAATTCTTGAAGTTGTAAGAACTGATTTGACCCTGCTTCAGAATAATCCATATTACAGGCCTTAAGGGCCCAATATGCTTTCTGCTCAAGTTCGATAGGGAGGTGGCAAGCCTTTCCGTATACCAGGCGAAAAGGGGTTGTCCCGATAGGTGTTTTGTAAGCAGTTCTGAATGCCCAAAGTGCTTCATCCAGTTTGAATGCCCAATCTTTCCTGTTTTGGTGGACCGTTTTTTCAAGTATCCGCTTTAATGCCCTGTTTGTGTTTTCTACTTGTCCATTTGTCTGAGGATGATATGCAGTAGAAAATCTATGTGGGACGCCATACTTCTTCATCACCTTTTCCATTTGAGCATTGCAAAAGTGAGTCCCTCTATCACTGATTAATGCTTTGGGAATCCCAAATCTTGCAAAGAGCTTTTTAAGAAAGTGAATAACTACCCTTGCATCATTAGTTCTAAGGGCTTGAGCTTCTACCCATTTGGATACATAGTCGATAGCTACGAGAATGTATTCATTTCCTCCGGAAGATGGAAAGGGTCCCATGAAGTCTATTCCCCAAACGTCGAATATTTCACAGACTTGGATATAGTTCTGAGGTGACTCATCCCGTCGTGAAATATTTCCTGATCGTTGGCATGCATCACACATTTGAACTAATCTCTTAACGTCTCGAAAAACAGTAGGCCAATAGAATCCGGCATCGAAAACCTTTCGTGCCGTGATATTCACACCGTGATGTCCCCCAGATGGTCCTGCATGACATTCTTTTAGAATTCGATCAATCTCTCTACCGGCCACGCAACGTCGTATGATTTGATCGGGACATATACGGAAAAGGAAGGGTTCATCCCAGAAGTAATGTTTTAGCGCAGTGAAGAACTTCTTTTTATCTTGTTTGGTCATGTAATTTGGCAAAACTCTACTAGACAGGTAGTTAGCATAATCAGCATACCATGGCTCACTCTCTTTAATCGCCATTAGCCGTTCCTCGGGAAAAGAGTCGCGAATATCGGTGTGATCTGACTTCTCAAGATCGGGGTTCTCCAAGCGTGATAGATGATCAGCGGCGAGATTTTCAGCCCCCTTTTTATCTCGAATTTCAATGTCGAATTCTTGAAGTAATAGGATCCATCTAATCAAGCGCGGTTTAGCATCTTGTTTTGAAAACAGATAACGTAAGGCGGAGTGATCTGTGAAGACGACAGTTTTAGAGAGAACGAGATATTGCCTGAATTTGTCGAAGGCAAATACAACGGCTAAAAGTTCTTTCTCAGTGGTTGTATAGTTCTCTTGTGCCACATTCATGGTTTTGCTAGCGTAGTAGATTGGTTGAAAATGCTTTTCCTTCCTTTGACCGAGCACTGCGCCGACAGCATAATCACTAGCATCACACATGATTTCGAACGGCTGAGACCAATCAGGGGTGACCATTATAGGTGCTTGAGTGAGATCTTTCTTCAGTCGGTTAAATGCTTCCTTGCATTCTCCAGAAAAATCAAAAGGGGCATCCTTAACAAGAAGCTGTGTCATAGGCCGGGCAATTTTCGAAAAATCTTTAATAAACCTTCGATAAAAACCGGCATGACCAAGAAAGCTGCGAATGGCTTTAACGGTAGTAGGATAAGGGAGTTTGGAAATTGCTTCGATTTTCGCTCTATCGACCTCAATTCCATTCCCTGAGACTCTATGCCCTAAAACAATTCCTTCTTTTACCATGAAATGGCATTTTTCCCAATTTAAAACCAAATTAGTTTCCTCGCATCGCTTCAACATCTTCCTAAGGTTGGAAAGACAAAGGTCGAAAGAATTTCCAAACACCGAGAAATCATCCATGAAAACTTCCATGCTGTCCTCAATTAACTCATGGAATATGGCCATCATACATCGTTGAAAAGTTGCGGGTGCGTTACATAACCCGAAAGGCATTCGCTTGTACGCGAACGTTCCGTAAGGACATGTAAATGTAGTTTTCTCCTGATCTTCAGGAGCAATTGGAATTTGAAAGTAACCTGAAAAGCCATCAAGGAAACAGTAGTATTCGTGCCCAGCTAATCTTTCAAGCATTTGGTCAATAAACGGTAGAGGAAAATGATCTTTCCGGGTGGCATCATTCAATTTTCTGTAGTCAATACATACACGCCACCCAGTAACCGTTCTTTGTGGCACCAACTCACCCTTCTCATTTTTTACAACCGTCATCCCTCCCTTTTTTGGAACCACTTGGACTGGGCTGACCCATGGGCTATCCGATATGGGGTAGATGAGACCTGCATCCAGAAGCTTAATGACCTCTTTTTTCACTACCTCTTTGATGTTAGGGTTAACCCGCCTTTGCGGTTGAACAGTTGGTTTGTAATCTTCTTCCATGAGGATTTTATGAGTACAGAATGTAGAATCGATTCCCTTAATGTCGGCAACACTCCACGCAATCACCCCTTTATATTCTTTTAAAACTTCTAAGAGCTTCTCTTTCTGAATAGTGGTTAGCGAGGAGCTTATTATGACAGGGAGTTGGTCCTCTCCTTGAAGAAAGGCGTATTCCAAGTGACTCGGGAGATCTTTCAGTTCTAAGGTAGGAGGCTCTTTGATCGATGGTTTTAGCTGGTTTCCCGGCCTCTGAAGCTCAATAGGTTCAATTTCATCCTGACGAGGATAAAAGGACACAGCTCCAACCATCTCAATTTCATGATTGTCGTATATTACGTTGTTATCATTATTCATGAATTCGTTTAATAGATACTCGTCAATGCAGCCGTCTATGTCATCAACAAATTCATCAACTTCTTCAACTAAATATATGGGACGACCGCAGGAAGAAGAATGTCTCATAGAATCCTTAATGTCGAAGGTCACGCTCTCGGATCCTACTTGTAAAGTAAGCTTTCCATCATGAACATCAATAATGGCACGAGCCGTAGCCAAGAAGGGTCTTCCAAGGATTATTGGGACGGAATTATCTTCCTCCATCTCTAAAATTACGAAATCGACTGGAAATTTGAATTCCCCCACCCTTACAAGAACGTTCTCACAAACTCCAATGGGATATTTGATTGATCGATCAGCTAATTGGATACTCATCCTAGTTGGTTTAAGCCCTGAATATCCGAGCTTAAGAAACAGGGAGTGAGGCATCAGGTTAATGCTTGCCCCAAGATCTGCTAAGGCGTTTTTCATAGAAAGCGCCCCTATAGAGCAAGGAATAGTAAAACTGCCCGGATCTTCCTTCTTCTTGGGCATGCTCTTTTGGATGATAGCTGAACATTCTTCCCCTAATAATATCAATCCCTCAAGCTTTTTTCGATTAGATATCAGCCTCTTGAAGTATCTACTATATTTAGGGATATGATAGAATACATCAAGGAGTGGTATATTGACGGATGTTTGTTTTAAGTAAGACAATATTTTTTCATTGTCTTCTTCAGCCTTTTGATTTTTTAAACGAGAGGGATAAGGAATCCGTGAGAAAGTTAGGCGCTGGGCTGGTGCTAGTGTTTGTGGGGGAGGATCGTGAGGAGTTGGAAGAGGTGTGGGAATCGCCTCATTTCCTAACTCGGGTTCCCTTGTGATGGGGTCCCGGTTGGGATGTGGGGGATCCTTGGTAGTAGTTCCTGATCGAGTAGTGATTGCGCAAGTTGGATCGTGAAGTGCTATGCCAGGTCCACTCATTCTTTCGTGGAGATTGGTGAACTGACTTTCTAATTCAGCTTGCTGCTCTTGGATAAACTCCTCAAGACCTTTCAAGATTGCAGCCCCTTCCATGGTGAACTGCCCGAGTTTTTCTTCAAAAGGATCACGGATGGAGTACTCAGGTCCGTCCTTACCTTCCGTTCTCCATTTCAGATTGCCCCAAGGATCACATTCATCGGTTTGATAAAATGCGAGGAGTGAAGGGTCATCATAAGTATCATGACTGGAGAGGAAGACGCTTTCTCGGGATGTGTCATCGCACTCATCGCTCTCATGCGATCCTCCACATATGTCGCATAAGAGATATGGGTTAGTCAGCCTTTTTGGTTCTGGTGATTTTATGAGGTAAGCTAGTTTCTTTTGTGCTTTCTCAATCCGATAATCTAAGGATAACTCTTCACTTGAGAAAGTGGAAATGCTTGACGCGTTTTCCTGCTCATTCCAATGGCTGTCTTGATATTGGATATATTCCTCTATTCGGTTCCATCCTTCTTCCGCAGTGAGATTTGCGATTCTCTGGCCAGTTGAGAAATCAATCCCTTTTTGATCCTTTCGGGAGACATTGTCGTAAAAGATTTGAACAAGCAACCAAAGGTTAATACCGTGGTGTGGAGCTTGTTGAATAAGATCTTTGTAACGACTCCAGGAGTTGGTGATAGATTCTCCATCGGGTTGGTGAAAGTGCAGAATTTTGCTCCTACATGCTGCAGTTCTTCCAGGAGGAAAGAACTTTCTGGTGAACTTAGTTGTGAGTTGTTCCCATGTGAAAATGGACCTTGGAGGGAGCTTGTCGAGCCACTCCTTGGCTTGCCCTTGAAGAGAAAATGGGAAAAACCGGAGTCTAGATGTCTCCTTAGATGCTCCGTCGGCATAGATAGCATCAACAATTTTTAGAAACTGTTTGATGTGGTGAATTGGGTTTTCACTGTGGGATCCATGGAATTGACATGCCTTTTGGATTAGCCAAATATCAGATGCATGCAATACCTCATTGATCTGTTCCGAGGGATAGACAATGGCATTGGTGAATCCAGACGCAGAGGGATAGGAGTGTTCCCCAAGAGTTTTCGCTTTAGGAGGATTTATGGGGCTATTGGCTGGAGTGGTAAGGACTTCCTCGCCATTTTGGTTCAGATCGTCAACGATAATGGTTTCAGGAGATTGTGGTGAATGAGGAGATTCTTCATCAGATGTAACTTCATCAAAATTGATTGAAGTGCCATGAAGTTCTGAATCATGGAGAGCTTTTTTCCGCTTATTGAGCTCTCTTTCGGGTTCTGCAAATGGTTCAATAAGAGTTTTGGTGGAACTGCGGGTTCTAAGTTGCTTAAGGGGGTTTGTATGGGGACGTGGTTGTTGATTATCACCTTCCATGATGAAAAGTGATGAGGTTACGAACAAAGGTTACGAAGAAGGGGGATAGACTAAGAGAAATCTAAAAATGAGAAAAAAAGTTTACTTGATAGGAATCAAGCAAAGAAACCTAAACGAGGTGGACTACTAACTAGCAATTCTATTCCCCGGCAGCGGCGCCAAAAACTTGATAACGCTACACGCGTCGTTCGGGGTCAAGGAAACTTCCTTTTCTTCGAGCAAGTTTTATAACACCCTAGGCAGTGAACCTAATCGTTGTAGTGTAGTAATTAGGGTAAGCCACGGGTATTGATATCGTTCTCTAGGGGAATAGGAATGCTAGTAGGGAGTTACTGCGCTAAGGTTAAGGTTGAGGAAGATTATTTTTGTATCTTTTTATATTTTATGAAAATGGAAAAGTACGAATCTCGGGTATTGGATTTGGGGGGTTGGTATTTCTACCGATTACTCTACTATTATCTAATTATCTAAACTAAGGTTGTGGGAGTCTATGTCTAATTAATGTGTGCTCGTATGATAGTTTAAAGATGTGTTTACTTAGTTTGTATTACTCCTTAATTATCTCCTATTGATGGTTGAGTGTCACGTCTTATTCCTAGTTGCGTTGTGTTTCTAAAGTTGTAGGGTATGCGTTTCTCCCTAACTCTTTGAACTTACCAAAGGGTCTTGTCTACAAATCCACGTAGAGATTATAGACTCCTACTCTAAGGCACTCTTCGGATGTTTTAGCCTACAATCACTCAGGTAATCATACTCTAAGGTTCACAAAGATGAATCAAGCATTAAGTACACAACGAATAACCTATCGCATTACTAGATCATTAATCAACTAAGATAAGAAACAACCAATCAATATTCAATAATTAAGTTTCATACTTCCTAAGCAAACACACAAATAAATTAGCCGGACATGGAGAACATGCAAGCATACACACAAATAATCAAAGACATAATTGAATTAATGAAGCAAAGACTTATCTTGGTGTAAGATAGGGTTAAAAACCCTAAAATACTGTACAAGACACCTTAGGTTCGGTTTTAGGTTTTTACTCCAAAGACTCTCCACCCAAAGACTGAAAAATTCGGATTCTATATATAAGATTACAATTGCGACGGCGTCACCTTATGTTTAGTGACGCCGTCGTGTCGCCGCCATTAGGGTTTCGTCTTGGCCACGTTAACCTTGCGACGACGTCACCTTATGTCCGTGACGCCGTCCTCTTCAGCTTCTGACGTCGTCTGGATCGCATCTAGGCCGTCTGAGTAGCGACGGCCTACTCTTTCACAACTAGACGCCGTCTCTTGAAAACACGAGTTTTGAGTTCTGACCCGTCACAATAATTCTCCGACGGCGTCGTACATAGAACCTGACGCCGTCGCCTTCTACATTCAGCGACTGTGAGTGTCTGATTTCGACTTTGGCCATTTTCTTCATATATTCGCGCCTTTTCGTCCAAATAAGTGCCATTCCAGCATTTTGCCTTCACGAAACCTAAAAAGTGAAAAGGAACGATATTAAGCAATAACGGATACAAAAGTGATCAAATAAGGACTTAAACGACCCCTCAAAATGGTACCTTTTAAAACCTTATCACTTGTATGAAGCTTTGTGTGTTTATTAATTTGTATAATGTTTAATAACATGTACTTTTCATTTTAGGGTGTTTTAAAAATAACATTAATTAGTGTGTTAATTATTTTATATTTTGGATTATGATATAGCTTGTTTAAATTGTATATCGTGAAAATTTTATTGTACTTTTTAATAAGAGGTGTTTTAATTGATTGTTTTTAATTTGGTAGATATGATTTTAATTGGTTGTACAATGTTTATAAGTTATTGTATTTTTAAGTAATGAGGTGTTTTAATAAAAACATTAATTACACTATGCATTTCTCTCACATTTGACTTTTAAGATTTCAGTTTTTAAAGTTTGACGATACACTATTTATATGTAGTATAGATGAGCTTATAAAGAAGTTGATCCCTACTTAAATTAAATGTGCTTAATAATAATATGTGTATGAGTATGTATGATATGATATTGAAGAATCAAAATGCCTCTAAGAAGTATTAGCTTTTTTCACATCCTATATCGGTAGGAGATAAGATATTCGAGCTCCTTTTACATTACATTAGAACCTGACAAATTAATACTAGATTAATTAATAAACTCTTTAAAATAGTTTTTTTTCAAGGTTCGATCACTAATTTATAAATAAATTAATATCGATTAAAATAACTCTTTTAATTTACTAAAATTAAGTAGTCTATGAGCATTAATTTATAGAGTTTCAAATTTAAGTTAATTGAAGTTATGCCTTACTTGTATACTTTGTTATTAGTCGAACATACACACTTTGATCATATAATATGTCGAGCTGGTTTCTCTCCGTAGTCTATAACCCTTGTATATATTAAATCAACTTGTTTCTAGTGAGAAGAGCTTCGACTAAAAGTCTAAAAGCAATGATTCACACTACCGTGTGATTGGACTTTTGGGTTGTTATTGCATATTTAGATGTAGGGTTCAGCCTGGCAAACCTAACCCGATCGAACCGAGAGACTGGACCAGCTTAACACAAACCAAACCGAGACCGGATCGAAACCGAAATACATTCGATCCGGTCTCAGTTCCATGTTTTTGATGTTTTCTATTTTGGTTCGGTTCGGTCCAAAACCGAGAAACATCGACACAAACCCAGACCAGCCGAAACAAACACTCCCCCATTTATTTATGTGGAAAACCCAAACCAAACACCCCCAACCCTTTGGAAACCACCAGGCAACATTTTTTTTTTACTCGTTGTGCATGTAAAAAACACGACATTCTGTGACTATCCAACAATTAGAAAAAACCCTAAATCCCTACAACATCATCAATTCATCATCAAGAAATCAACATGATCATCATTAAAACAAACCCTACCATAAAAGTAAGTTTTTTTTTTTTTTCTTTTTTATTGATTATAGTTTATAACCGTATGTATGTTTCAATTTTATCAAATGAAATATAACTATTTGATTATGTGGACTTATATATTTTTTTTATTTTGTTTGTTTAGGACAAAACTATAAACCTCAACAATGATGATTTGGGTTATGGATCAAACGAAGACGACAACAACAAGAAGAGTGCCAAAATCGTAAAAGGAAACCAAGTGAAGGAGGCCGAATTGAATATTAGAAGTATTTTGATTCAAAGATGGAACAACTGGATGGCGAGTTGATTAAAATGGCATATTGTAAGTTTTGTTTTAAAATTTATAGAGCCGACCCCCTTACGAATGGTACGAAAAACTTGTATTTTCATTACGTGAGTTTAACCCTATGAATGAGGTGCGTTTAAACAACGACGACTTCTTTTAATGAAAGACAACAATGGGGATGGTGAGGGTTGTAGCAGTGGAACTTTGCAAAATTGGAAGTGCGATGAGAATGCTATAAAAAAAACTTTTTGATTAAACTTATTGTTTTAGTCGAACTACCGTTTAAGTTTGTCGAACATCCGGCCTTCATTAAATATTCAAAAAAACTTTTCGATAATTTGTTGTCCCGTCACACTATCTCTAGGGATGTTTCTAAGTTTTACCATAAAAAAAGAAATTATTTAAGTTTTAGGCAACCCTAATAACACGATCCACCTAACAACGAGTACTTGGACTTCTAGTGTCAAAAGATTGACTATATGGTGATAACGACACATTTTCTCGATGATGATTGGGTTATGCACAAACGTGTCATAAATTTCAAACGCATTAATAGTAACTGGGAGGGTTCTTTTAAAAAGCATAAATGAATGAAGAATTAAATATGTTATGACGATTACGGTTGATAACATTATTTCAAATGATAAAACACTTAAATATTTGCTACATCACCTGCCAAGTATGTATGCCAATGATAAACACTTGCATATAAGGTGTATGGCACATCTTTTAAACCTAGTTGTGAAAGACGGTTAAAAAGTGCACGAAAATGAAGTTGAGACCATAGATTTAGCGGTTAAGTACATAAAACACTCTAACCAACGAATTGAACCATCTTAACCGCTAAAGTGTTTAATGTACTTACCCATTAAACCTATGGTCTTAACTTCATTTTCTTGCACCTTTAAACCATAACTAGGTTTAAAATATGTGCCATACACCTTATAAGAAAGTATTTACCATTGTCATACATACTTGGCAGGTGCTCTAGCAAATATTTAAGGGCTTTATCATTTGAACTAATGTTATCAACCGTAATAATCATATCATTTCTAATTCCTCGTTCGTTTATGCACTTTAAAATTACCCTCCTACTGTCTTCTCCCCTATGACTATTAATACATTTGAAATTTATGACACGTTCATCATCATTAAGAAAATGTGCCGTTATCATCATATAGTTAATCTTTGGACAAGTAGAAGTCCATGTATCCGTTGTTAGATGGATCATGTTATTCGGGTTGCCTTAAAACTTAACTACTTTTTTTCCTTCAAGGTAGAACTCAAAAACATCCCTAGAGATATTGTGACGGGATGGCAATTTATATTTAGGTTGCAAGTTCTTTGAATATTTAATGAAGGCCGGATGTTAAAAAAACTTAAAGGGTAGTTCGCCTAAAACAATAAGTTCATTAAGAGAGTTTTTTATAGCTTTCTCATCATACTTCCAATTTTGCAAATTTCCACTACTACAACCCTCACCATCCTCATTGTTGTCTTTTGTTAAAGAAAGTCTTTGTTGTTGTTTTTAACGTACCTCATTCATAGGGTTAAACTCATAGTCGCGGTAATGAAAATTCATGTTTTGCGTACCATTCGCAACAGGGTCGGCTATATAAATTTAAGGACAAAAATTACAATATAGGGTTAAACTCACAGTCGCGGTAATGAAAATTCATGTTTTGCGTACCATTCGCAACAGGGTCGGCTATATAAATTTAAGGACAAAACTTACAATATTCCATCTTTGGATCAAAATACTTTCAACATTCCGTTTTTTCGCTTCACAATCCTCTACTTGGTTTCCTTTTACATTTTTGGCATTCTTCTTCTTGTTGTTGTCGTCATCATTTGATTCAAAGCCCGAATCATCATTTTTAAAGTTTATAGTTTTGTCCTAACCAAACAAATTAGAAAAACAAATAAGTACACATAATCAAATAGTTATCTTTCTTTTAATAATGTTGAAACATACATACAATTATAGACTTAAACTTACTTTTCTTGTAGGGTTTGTGTTAATATGTTGATTTCTTGATGATGAGTGTAAGTTCTTGATGATGACGTTGTAGGGATTTTGGGTCGGGTTTGGCCGGTCCAGTCCAGATTTGACTCGATGCTCACCCGTACTTGGATGTGTGTCCAGGGTGATACATATCACCAATTTCAAGGTGAATGAGATCAATTTTTGCTTAGGATATGCATGGGTAACTTGGGGCCTATCCTTTTTTTTGTTCAACTTAATTAAGAAAATGGCCTCAAATGGTATTGGAGTTCACTCATCTATGCGTTGAGGATACTCGTATGAAGAATGAGGTGGTTCTCGATATTCACAATGATCTTCATGTCCTATTTCTTGGGTCCGTTCTTTCGTACTTTGAATTCTTTTCATCACTATAATCTTCGTAGGCAGTTTCCTGCCGAATATATCAAACTCACGCCTATTGAGCTAGAAACAAGCGGTACTATCACAACAAAGCTAGAGTCTCAAATTATGAGTATGCAAAAAGACGACCCTATAAAAAACAGTTTATATTATATAGAATAATCTCATCTATACTTTAAAGAAAGGTGTTGGAAATTTGTGATCTTGTGATAGTGTTGTGCCCAATATGGGGGTGCAGACCATCATAATTCATTGCCTGAAACTGAGACCATTAAACCACAAAATTCTGAACCTCTAGTGTCTTGGCTGTCTTGACGGTTCTCAGTTTGATGAAGCAAAAGAAATTTGCTTGTTCCCATGGAATCTCCCAAACTTACCAGACCGAGCCGAACTATCTTTAGAGATACCACCAGTTACCACTTAGAAGTCAAGAAATATATGATGTTTGAACTTTAAACCACTGTATGAAAAAATTAAATTTAGAGCTTTCATGAAGCAAACTAAGTTATATGAATGACTTCAACTTCAGTGCCGATATTGTTATGGATCCTATTCTAGTAACTACTTATGTTTTTGGAGTCGTATCTTTCATATCAGTTTTGGAGTTTTGGGTTACCTGTTATTTTGTACATTTCCATTATTGTGAGTTCTCAATTCTTTTACATGCCAACTGCATTGAGGAGGTCAAATGGGGTGAAAGTCGTTTGAATTGTATTTAAACGCATAAAACTTTATAAGTTATTTATTTCAAAAAGAAGTTTCATATTATTATTGTAATAATATAATTTCGTAATCATATCTAACATACTGCTTTCTTATAAAAGCAGAATCGAATAAAAAAAAGTGTTAAAAAGTATTTGCGGGTGACCACTGACCATACGTGAATTATTTTGAAACGTACTAAATGTTACTCATTCTGACCCATTACCCAACACTCCCATTTTGTCACTTCTAAGATATAATGAATCAGAATCTATTTGCATTTTTGTAATGTCTTCTGTTAGTTGACTCCAGAATGTTTGAACCTTTAGGACTGAACTCGCGTGATTTATTCAAGTATGAAGGAAATAAGATGGTCATCCAGCAACTGATTTACTCAACTTTCTAATTACAAAGGGATAACCTTGATAACTTAGTCTATTCACCGATTACAAGTTTCCTCATTGGTATTTCAGATCATCTTAATGCATTTTGTCGTTTCACCTCAGTGGCAAGAGAAGGCCACTGGTTTCTTTTCCTCTTCAGGTGACTAACTTGATAGCGATAGAACTAGAGTTTGCAGGTTCTACCTGTATACTTAAAAACGGGTCTATTTGGGTTGTATTTTGTCTCCAAAGGGTCAAACTCAAAATTTTAAAACATAATTTTATTTTTAAGAGACAGTATTTACATGGTCAAATGGTTTGAAAAAATCTCAAAGCGTTTTCGAATGTTTAAATCTTCATATTGTTGCTGTTGGTTTTTTGTTCAATAAAGTTTTGCTTTCCGGAAAAAAAGTCATCAGAAATCATGTTACTAAAAATGTTTGGATTATAATATCGACAAATAAATTTCAAAACCAGGGAAGAAAAAGTGTTGACTGCTCCAGCGTAACTCGGCCCGTTTGGACCTGAACTTTGAATTTTCTCACTTTGACCCTTTTGGACCTGAATTAGTACTTTCCCATTTTGACCCGCTATCCAGGTCACCCAGTTTTGACACATCTACACAAAACTACCTTTTCACCTTATACTTTTTTTTTTTTGTTTTGCCATTTCCGAGTTTCCATTCATAAGTATAATGTATAATGCAGGGACAAAGCTAACAAAAGCTAGGCAATCTACAGGATCATTAGTAGCTGAGGTTGCTAAAGATGCAAAAGGCAATGTTTCTGATGTGGCAGAAAGGGTTGTGTCTGTGGTCAAAATCCGATGGTCACTTTTTTAACAACCATCCACGAGGCAAGAAATGCAAGAACATCTTGTATCTGCTGCTATAACTACTAGTTCATTCTGAGGAGCGTGAGAGACAAAAGAGAAGGTCATCGTAGGAAAAACTATAGTGGAAGAGGTATATACTAATCCAGTTATATCGTGTGGTCAAAACATTTTGGTATGTATATATATATGTGAATTATTAAGCCGCATGAGATGCCATATAACTGCTGCAAATGCTGCATTAAGAAACTAGATAATGATTTCTAATCATAATGAGCTAGGGGTGAACAAAGAAACCTGGGAATTGGAAAGTTGAACCAAAATACACAGAAATTGATGATTTGAAATTGAGGCGCTTTGCTTCTGGTCATAATTCTGTCCCCTTCATAGTCAGTGTTTACGTTTTCCATTTCTTGGCTATGAAACCATGATCGAACTGAACATACTAATAAAGATTACATATTTAATATTTGTAAAGATATGTATAATGTAATTTGTAGTGTGCATATAATTTCTTTAAACAAAAGAAATTCGTACTAATACTAACAGAAAAGACCAACTAGAATTACTATAAATTTGAGTGGAATTTGTGATTATATGAAATATGTAGTGAAGGGCATTTAGCATCAAACCACACCCTCTTGGGATCGAGACCATCGAACTACGAAATTCAGGGTCTTGGTTGTCTGTGGTTCCTAATTTCACAAAACAAACAGAATGGGTTTCTCTCATTGAACTATCTTTATCCCCACCATCATATGTCAGTTATAAATTGGGCACTTTTGGTTGGTGGAACCATTGGTATGAGAAAATTAGTGCCTATTACCAATTAAGTTAAATAATTGATATCAGTGCCTGAGTAATTATTTCATGGAACCTATTCGTATTACTCCGAAATTGCTAATCTTTTGGGAGTGCAAAGGTGAAACTGCTCATGTCATTGATGTAGGTTACCTGTTGTCTGCTACTCCGTTATTATGAGTTCTCAATATTCAACGGTGCATTAACTTATTCTCTGTCAAAATCCCACTTAATTTGGAACACCTTAGATATCATGCCAAGATAAGTTGATTGTCTCGAATTCAACATTTTATATAAATACATATAAATATTTTTGAAACACATCGGAGAAAGTTGGGGTTCCAGCCAGGGGTCTTATAGTGATTGAACGTACTAGTTTGTATAGTTCGAGTAATGGAATTGTCTTTTACTTGAAACCTCCTGTGTATTCTTTTCTGTCCTGATCGGCATAATTTTTGTTACAGATTAATATATCTATTAGGGTGCTTTATGCATGTGTGGGTTAACCTAATCATTGACAACTCAGAGATAATAACTTCTATCCAGGTGAAAAAGAAGACTGCCCAGAAGTTCAAAACTCTATTGATCGACATTGAGCAGCGGCAGAAGGTGTTTGCTTCCCATGACATCCTTTTTTAAACTGTCATATAGTTGAAATTTTGCTTGCCATGGGAATTAATGTGATTCTTCAAAAACATATATGATGCTACTAAAGGTAACGATCAACCAACTCAAATACACCAAAAATGAGTTAGAGATCGATATATATCTCACTCTAATATATGTGCTATGTAAGCATCAGACTAATATAGACTAATAGTTGTCATTGAGCCATAACCAGATCAGAAGCGTTGTTTGTAGGGGCCGCCTGAGCCAGGTACCCAAGTTGGAGTTGTGTTGGAGAAGCATGATAATGGTGCATCCGAGGAAGCAGAAGGCGAAGAGGATGAGATCTTTCTTTTCTTGTGTGCAGATGGAAATAGCGCACCATAAGCTTCCCATGAATGATCATTCTTCATCTCAGATGACAATAACTGTTATTTCACATTACACAGATTCAAGTTATAATCAAGCAACCAAAACAAATATTAAATTTCAGTTTGATTCAGATAAAAAGATATGGACTTACATTACTTAGCTTAATAGTAGTGGATGGATTTGTTGGGATGTCATTGAGGTTGATAAGGTTGGGGGTCCTACTGGTGGTTTGTGGATGGGAGACTGCGGAAATGGTGACCGTGAGTGGGCGTTTCTCGGGAACCGGCTTGACCGGGGAGGCAGGGTTAAGGAGGTGGTGGTGAGAGAAATAGGGTAGTTGTGGTTGGGTGGATGAGTTAACAGAGGGTGGAGTTGGCACCACAAAGTGATCCTCAACCTGAGATGAAGAAGACATGTTGCTTGTGGGGTTTTTAACCATATTAGGCCAGAGAAAAGTACCCTGTGGTCTGCAAAGTCTGAATCCACTCTTTAACCTCTCAATCTTTGCTGCTTTTCCCTCAGGTGGTGCTGGTTGCTCTTGTTTTTGTGCATCAGATGTTTCTTGATCACTATCTGCAGAAGGTTGTTTGGCTACTGCTACAGCTGCTTCATTCTTGTCCTTATCTTCTGTAAGTATTGGGCTTTCTGAATGTTTTTGGGCATTGGAGACTGTTTGGCTAATACTTGTTGCTTCCATCTGGGTTGTCTGCTTACCAACCTCTACAGCCTGGGTCCATGCCTAAATGTATATATTTTCAAATGTTGTTAATAACATCATGCAAATACAGGTACTGTGCCATACCATCATATATGCTTATTGTGAATACTATATTTGTTGATTATACATGTATAGATACAAAATAGATGTCAACTAATCATTTTGTGAAATAATAAAATATCATAGAGAAGTTTAGTATACAGTATACTTCATATGTGTTGAGCTTGACTACATTATAAAGATTGAAAAGATTGTGCGTTTGGTTTGCAAGCGGGAATCACAATCACTATGTATTTGATAAATGGATGGTATGAGATTGATAGAAAAGTATGATTAATGTTGTTTGGTATGTTTTGTGGGAATACGGGAATCATAAGTGGGATGGACTTATCCAACTAATATTCAAGATGGGGCCCGCATGAAAAGATTAAAAGTCAGTAGAAATGAGTTAGTTATTTTCTACTTTATAATAATTACAGAAATGAGTTAGTTACTGCTGGTTATAGTTTTGGTTCACATACATTTCAAGTTTTATTTATTAATCAATAAAAAGATTAGTTAGTATTTATATTGAAATGAATTATACGACTACTAGTATTTCATTAACCTTTCTAGATATGAATTGCAGAATATGCCAAATTGTTCATCTTTGGATAATGAGCACATTGGATAATGAGCACTGTACTTCTTACCAAGACTACATAATATGCCAAATTGTTCATCTTTCTTGCATCTTATTTTTTGAGTTACCAGTTAACCAAACTAAGCTCTCTGGGCACAAGTCTCAACAGTCAACACTCAATACAATATTATATCGAAGAATCTTTGTGCCTAGTGATCCACACCCTTACTTTGTTTTGTATACAGCATGTGACAAAAGTAAACATGATTAGTAGAATAGTTATCACAGATCACCTCATTTCTATAAAAGATCTGTGTTCTAAAAATTCCATAATGTTCCCTAATATCCAAACATGTGAATGCTTTACAAATAGCATTAACTGAGAGTTGATTGACTTTTGACAATCAGTAGGTTCTACATATGCAAACACTAATAAAGTTCATTTAACTACAGTATATAAGAAACTACAATTCTTTGAAAGTTTTATATGTGCAAACACTAACAAAAATCACTTAATTCCATGATTGAGTAATTGCTAATCTAGGTGTTAAGCAGATAAACATTGCATTAGTTCATTAGGTAATCTAAAAGAGTCACATGCAATATATTGTGATTCTAGCATATTAAATTATGTAGTAACTTTTCATGCACAATAAATAAGTATGATTAGTGTATCATGAAACATCAAGTGAATGACTGACCTGCATCTTCTTTAGGAAATCTGAGATGACCAATAATGGTTTCTTGCACTTTTCCTGCTAAATAAAGAAACATGAAAATGGTTATATGCAGATTGATCAAAAGAGGAACTTTACACTAGAAACAATTTGTTACCTTTGAGATCATTGAGTTATCAACATCATCAGTTGTTTGAGACTCTGAAGTAAGCAAAAAATTGCAGAAATCCATAACTTGATTTGGACTAGTGTCAACAAAATCAGAAACCACTATTGCTTGACTTTGATCTTCTTTAGTCTTTGAAGTCAGCACATCAAACTCACTGTTTTTACACATCATAGGTTAACCAACTATAATCAATAACAAAGCCACTAAAAAAGATATCATTACATGTTCATTTTATTACCTTCTAATTCTTGCCAATTCTTCTTCAATCACCTTCTTTGGTAAGAACTCCCTGTTTATGAACAACAATATAATTAAACCACCAATAAATTAAATCTTCAAACTTTGAAAAAGTGATTAAAAATAAAAGATATACTTTTTCATATATGCTAATTCTTCCTTGAGATTATTGAGTTCTTTCGCCACAATCGGATCCTGGATGGGAGAATCACCAGGCTTCCAACCAGGTGGTGGAGTCCAAAAAGGGTCCTTAACTCCGGCGTCCTTCCTGATTTGAAGAAGATCAGCATCCTCGAGCCAGTATTCCATCGTACCAGAAGCATTATGTGACCGTCGGAAACGTAACTTGCCACCAGGAGCCACCTCGTTTGCAACGTGCTTGAGGAGGTGATCTAAGAGCCCGGTGTCGCCTATCCTCTTTCGAGCTTCAAGTCGAAGTGCTGGCCGTGTAATCGGATTGCCAATCATTGCTTTCTTCGCTTTCATTGCTTCCAGAAGACTAAGCTCAGCAGCCATGTACCTTTTCAAACATAAATGGCAACTTAATTAATAAATGCAATTCTCCTTCTCAATGATCAACAAATAACTATACAACATTGAATGGATAAATGATTGAACTTTATGAAGAAAGTTGGCTTTTTTACCTTTCCTTTGACCACCTATTTGAGGGATCAGTCATTGCTGATTTCTTGCCTTTCTTCATGCGCTTTTTTGTAACTTGCAATAATTGGGTTGTTTGTTTAACCTTATTTCTTTTTCTCAACTTTCTGGTACACTTCATCTTTCTTACAGTTTTAGGCTTCTTATCATGAATTTTTTCTTCAATTGCAGGCTTAGTTTCAACTTCATCATCCTCTTGATCTGATTCAGCTTCTACTTCATTCTCCTCTTTATCGACTTCAGTTTCTACATCATTCTCCTCTTTATCTGTTTCAGCTTCTACATCATTCTCCTCTTTATCTGTTTCAGCTTCTACATCGTTCTCCTCTTTATCTGTTTCAGCTTCTATTTCATTCTCCTCTTTATCCGCTTCAGCTTGAGAACCATTCTCCTCTTGATCTGTTTCAACTTCAGCATCATTCTCCTCTTTATCTGCAATATCCACACTATCCTCAAGTTCCACCTCCACATCTTCATCTTCATCACCATTAGTTTCATGTTGGTTTTTTCTTTCTTTTTTTTCGCCTTGAACAAGGCTTGAAGTAGATGGTATTTTAGGAATCTCTTTCTGTCTCCCAATGTACATAACTTGCCTCCTTACACCCCACCTTACCATCTCATTCTTCTTTAGTTCTTGGGCCAAACCAATATCCTCATTTTTCAAAACCACTTTTGACCCAAATTGAGTATTGTTTGATTTCACCAGCCAAAAGCCCTCCAAATGCTTTTTCTCAGCAAACTCTTGAGATGGAACTTGCCTCTTAAGCACTTTTCTTGCAAGCTTAATTCCCATCACAAACTTCTCATCTAAAGCAGGATACATCTCAGTAATTCCACAACCAAAATATGTCTTTAACGATGAAACGCTCGGATACCGAATAGCAACATTCAAATCAGTCTTCTCACTCACCTGAAAATTAAACCATCAAAAACCAAACTTCCAACTTTAAAAAACCTCCATTCTATCAAATCATTAAAAGGGACAATATTTAATATCTCCCAAAACTTAAACTAGCATCATACCATAACAACACGAGTCGATCGCAACTGAGCTGGAGTCCTTGGAGGAAGATTTGTATGATTCACCTCATAAACAGAACCCAATTCAACCTCTTCATCAGAAACCTCATCTGTGACACACATTATGTCATTACTATCCATCATCACAATCAAAGAAAAAAAAATGATCTTTTTATGTCTACCACCTTGATGTAAATCCCAAATTATTGTCAAAAAAACTAGTGATAATGCACTCAAAAAATTTGAAATATGAATATAGAGAATATAGAATATAACAAGGTATACTTACAACTGGGATCAAGCAGAGGTTGTCTTGCCAAAGGTGCTTGTGGGCCATGCAGTACACTGCATGTTTCTTTCCCATTCAAGCTTATCATCTCCTATACACATTAAAACACACTTACATACACATACTATTTGAATATACTTCTATTACATTATAATACTAACAAAAAGAGAACTTACATTGTTAGCAGCCTCAATGGTGCTGCCTCTTCTTGATCTTTTTCTATGGTATGTTTCCATTTTCACTCCTGTACAAGTTTTGAATTCAAAATTAAAACTTTTAATAAAAAACCAGGATATAAAAGAAACATAATTTTTATTACACTAGTTGGATCTATTTACCATTAGGATAAGTAATCATGGAAATTCCTTATCAAACAAAGTTTATACTTACAAATTTGTTTGCAAATTAGAATAATAACAAATCAACTACATTTAATAGATCACCAAAATATTCCTAGAATCATTTTATCAAAAGAAATACTCAAATACTCAAATAAATCCAATATCCATCAAAATGCCAAAATCAATGACACAAATACACATATTTTTTCATACATCTAGTTTAACTAGCTAGTTGGAGAAAATCTTTTTTGTTCTTCATAAAATCATAAAAATGTATTTGCTTTTCATGGTTCCTTTGACTAGCATGAAAATGGAAATGTAGTATAGTAGGGTCTATGTCTAGCCAAAGGTGTTGTTTTCATTTGATTGCAAGTTTCTTTCCCTTTTAAGCTTATCATACATTGTTCATAATTTGTGTGACCAGGCTAGATCTGTTACATGTGCATTGGGTGTAGCATACTGGCATGAGAATAGAAAAAGGCGCGTGGAGTTTAGGCGCGTGGGGTACTGAAAAAGCAACATGGTCTGAATAAAAAATGCAATGTAACAGGAAAACAGTAAAACCTAATTGGTTGATTCGGTCATGGCACACACACTATAACAAAAAGTAGACTTTGCATTTATTGTGCTGATCTTTTTTTATCTTTTACATTTTCACTTATGGGTAAATTTGAAAAATGAATTCAAAAATTGTATAACAGTCAAATTTAAAAACAAAAAATGAAGATAGTATATAGAAAGTGTTTCATATAAATTTATATGGTCATAGATATTAAACTTTTGTCAAATGTTTGTACAAAAACTTTGGTGATTTTATGAAAGCGATATTGTTTATATGAACACCGGACTAAGGAGGGTGTACGGAGGTGCCATTGAACCGCATAAAAAAGTTTTTGTAGTGTAAAATTATGTCAAAATCTTAGAAAGTTGTTAAATGCGCCAAGTAAAAAACGTGTTACAAGTTTTTTACGGTTTCAATGAATGCGCTAAAAACTATTAGTCATGCATCCGAGACAGTCTATGAAAATCTTTGGATAATGAAAACAATCCTTGTTTAAAATAACATAAACAAGTAATTACATAAATGGAAATAAGAACTTAACACAAGAATGCACAATTACAACTCATTTGATGATAACTTGATAAGACAAACTTAGAATTTTTATGGTCTCTTTATAAAACTACATAATCACACATACACAAAACATAAAAAAAGCATAAAATGAGTAAATAAGGTCACTTTTACCTAATCAGAAAGGCATCTTAAGAATGAGTGAAAAAGCAGTATTACCCTAATTAGCAAATTCCATCTTAACACACTTAGTCAATGAAACAAAGCTGAATTGGTATAACATATGGCAGTAAGTATTCATAAGCCTAAAGTACTCTAGATACACAAAAATTACTAGTATTTATAAGAAAAACAAGATGATTTTATGTAGAGAAAATTACTACAAATGTATATTTATGGAAACAGCTATTAGAAAATTTAAACTTACAAAATATGCAAAAAGGTTCGATATAACCGCACCTACTTGTACTACTGCGCGATCAAGTTAAAAAAATGGTCGATTTGAGGTAGCTTAACTAACTAATGTTGCGCATATGACTATCCTACTTTTTTTCGACCAAAATTTTAAAACATATACCAAACCGATTTCAACAACTACGCGCGTCGAATTTTCAGTCGTTTCGCGCAGTCTCATAACTAGATTCACGCTATTCTCAAGCTTTATTCCCAAAAAAAATCCCAGAAAATACTTTTTTTGGGTAATTTTATCATAAATACTCACATTAAATGATAGAATTTATTTAAATGAACCCAAAAAACAAACCCTAGAAAAAAGGAATTACAACAACAACATCAACAAACATTCAATAGCCTCATCTCATTCATTTCTGTACGGACATTATTTTTTTTACACTTTCAACTACAAATTTAAATAAAAAAAACCCTAACATTTAATAACAACCACATTTATTTCAACAATATATAGTCATCAAAACAGTAATACACACAACTGATTTAACTAAATAACGGTCACACACAGTAAAAACACACACACACACCTTACAATGCGCCGTTACAGAAGCTGAACAAACCCTAGCTATAGCTGTAACCTGAAACAAACAGTACGGACGTCATTAACTTTATAAAATAGTAATCATTTTTATAAAAAATGAAGGATTAAAATATTATTTACTTTACTTTAATAACAATCCGCCATTTTTTTTATAAAAATAAAAAATGATGCTTTTTATTTTTTGTTTGTTGTCTGAAAATATTTTTTAGAGAGAGAAAGTAAGATTTTTTAGAGTGTGTGAAAATGAATACGTGTTGTTGGGTCTCACGTGTATTTGTAATGGATATTTTTACTGGTTTACCCTTTGTGGGATACGGTGTCGTTTTGGTGTTTGTAATGGAGGAGCATGGATGGGATTGTTGGGATTGACTGTTGTGTCCTTGGGAGTGGGACGACAGCGTTTTGTTTAGCTTGGGCTTTACGCACATGAGTGATTGGGTTATTTACATTTTTGGAATTGTTTTGAGTCAAGTGACTTTCTATATGTGTTCAAAATATTAGTCCTTCCATTTCAAATATTTTGCTTTGACCCGAAACTAGCTAGAAAAATAGAAAATATATGATAGGGGGAAATCAAAGTCTTTTCTCATTTTTGGATTCTTAACATAAGAAAAGAGATTTGAAACTGATTTGTTTTGTTTGGATTTACGGATCCAAAATTTGATTGTAAAAACAGTTTCGTAGCTGGGCTACCGGTGGCACTGTGCAAAATCACTTATATAATAACTAAATATGACGACTAAACACATATTGTAACAATCTAGCTTAAATTTCTATGAGTTTTTCATCATTCTTTCCAACTTGAAGTAAAGTTTTAACAAATATTGAGAATAAAATTACATATATCGTCAACATTTTTTACGCTGGAAATGAATTATGTGGCCGCAACTATACGAAGAGGTATATATTTTGAGACCCTTAAAATTTGAGGCCCTGTGAGATAGCATACTTCGCACTACGGCTCTGTGTAAAAACATAATGCAAGTATATATGTCTTATCTTTGTCGTTAAAAATAAAACCTAGTAGTAAAGTTTTTACTTTCCTCACAAGATGTATAAGGTTGAAAACTGGCTAGTTATGTACATTTGTGAGTGGTCAAGGATAGAAAAGTTAGAAACAGTCTCGGAATTAATCTGGTGAGACCGCGGACATTTAAGTAAAGGAAACCCGTCTTTTGTTTTTGGGTAAAAGGTTTTAGCCACGTAAATGTATTACTCACAAAAAAAAGTTCAGTACAAATAATGTGAAAGAGTTTCACATTCAAAGCATAGAGCCTAGCAACTAACCAAATAGCAATAGGCCTTTAGCAAACTAGATCACAAATGAAAGGCCGTTTCGATCACAACCACTCCTAAAATTAAACCACGAAACAAGAACTAAAGCATTATGGCTTACTGGTAAGGTTTTTTGTCGGATGGTAATAACTATTTTTGTTAGAAGGAGTAAAATATATAAGTTTTAATAAGAGAAACTTTATACAATATGGCTTACTAGTAAACTTGCTCGAAGGTCTCAGAAGAAACTTGAATTCAAACGTCGTTAAGTAAACATTCTAAACGGTCACAGAAAAGTTAGAAAATGGCCATGAGAATATTGGTTAAACCATATACATCACAACCAAAGAAAGTCGAATCTTTTCGTGTAAATTGAACAAGCTAGGTTCCCTCTCCGATTACATTTTTACGAGTGTAAGTGCACTATTAAATCATTTTTTGTATAAGGAATTAGACTAATGTTTAAATAGTTGGTTTTAAAAGGATAATAAAGTTTGACGACTGGTTTTGTAATTAACAACATGTATTTTTGGCATATCAAGTCACCATAGCCATTTATCTGTTTGATTTATAATGATTTAAAATAGGTTATATTGTGTAGAAATTAACTAAGACAAACTGATATGCTACGTGTAACATAGTTTACCTTCTACGATATTTACTGTTTTTGAACACTCTCGGCCATAATCAAATATCGGGCGTAGTGTTGTTTAACAAGACCTTTGTTGCCACACTAGATAGTGCACTAAATATCCCCACTTATATGGCATACGAAATTTGTCAAATTTAAGTCTAGTCAAAGAGATTGTACAGTTGAAATAAATCAAATTTCTAATTTAATTTTATGTACAACAACAACAACATACCCAATCCCGCCTAAGCGAGGTATGGGGGAGGTAAAATGTAGACAGATCCTACCCCCGCCCCAGGGAAAAACCCTGAAGTGGGGAGACTGCTTCCAACGAGACCTCCGGCAAGTGCAGGTGTGTGAGTAAGAAAGAGAAGAAAAGAGAGTAGAAGACAATAAACCACAAGCACACGCAATAAAGAAAACAGGCAAAAACAAGGCAAGGCAACATAGAAAAGCGCAAAGAAAGCAAGTAGACCTAAGGGAGCAAAAGAAGAGCAAAACAAAGCACCACAAGCCAAGCAAGGCAAGAAAAGCAGGAAAAGCAAGAAAAGCAAGAAAAGCATGCAAGCCCAAACAACACAAGCAAAGCAGAGCAACGCACGGGGCCTAACACTACGGCAAAGCAAGGTAAAACAAGCGAAACGCCTAAAGGCCTAACCCACCCAAGCTACCTAAACCCAGAAAGCCCCAAGCCAAAAAACTAGCCGCATATCCTAATCCTATCTCTCCACCCTTTTCTATCTGAGGTCATGTCCTCCAACAAGTTAAGCTCCGACATATCAATCTTAAGTCTCTCCTCCCACCTGAGTTTGGGTCTGCCCCTTCTTCTCACTCCATCTACTACTAGCGCCTCTACCCTTCTCACCGGCGCTGATTGGGGCCTCCTCTTGACATGACCGAACCACCTCAACCTACCTTCTCTCATCTTCGAAATAATATTTCCGACTTCAAGTTTAGATCTGAAAACTCCGTTCGGGATCATGTCAAGCAAAGATTTTCCACAAGTCCATCTTAGCATTCTCAGTTCTGCCACTTCCACCCTGTTAGCATGGGCCTTGGAGATGGGCCAACACTCGGACCCGTACAGGATAGCCGGTCTAATCGCCATCCTATAAAATTTCCCCTTTAACTTTAAGGGGACGTTCCTGTCACAGAGAACTCCCGAAGCTGCCCTCCATTTCGCCCAATCAGCTCTGATCCGGTGGGTTACATCCTCATCTATCCTCCCTGATTTGTGAATCATCGATCCCAGATATCTAAAGGACTCTTTGGGAGGGAGGATCTGGTCGCCGATACGAATATCCTCGTGTTGACCAGCCTCGTTCCTACTAAAATCACATCTCAGGTATTCAGTCTTCTCTCTGCTCACCCGGAGTCCGTTGTCTTCAAGAGCCTTCCTCCATCGCTCCAGCCTGGAGTTTAACCCTTCCGTCGATTCTGCTACCAACACAATGTCGTCCGCAAATATCATGCTCCACGGGATGTCCTCTTGTATCCCACGAGAAAGGTAATCAAGAATCAATGCGAAAAGGAATGGGCTTAAAGCAGATCCCTGGTGTAGCCCAACTTTCACAGGGAAAAACTCTGAGGTCCCCACTGTAGATCGTACACGCGTCCTAGCCCTCTCGTACATATCCTTAATGACTCTCACGTATCTCCTTGGTGATCCCTTGCGAATAAGAGTACTCCATATCAGCTCTCGGGGGACACTATCATACGCCTTTTCAAGGTCTAGGAACGCCATATGCAGATCCTTTTGTCTCTCTCTATACTTCTCCATGAGACTTCTGAGAAGGTGTATAGCCTCAATCGAAGACCTTCCCGGCATAAATCCAAATTGGTTCTCAGACACTCTCGTCTCCCTTCTCAGCCTCCTCTCAATAACTCTCTCCCACAGCTTCATGGTGTGGCTCAGGAGCTTGATTCCCCTATAATTGCTGCACACTTGCACATCCCCCTTGTTCTTGTATATGGGGATGACTTCACTGAGTCTCCACTCTTCCGACATCTTAGCCTCGGAAAAGATCTTGTTGAAGAGGCAAGTCAACCAATCTACCCCTTCCTTCCCCAGGCACCTCCAAACTTCTATCGGGATTTGATCTGGCCCAGCCGCTTTGTTTCCTCCCATCTTCTGTAGTGCAACCTTCACTTCTTGATGACTAATCCTCGAATAGTAGCATTCAGGACGTTGGGTAGAGATCCCTTCATCCCCGCTTCCTTCAGTGCTTCCTTCATTGAAAAGGACGGAGAAATACTCTCCCCATCTTTTCCTAATATCTTCTTCGTGCATAATGGTCCGCCTGCCTACATCTTTGATATATTTGATGTTTCCTAAATCCCTCCTCCTTCTCTCTCGGGCTTTAGCAATCCTGAAAATATCGTTTGCTCCCTCTTTGGAGTCCAATTTCTTGTACAAATCTTCGTACGCCTTATCCTTCGCCTGAGCTACCGCCTTCTTCGCCTCCCTTTTAGCTACTTTATACCTCTCCTCCGCGGCGGTAAAGTCAGCTTGGTGACCCTCTCTACACCGAAGAAGCTATCTGAACCTTGATTGTTTCTCGGCAACTTTGGATTGCACTTCCTCACTAAACCACCAAGATTCCCTGTTAGGTGGCTGTGTCTTAGCTGTCCCGCTAGCCACGCCGAGGCACTCTATTGCCGCGTCTTTAATGATGCCGGCGAGAAAAGTCCACAACTGGTCCGCATCTCTAGCATTCAAGTCCTCCGACCATGAAAAGAGTCCCTCGAATACTTTCATTCTAAAAGACTCTGCCATCCCCCCGTTCAAATTCTTCCAAAGGATCTTCGCCAACCTGGTAGCTGCTCTGTTGTTGCCTCACAAAAAGTGAATCCAAAGCTAACAATCTGTGTTGGGATGAGCATGCTTCGCCTGGGAAAACCCTGCAGTCCCTGCACGCTCTAAGGTCGCCTCTACGCACCAACAGATAGTCAATCTAAGTGTTGTGACCCCCACTCTGGAAGGTGATCAAGTGAACATCTCTCTTCTTGAAGAAAGAATTTACAACTACCAAGTCGTGAGCCAAAGCAAACTCTAAGATCGACCTACCTTCCTCATTTCTAACTCCAAATCCAAAACCACCATGAACCCCCGCATAGCCATCCGAAGCCGCTCCTGCGTGGCCATTCAAGTCACCACCTATATACAAACGTTGGTCCGAGGGGCACTCCCTAATAAGCTCGTCAAGGGAGTCCCATAAGTTCTTTTTCTCTACTTCACTCCGACCCACCTGTGGTGCATATGCACTAATTACGTTAATGGTCTCTCCATCTATGACCAACGTAATCGCCATGATCCTATCGCTCCTCCGGATCACTTGCACAACATTATCCTTGAGAGCCGCTGCCAAAATAACTCCAACTCCGTTCTTCGCAGTCTTAGAGCCCGAGTACCGAAGCTTGAAACCGTTAACCTCCCTCGAGCTGGAACCCTTCCATTTAGTCTCTTGAAAGCACGCAATGTCAACCTTATGCCTCCTCAACACATCCGACAGCTCAAAGAGCTTTCCTGTCAAGGACCCAACATTCCAACTACCCACCCTAATCCTTCGAGAGGGCTCCGCCCTAGCAGAACTCCTACCCCCCCTACGCCCTCCTGACCCTCCAATCCCGCCAAGCCCGATTCCCCCACCTACTCCCCTAACCCCGCCTACCTCACCCACCCCATCTACCTCACCCACCCCGCCTACCTTACCCACCCCGCCTAACTCATCTACCTCGACTACCCCACCTACCCCATCTACCCCGCCTACCCCGACTACCCCGCCTACATCACCCAACTCGGCAAGACATGACCTCAGGTAACCATCGCTAACCAAGGCGTCTATCCTACCCCAACAAGCAACAACAAGGCCAAGGGAACAAACCTACACTAAGGCAAATAAACGACCACCAACAAAGGAAAAGAGAGCACGCCCAAGAAAACGAAAACACAATCACCCAAAGTAACAACAATCAGGTACACGAGCAAGAAACACACACAAAGTAGCGCAAAAAATAAGTGAGTAAAAGGATAAAGAAAACAAACGATGCTGCTGCCGGAATAATTCGGGCAGCAGTTGTGGTGGCAGGAAGCGGCCGGCGGCGTTTTCCGGCGAGAAACTGTCGTGGTCCAAGAGTCTCCGGCTGAATCAGTCGACAGGTCCCCAAAAACAACCTGAAAAAGAAGAACAGTAGC
>BPTQ01000006.1:81581826-81705778 GCA_019973895.1 Chrysanthemum seticuspe | reverse complement strand
TAAAACTGATGTATGCTAACAATCTTATGCAGGGGGATAGCACAAGTATGCTATCAAATTTTACCCATTTTCACTATAATGTGAAAATCAATAAGCCTTGCTCAAAATCTATGCTCCACTATGTTTATACATGTGTTATTTACTTTTCCTAACTAGAAATGTTTAGTATAACACCTTTTGAGAAAAATTTCAGGTTTTGGAAAAGTCCCCGACACCTAAAAACACACTCTGTATTGTTTTCTGCACTGCACGGACCAGACGGCACCAACGATTTGGTACTGTCTGTTATGAGAATTGGTACCGCCGTACCTGTACAGGCGGACCAGACGGCACCCTTTTAAGGGTTCCGTCCGTGTAAATTTTTGGTGTCGTGGATCCTCTAGGTAATTTTCTGAATTTCGACTCTTTCGTAATTCCAAATTACCATCCATTGCTTATAAGTCAATCCTAACTTGTTTATACTCTTATTAGAACTAGTATAATTCACTTAGGTATATAAGAAATCCATTTCCCACCAAAATTCAAAAATTTGAAAAATCCACCCAAGGAGCCCTTTTTCATAAAGGAAGGAACCAAATTTTTGGTCCTTCAAATCCGTGGGTGATCTCATTGTTAGGAAATTCCACTCATTAGAACACATTTATTGCAAATCTTTTCTTCTTCACTCCATCTCTCTTGAATGGATTGACTTGGCTGATATGACTAGCATTCAACCCACTTCCAAATCATTAGGAACCTCATCTCTTCAATGGTTTAACATCAAATCAAACACATTTCTCCATAATATTTCACTTCTATAAATTGAGAGGTTTTACCATGATCATCCTCACACCTTCTTCATTTTTACCATTATCTAGCAAAGAAAAACCCAAGTCAAAAATGACAAAATCCTCTCCTAAACCTTGCAAGAAAACCGCTAGAATGAGTGTGAGGCCTTGTTGCTTCGTTAACCTTAGCTCCTCATCCGAGTCTTCTCCACTCACAATCTCATCTCCAATCCGAGATGATACAAACCTTACCTTGGCTACACCTACTCAATCACACATTGTGATCACCACTCCACCACCTACAAAAACACCAACTTCACCTCCACCGGCACCCATCCAAACATCCAAGACACCCTCACCACCTTCACCACCAAGGTCTCCTACTCTCATTCCTATGGAGTTATTTTCCACTCCACCAACTTCACCAAATCCTTTCTTGGAGGACTTGCCTCCTAGGCCAAATCATCCACCACCATTGCCATCCTTTGGCACAATTGAGCGGATTGCTCATGATTCATGATTGGTGCTAAACAGTCAAGTTTAATTACACAAGCTAACCACTTGTGAATGGTCATCCGTAACAAACTTAAAACAGCTCAAACACTAATACAATGAAGATCAAAGGAATATAGGGGATTCCTGGGTCGTTAAGTCCCACGGAGGATGAATTGGTGTATAAACACTTGATCAGATGATAGAATGATCACTAAGGATAGTGATCAGAAAGGTTTTTGATGGATAATTACCTAACGAAAAGATTTATAAATTACAGCGACTTAAATGCAAATTAAAAGAAATTAAAAAGTTAAAATATATTAAATAAACGCTATCACTATTTTTACAACGATGTTTTCTAAATTTATAAAACAAAATATCTTAAATAATCTATTTTAACTAAAACGTAAACTTAAATTATCTAAAAACGTGATTTAAAATAAAAACGTACGTTAAGTCTAAAAATTACGCGAGTGCGCAAGCAAAAACGAAAAATTTATGAAATAAAAGTCCTACAAGTGTAAAAACAATTTTTTTACATACTATATGACAAAAGAAAATTTTAGAAAAAAGATTTATATTTTTTAGACTTTTATATTTTTTATTATGAATTAAATAAGATTTTACACTAATTAAATGTTTAAAAATACTAAAACTATTTAGAAAAATCTGAAACTTTTTTATAAAATACTTTATACTAATACCAAACTAAGAAAAATGAAAAAACTGAAAATATTGCTTTAATAAGCTAGAAATAAGCTAAAAGCTACGTATAAGCTTAACTGATAACAAAGGGGTATATATTAAATTTTGCAAGATATAACCGAGACAAGTCCCAAGGGCGCCTGGTTATTGTGTGTGTGTTTGTGGTCGTGGGAGGCTAGAGGTCACAGGTTCGAATCCTGGCCTTTACCTTTTTGCAAAATATATTTTTTTTATTTTTTTTATTTTACAAACTACTTAAGCACATGATAATAAGCAACTTTTACAACTACAACTTTTTATGAAAATGACTAACAAGCACTAAACTAGCTTATTTAACTCAACAGTGGACAAGAAAATGAAATCAGCACAAGTTTAAGCTAAATAAGATAATAAGTTAGAAATAAGCAAAAGTAAACTAGAATAAGCTAAGAAAAATGGTAATAAGCTATAATGACAACTGAATAAGCTCAATACTTGACAAATAAGCTCTAAACAAGCTACAAATAAGCACTAGTGTAACTGTTTGCACAGGACACTCTATCGTTTTCTAGGCACTTTCTAACTAACTTTTAAGCACTTTAATAAGCTACAAAATAAAAATAAACACTTGGACTGACAAGTTGAACAACTGAGATTACCAAAAAGCTAATTTTCAAGATTTGGATTGTACTATTGAGCTTTTGAGAAGCTTTTGAAAATCTTGTGAACACTGACTTATTTGTACACTGAGTAAAATGGACAAAACTGAAAAGCTATTGCAGACCAACTAAATAAGCTAGGAATTGGAATTTAAAGCTTAGAACCTTGATAAAGCTGGGTGAGCTTCTCAAAAGACTAAGATGTACCAGCTAGGGGTAACTAAGAAGCTCTTTGAGAGCTTGTGAATTAAGGTACCAACACTGTGAACAGGGCACTTTTCAGAAAGGGTATCTAAAATAAGCTAATGAATAAGCACTATATAAGCTAATTAAGAGTAAACTAATATTTTTATAATTAAGTTAAGCAACTAAACTTTAATATACCAGAAGCTTATTAACTAAATTTTAATATTAAGTACACAGTGAAATTCTAAGTTTTATTCAAAAACGGGTATTAGAAAATTTTGACTTTTAATTTATACTAAGATATTGACTTATATGAACTTGTGATTGATCTTAAGGACTGAATATGATGTAATAAGGTAAAATGAGAGTATTTTGAGCTATATTATCAAGTTGTCTACTACTATGATGAGATTTGCAATCTAAACTCTTAACAGTGAACTGCAAATAAAAGTTAGAAACTATTTTGACTTTTATTTAAATAAGACTTTGTTTTATTGTTTGACTGGTTTATTTAGGACTAATAAAACATGAAACAAAAATAAACAACATTAAGCATAAGATTATTATCAATCTAACAGTAAATCCAAACATCCCTTAACTGATCTAACTAATCCTAACTAGAAATTACATGAAAGCTTACCATCCATGGCTCAAAAGAGATTAAACTCTACTCTATAAAATGGATTGAATCAAATTCTAACCATAATAACTAGCCTATAGCAATTCAAACAAATATGCAGGATCAACATAGTTAAATGGAGAAGAGAATGAAAACTAACTTGAAGTCTAGCTCTTGAGAAGCTTAGACAGAACCATAACCACACTATTCCAATCTAAATATACCCAATTCCAGCTCTGCATCACCCAATATCATGAACAAATTCAAATGATGCCTTAACAGTTGACTTTTGTTGACTGAGAGAGTTTTAAAAGTAAAAACTGAGTAGAAACTTATATAAGCAATTAATAAGCTATAGGAGAGCTTATCAGAGCTTATGAGAACTTAACAACCACTGATAACAACATTCAATTTAACATGAGATTCTTTTGAAATTTGAAATTTAGCATGAACTGAAAACTTGCATTAAAGCTGAAATTGATGTTCACAGAAGTTTGATTATACATTAAAAACATGAAATACAAAGCTTGAAAGTTAATTGATACACTGGAATTTAAAATTAAGCTAAAGCGACATATCCTAAACTAAATTACACTACTTGGTCTTCTCCTCTGCTTCTTTTCCCATTTATATTGACCCTTTAGGTTCCTTGTCGACATCTGATCTGTTCCCACCTATTTCCAACCTTTGGATCACTTGAAATCATCAGAACCACCCAAGTGGCATTTTGGCGGGAAAAGTCATGAGCAGGTTAACTGCATTTAATGAAATTTGGGGTATGTGGAGGTGGAGGGGGTTGGTAAACAGGTGGGAAGAGTGAGGTGGAAAGGTGTTGGTGAGGTGGTAGCACAGGTGTGGGTGCAGGAGTGGTAACAGGTGGAGTTGGGAAGGGGATGAACAGTGCTAGGCGGGTTTTGTTTTTAAAACACTGGGTCGGGTTATAAATTGGATTTGGGCCTGGGTTGGATAAATAACAAAGGGCCGGTTTGGATTGGCTTATTAACACAAGGATCTTTTATGTAATTTGGCCAAACTTAAAGGACTGAAACTGTAACATTTATAAAGTTAGTACAAGGGTGAAAATTGCCAAGTTTCATTAGTACAAGGACCAATATTGCATAAAGTTCCCTTTTTATAAGTCCAGGGACCAAAACTGTCAATTTTGAAACTTTAAGGGACCAAATATGTAATTTTCCAAAAGTTCACTATAAGGACCAATTTTGTCATTTATGAATAGTACAAGGTTTATTTTTGATAAATTTCCATTTTTAAGTTCACCAAGGACTATTTATGACATTTTTCAAAGTTCAGGGACTAAAGTTGTCATTTTGTAAATTTTAAACTTTAAAGGGTTTATTTTGACAACTTTTGAATCACATGGACCTTAAATTACTTTTTACAAGTTTTTGAATTACCAGGGACTAATTTTGACAATTTTTGAAACTTGAGGGACTAAAACTGCCAATTATGCAAACTTGATACGTTTTTCATCTGATTTTGATATTTTTGCATTTAAAACACATAAAACACTGATTTGTGATATTTTCATCATTTTGATGCATTTCTGAGTGTTTTCAGATGTTTTTGCAGTTTAGATAGTACAAAAATGATGAGTATTTAGACACTCATCAAGTCACCTCGGTCATCTTTTGACCCAAACGCCCCATTAGGGCCAAAACCTCTTCTCTTCCACCCCATTCACAAAGACATTCATGGTCCTTTGTATGGGGACCATCCACTCCCCAAATCAATGTCCCCTCATCTTGAGGACATTGAGGAGTGCATGTGGGATGCCAATCCCACTAAAGAGGAGATTCAAGCGGAACTCCACAACCTCCACCAATTCAAAGGCATGGTGGATTCTCACTTAAGTGAGACTATGCAAATGCAAAATGCTTTGCTTGCCTCCATCATGACCACCACAAACATCCCCAACAACACCAACACATCTACCATTCCACCACCACAACCTTCCCAAACATACTACCCCCTAGGCATGGTTGCTCCACTTGTGAGCAAACGGCCCAAACCGTTGAAAGGACCCGGATTATGGTCCATGACTTTCAAGAGGAAATGAGGTTCATCCTTAATCTCATCCTTGAGCGCCTCAACGCTCTTTCTCATCCACCATCTAATTAGGATGGTCATAGTTTAGCATTTCTAGTTCTTCTTTTCTTAGGATTGTTTTCTTTTTCTTGTACTAAAACACATCATTGTGTTCCCATTTCATGATCTTTATTCATGAAAATTTTAACTAATGAATGGTGTTTTTATTATAGTGTTGGTGCTTTTACATAGTGTTTGGAAATGCTTGTGAATGATCATTATTACTAACATTTTTTTTGTAGCTTTATTTTCACAATCCATGTATCTTCCCATTAAGTACCCAATTTAGGGGGAGCTTTGATCAAGGGGGAGATAATGGCTCGGGCTCATTACATTCCGCATCGCCTCTTCTTTTTGTTGAGACAAAAAGGGGGAGAAAATATAGAACTTGGTTATATTTGACTTTTCTGAAAAAGTCAAACTGCATACATTGACTTTATGAAAAAGTCAAACATGGTACTTCATTGGTAATACTTGACTTTTCTTAAAAAGTCAACTGCATACTTTGACTTTCTGAAAAAGTCAACATCATGCATCAACTAGTGAATACTTTGACTTTCTGAAAAAGTCAAACATCATACACTTGCATTATCATTTCCTTTTCAAGTTCTAAAACTAATATTTTTATAACTCTTGCACAAACTTTGTATCTTTTATAAAAATAAAATTTATATTTTGTCCTCAACAAAAAGGGGGAGATTGTTAATACAAATATCGTCATTAAACGTTATTTATATTTTTGATCTTTACCTAAGTTTTGTTAACGACAAAAGTAAATTTAATTTGTATAAAAGCTTAAAGCTTGTCAAGTTTAATAGATATTAAAACAAGCTTTTTCAAACAATATATTCATCATTCAAGCATTTACATTTATGATTAGTAACATCTTGATATGATTCTAATCATTATGTATGATAGTAGTTTTTAGAATGTGTTAGGTTCTTAAAACCAAACACTACTTAAGTACTTGCATATTTCTAAAAATAGAAATACAACATATGACATCATGTGATGCATCATGGAAATCATTGAAAGATTTCATTAGATATTTTGTGTGGATTTGTACTCTTCATATCTTGCACAATCTTACTTAGATATAGTTGACTTTAGCAAAGATTTTGATATCTTGGCTGTCAGACCTGGCGGTACCAAAATGGTACACGGGCGGAACCCTTTTAAGGGTTCCGTGGTCCGTAGACGCTCCTGTCCATTTTGGCTATAAATAGCAATGCCAAACCAAGTAGTTTTTCATCCCTTTCCATTATACTCTCATACATATCTTCTCTCTAACCTTTCTAACTTAGTTTCATATCATAGTAGTGATCTCTTTTGTAGCAAAGAAGATCAAGTCACATTCAAGCTTCAAACGAGAAGTTGGAAGTCTTGTTTGTTTAGTGTTGTATGATCTAGTGTTGATTCATACTTCATTGTTGTATTAAACCATCATAATCTTGTGAGTGTGAGTGGTTAGTATTTTAGTCCTCAAAATACATTGTGTGTGGGAGTAGTTGTACCCTTGGAAAGAACTCGACATCTAGCTTAGTGTCGGAAATAGTGTAAGCGAAGTTTAAAGGTTTTCTCCGCCGGTGAAAGGAGCTTGTTGACTAGTGAAGTTAAACTCTCGAGTGTGAGACTCGGGGAGTGGAGTAGGGCAAGGAAAAAGAGTCATTGTACACCGAACCACTATAAACAACTTGTTGTAGTTTGATCATTTCTTTCCTTATTTACTCTTTACATATTGCTTGCATATTTCATTAACATATCTAATATTGATCTTTTCAATAAGTTTCAAAACAAAGTTTTTAATCGGTAAACTATTCAACCCCCCTTTTAGTTTTCTACATGGTTGTTTTCCATCTCCATTGAATTGAGTGAGTAGGTTAAGCTTATTCCTTGGATCTTCTAAAACAAAATATCATCAGAACCTTCGCTCTGATACCACTTGATGGATCTGGACACACACCTTGTGTCAATAATATTTTGTATAATATTATTAAGCACGCGGAATTTACTTAGTAATACTTAGAAGATGGATTGTATGATGTATTGTAAGTAAACACAGATTAAACACAAAACTTAAGCTCTAATATTATTAATAAATAATATGAGTGATATTAGCTTATCACTAGGGTTACACCTTGAAGCTGTAAATACGTAGATTATAAACTTCGTCCATAAAACAATGACCTAGGACCTCCTTTTATAACACAAGGAGTCCTTTACAAGATAAGAATAAACATATCAATATAGAATATACACACAATCTATTCTATACTTATCATTATACAAATACTAAACAATTATCCAATAGCAGTGGTAATAATTGTACTGGCAGTGGGAATAAGTTTCCACTTCTAGTGTAATCCAAGCAGTGTAAACCACAACTACCCGTGGTAACAGATTATTCTCAACATGTTGAGATCTAACAAACTCTATAGATACCACCCCATTCATGATAAGCTCACGAATCATGCTATGTCTGACACCTAAGTGTCTAGACTTACCCTTGTACATTTGGCTATAAGCCTTAGCCAATGTAGTTGCACTATCACACCGGATAGAAATAGGTGATATAGGTTTAGGCCACAATGGAATCTCAAGAAGCAAGTTTTTCAACCATTCAGCTTCTTTACCAGCAGCTGCTAAAGCCACAAATTCAGATTCCATTGTTGAACTGGTGATACAAGTTTGCTTCTTGGATGCCCAAGAAATTGCACCTCCACCAAGTAGGAATACCCAGCCACTGGTAGACGAATTGTCTTCAGTGTTACTGATCCAACTTACATCAGTGTATCCTTCCAACACTGAAGGATATCCAGTATATGAGAGACTATAATCCATAGTTCTCTTCAAATACTTCAGTACCCTGTGAACAGCTTACCAGTGATGAGCACTAGGATTAATAGTATACCTGCTCAATTTTCCCACTGCAAAACCAATATCAGGTCTTGTACAAGTCATGGCATACATCAGGCAGCCAATTACCCTAGAATACTCAAGTTGAGATACAGCCTTGCCATTATTAGGCATCAGCTTCTCACAAGTATCCATAGGTGTACTCACAGGAGTACAATCAAAGTAATTGAATTTCCTTAACACCTTCTCAATATAATGAGACTGAGAGATAGAAATTCTTTTACTTTCATGTTTAATCCTTATACCAAGGATAGCATCAGCCTCCCCCAAGTCCTTCATGGAGAACCTTGATGACAAAAATTCCTTTGTCAGGTCAACCTGATTTTGGTCAGTGCCAATGATCAACATGTCATCAACATATAGACAAATGATGACTCCTTTACCAGATTCATCAAATTTGCTATATACACATTTGTCAGCTTGGTTAAGAACATAACCACTAGATAAAACCACTTCATCAAATTTTTGATGCCATTGCTTAGGTGCCTGTTTTAGTCCATAAAGAGACTTAATCAGTTTACACACCTTGTATTCATTGCCAGGCATGATGAAGCCCTGAGGTTGGTTCATGTAAACCTCCTCATCCAATTCACCATTTAAGAAAGCTGTCTTCACATCCATCTGATGAATAATTAGATTGTGAATACATGCCAAAGCAATCAGCAGTCTTATGGTACTGATACGAGCCACAGGGGCATAAGTATCAAAATAGTCTATCCCTGACTTTTGTTTAAAGCCCTGAATGACTAGTCTAGCCTTGAACTTTTCAATAGTTCCATCTACCTTCATTTTCCTTTTGAAAATCCATTTGCAACCCAAAGGTTTGCAACCAGGTGGTAGATCAACCAACACCCAAGTGTTGTTCCCCATGATGGAATCCATCTCATCATTGATTGCTTCTTTCCAGAAAGCAATATCCTGGGACTTCATTGATTCTTCAAATGTCTTGGGATCATCCTCAACAATGAAGCAATAGGAGTATTGGTCTGAGACCTCATCCCTTGTTCCTTCAACTAAGTATAGTTGAAACTCAGGTCCAAATGACTTTGGAGTTCTGACCCTTTTGCTCTTCCTGAGCATAGGTTCAAGTTGTTGTACCACAACCTCATCAGGTACCACTGATGGTTCATCGTCAGGTACCTCTGATACACCAGTGTCATGAGTTCCATTAGGAATCCTCTGACTTGGTCTAGGGACCGATGAGAATCTATTCTCATCAAAGTCTGCATCCCTTGATTCAATAATGGAGTTAATTGAAACATATTCATTAGGTTCAATAACATAGAACCTAAAAGCCTTGGAATGCTCAGCATATCCAACAAAGATGCAGTCAATGCCTCTTTCACACAAAGTCTTTAGCTTTGGATCAGGGAGTCTTACAACAGCCCTACAACCCCAGACCCTGAGATAGTTCAGGTTGGGTTTCCTGTTAACATAGCTTCACCCCAGAACCCTTGACTCAGTCCTGAATAGGACAACATGGAATTAACCATCTCCTTCAGCACCCTGTTTTGCCTTTCAGAAATACCATTTTGCTGAGGAGTATAAGGGGCAGTCGTTTCATGGATAATTCCAACAACAGAGTATCCATGTACTCACCTCCCCTATCAGTCCTTAATCTTTTGATCAGGGACCCAAGTTGTAATTCAACTTTAGTTTTAAACACTTTGAATTTATCTAATGCTTCATCCTTGGCATGTAACAGATAGACATAACAAAATCTAGAAGCATCATCAATAAATGTCACAAAGTACTTCTTATTCCCCAAAGAAGGAGTGGCATGCAAATCACACAGGTCACTGTGTATTAGCTCCAAGAGCTTAATCTTACGACTAACACCCTGAAAAGGTTTCTTGGTTATCTTGGTCAACATGCAAGTTTTACACTTTTCAGTGTCCATGTCAAATGCTGGGATTAAACCATCCCTATACATATCTTGCATCCTTTTATAGTGTATATGGCCAAGTCTTGCATGCCATAGGGTAGAGTCAGTCAGGTCAGTGGTGGTCACAAAAGCTGAATTAACACTATCAGTGACAATATTAAGCCTGAACATTTGATTACACAAATATCCGAAACCAATAAACACACCATGCTTAGAAAGACCAAATTTATCAGACTCAATAACTTGTTTATATCCATGATTATTCAAAATACTACTTGAAACCAAGTTCTTCCTAATATCAGGAACATGAATAACATTAAACAAAGTTACAATCTTTCCAGAACTAAAATTAAGATCTACACAACCACGACCATGCACCAAGGCTGTTGACTCATTTCCATGTGAAGAATAGAACCATCATTCAGTGACTCATAAGTCTTGAACCAGCTTCTATCTTTGCACACATGAACTGTTGCTCCAGAGTCAACCCACCACGCAACATCATCATCCTGCACATAATAAGATTAAGATACATATGTAACATAATAAATCTGAAAAGACTTATTAAACATATTCGGACCTTTCAGTGAGTTGGTTGAACCACCACTCCCTGAACCATTAGTGCCTAATCCATTGGCTTTACCACCAACTTTAACACCCTTGCAATCCCATTTAATGTGACCAGTTTTGCCACATTTCCAACAAGTAGGTGTTGCCTTCTTGTTAGGATCTGCCCTTGTGTTGTCATGATATTTGCGTTTGCCTTTGTTGTCATTGTACCTGGTGGAGTTGTTATGCTCCACCATATTGACAACAGATGCACCAGTAGCATTGCTACTCTTTGGCTTGTCATTATCCTGCACCTTGAGAGATTCCTCAATGCGCAGATGACTGCCCAACTCAACCAGAGTTAACTCCTCCTTCTTATGTTTCAAGGTATGCTTGAAATCTTTCCAAGAAGGGGGAAGTTTATCAATGACACAAGAGACTTGAATAGCCTCATCCATGTGCATATTGTGTTGTGTAAACCTTCCAAGTATACCAAGAAGTTCATTGTATTGTTCCATAACTGGTCTTGAGTCAGTCATTTTGTAATTTGTGAAATTACTTACAAGAAACTTCTTACTTGATGTATCCTCAGCCATATATTTGGCATCCAAGGAATCCCATAGTACTTTGGAAGATTCAAAGTTCTGATAAATGTCAAACAGAGAATCAGACATACCATTGAGGATAAGACCTCTGCATATGTAGTCATCATTCTCCCATTTGCTCCTTCTCCTGATCTGCTCCACAGTAGCATCATCCCCATCATCAGGAATAGGTGTAGTTAGCACATACACCACACTCATGCTTGACAGCAAGAAGTGCATCTTTTTCTGCCACCTCCTAAAGTCCACCCCTTCAAACTTGTCAAGCTTGGCAAAGTTTGAAGCCATGTGTTTCATTGCAGCAGCAGCCATTGATTATCACAAATAGTTTACTTTGATTGTTGGTGTGTAACTCCCAGAACAAGGTGTGACAACTCGCAATTTCAAGTCATTTCTCAAGTTTCACTATTTCAACATTTATCGTAAACTAGGTTTACGTGTTCCAAATTCGCGTAACCTTAATGGTTTAGCGGCGAATTCCTGATCATATCATCACGAACATTTCATATGGACTAAGTTTAGTCTACCTTTCATTAGTATCATTTGCATCATGATAGTTCATTCATGACTTTGCATTTCACATTAAACGCGTAAATTTTATATTAAATAAACGTTATCGCGTGAGTTATTATTTTGAACATTTAATCCGTTGCTTCCAAAAATGATCCCGATATATTTTTATACTTACATTTAGTTTATAAAAACAATATTTTGAGTTTACCTAATGTTCTAAATTTATTTTGTATATAAATCGTTAAATTTATATTATTACGACGTTTTTCTTAAAAACTACACGATAATTATTTTATCACTCAAATTTTACAAGAAATGTATTTTTACAATTTTTATAACTACAATATACTTTACTTTGATCCATTAAAACTTATTTGTAGTCCATACCACTCTAATTTCACAACTATGTACAAGTTACAACAATTTCTACTTAACTATACATTTTACTTAACCTTTTAACAATTACTTACATATATATACAATAAAAGAAGAAAAAAAAAATTGTGAAACATCCCCCCTAATATCCGGCCAAGGGGGGAGGATAGTCAAAGTGGGTGAAAGAATTTTATTACATATATAGATCTATACTCCATGTTACTTCTTTCACTTATTTCACACACAAGCAAATAATTCAAGTAGTAAAGTTGTGTTCTCTCTTTTTTCCTTCTCTCTAAAAACCGGCCAAACAAGAGGGTGAAGAGATCATCAAGTTTTTCCAAGATCAATTGTTAAACAATCTAGATTACACTCTTATTAAAGGTTTTGAAATAAAAACCTAGGGTGTTTAAGTTAAACCTTTGTTCTTTGCACCTCATCATAGTAGCTTGTAAGCATATTTCTTTCATTTTATATCTTTCATCTTCATTTCATATTTATTTCTTCATATTTTGTGCAAACATGCAAGACTTGTGTTGTTTATACCATTTATTCATTGATTTTTAGAGTTTTATACATATAAAGTCATCCTATAATTATTCCCTTGTTATATTTTGGTCTTGATGATGATTAGGAACCCATGACACCCTAAGAAGGTGTATGGTAGGATTAGAATAGCTTTGGAGTTGATTTGAAGGGATTGGAATAGGTTTAGTACGAGAAAAACTATTTTCGACAAGTATATATAGTGGTCTGTTCTTATTTTGTTTTTCTGGAAAATCCAACAGTAGGCACGAATTTTTGGCCTTGATATTTAGAAAATATACTTTAAAACGAATCTGTGGCCGCTTGAACGGATTAAAACGGAGTTATAACGAAGAAGTTATGAATTTTTCAAGTTTGACGACGAAATATATATTTCTGAAAATTTCAGCAAGGTATTTTTATTTTGTACGAGTTAAAAACGAGTCCTAAGCTTTATAAATTATTTCGACTTGTCAAAAATATATTAGTATACTTTGATACGAAGCTAAGGACGTATAATACGTAGAAAACGGATTTGAAACGACTAAGATATGCACGTTTTCATAAAATTACCGTAACTATATTTTTAGAGAGACTATATTATTTTTACGAGACAAGTGTTACGGTAACTAAAACGACCATGTTGAAGGCTGTTTTTAACTATGATGTAGAACTTTTTGTAACGAGATGTCTTCTAATAAAATCGAGATCACCAAGCATATTTTTCAAAATGACCAACCGTTTGTATAGCGGAGTTGTAATAAATTATTTACGGTCGCTTAAACTTTGCCGAAACTCACTTTTTACACAACATTTTAGACAAAATCACCATCTTTAACCTCTATTATCTTTATATTCGAGACCTCTATGACGAAAACTCCTGTACTGAAACTTCTAGATTTTGATACAAGCTTTCCAAAACCGTCGAGTTCGTTTCCTAACGTTCGACGTACACCATTTTACGACTAGTTTTTCGAAGCCATTTTTATCACTTTCATGAAATTTCCGACGACATTGTTTTACGACGAAAAGTGAAAATTTCACAATAAATCATTACGAAACTATTATAGGATGACATTTTGACGTAAATACTTGTAAAGTAATTTAAGAATGGTCAAGACGTCAAAAGAGTATTTTTCGACGATAAGTATTATTTTCAAAACTCACAAATGGTATAAATAACATACGAAATGCATGCATAACGTTACATCATAACTCATTACGTATCATATCATTCATAATAGGTCATTTTCGAGATTCACGCTACATTTCAGTGTATCCACTTTTGCCATCGCATTATTGTCCAAGTGAGTCATAGCCCCACTTTTTCTCGTTTTAATTATTTATGAAACTCTTTGGGGGAGATGCATGCTCAATGATTTTTATTACATTCATGACTATGTGCAAATTATATGTTTATCCGAACTGAATGTTTAGTCATGCGAGGTAACAGTATTGCCATACTTAGAATTTCCATATCATAATCATTGGACTGATGGTCTTGGTATAATCATTGAACTGATGGTCTGGGTATAATCATTGAACTGATGGTCTTGGTATAATCAGTGAACTAATGGTCTTGGTAGAATCATTGAACTAATGGTCTTGGTACAATCCTGAGCTAATGGTCAAGGAACAATTTGAAACCGTACGAATTATGGGTTATATTAAGTAACTATGGATACATTAAGTTAGGCACTATTTTGTGAATTCATCTGACGATGTGGGCTTGAACATAAACTATATTACACTTTGGCAATGGGTTGTGAATACACAGGTTGCAAGTTTTGTATGGGCGGAACTTGGAACTGAGTGGATTTACAATGCCTTTGCTGCATAAACGATTTTTGAAAGGCTTTACATTTCAACACAAACCCTATGAACTCACTCAACCTTTGTGTTGACACTTTTTAGCATGTTTTATCTCAGGTATCTAAGGCATTCACTTCATGGCATGCATTTGGACATCATGGAGTCGTGATGACGACTCGTCTCACTTGAGTTTTACGTACTTTAAAACATCGTTTGAATTGTAACAAACTTATTTCCGCACAAGTTGATTTTCTTATGGGACCTATACTTTGTAAACTCTGATTGTTTTATTAAATCAAACGATGTTCTTTTCAAACGACACTTTAGGTCGTTCAATATATCTGTAACTGTGATGCTATGACAGTCAATCCCCAGGAATTCCATTCCGCTGCAAAACAGGTAATTTGGGGGTGTGACAGATTGGCATCAGAGCTTCGGTTATAGAGAACTAGGTTGCATCATTGACCCTAGACTATAACTACATCATCATAGCATCTCATCATTTCATCACAAGTGCATGTTCACTTTGCATGCGATTTATACGTACATTTTTCGAGTTATTTACTTTTATTTCAAAACGATTGTCACATGGATGCCCTTAAATACCCATCCCATTATCTTTTCCTCATACTCTAATGTGGTGAATTCTTTGTCATTCCCTATCACAATTTTTATATCAACTGATTCATCACCGATAACGTCGAATGTCGAGACGAAGCCTTCAAGAAGGGCAAAGTCACTCTCACTCCTGTGTTTCACAACCAACATGTCGTGTTAGACGTTATTCACACATTAAGTCACTAAACCATTATACATTTGAAGCACTTACGACATCTCATAACCCATTTCTTAGGAAACCGTCGATCATTTTGAAAAATAACCTCAAACTTATCATTTCTTATCACATCTCTTTGGAGCGTTTATTATTGACATCGGACTTTGCTACATCTCACCTTTCCTTTTATTTTGAAGAAGATATGGCGCCGAAGAAAGCTGCACCCGAATTGACACTAGCGGCTATTCAAAAGTTGGTAAGGGATAGCGTAGCCGATGCTCTAAGGATTGAAAGGGAAACGGTGGCTGCTGCTGCTGCTGAGGCCGCGGCTGCTGCTGAAGCCGCTAGGCTTGCTGCTGCTGCAGGAAATGCAGGAGGGTCCGGAGTTAAAATCTGTTCGTATAAGGATTTCAAAAGTGGAGATCCCACTAAGTTTAGAGGTACCGAAGGAGCCACTGCCATGGTTAGATGGTTCGAGAAATTGGAGTCCGTGTTTTTGTTATGTAATTGCCCGGATGATAGCAAGGTCAAGTTTGCTACGAGTACACTACTCGATGGAGCGTTGTCGTGGTGGAACTCTTATGCTCAGCCGATAGGAATGGAAAATGCTTTCAAGCTCACTTGGGAGCAATTCAAAGGTTTGGTAACAAAGAAGTTTTGTCCGCGTACGGAGGTGAAGAAGTTGGAGACCGAATTCTATGAGTTGGTAACTATTGGGTATGACATTGATACTTACATTCGAAGGTTTCAAGAATTGGCCGTGTTATGCCCATCTATGGTTTCGGATAATGAGAAGCTACTGGAGGCTTTCATTGAAGGACTTCCCGAAATTATTCAAGGTGACGTGACTTCCTTTGATCCGCAAACGATTGAGGAATCTATTCGATTGTCTCAAAAGCTTATGGCACAAGTAGTAAAGAGGGGCAACACCACCAACACCAACCGTAACAACAATACCAACAACCGCACCAACTACCACAATAACCAAAACAACAACTACAACGACGATAACCAAATCAACAACAACAAAAGAAAATGGGAAAATGACCAAGGAGGTTATAATAACAACGACCAAAACCGTAACACTAACCATCATCAACAACAGAATAGAGGGCAAGAAACTGCAATGGTATATGTTGCTGCACCAATAGAAGGCAGAGGTTATGCTGGAACCTACCCACTATGTAATCGATGTAAGTATCATCACACGGGTCTTTGTCCTGCTAAGTGCTACAAGTGTCAACAACTGGGACACCTTGCCAGGAATTGTAGAGGCAAGGCCATGGTTACATGTTACAAATGCGGGGAGCAAGGACACTATCGGAATCAATGTCCTCAAAACCAAGGTCAACAAGTTGAAGGTGCTCATGGGAATGCATACATGTTAGGAGGAGGAGAAGCTCGTCAAGGTATCAACGACGCGGAAGACTGAAGAAGTTCGGAAACTAACAGTCTTATTTTCTTTATGTACTATGTCGTACTAAGTTTATGTCTTTCATCGTATCCTAATCTTATGACTTAAGATGTACTACTTTTGCTAAACCACTCGTTGTAAAATATTCTCATCTATCGTACTTATTTTCTTTCCGATTTGTTATTACTTACGAGAATTTTACTCCCTTTTACTTTAACTACCATTTTAACGACACGGTTTAAATCTTTGTAAACATCGAGAGTTATAACAACTAAACCGAACGTCACATCATCGTTCCTTAATTATACATAGCCTAGCTAACTATGTCTAATTCTGGAGGGATCATGTTATGTTGGGAGCAGTTATTTATAAATCTTAGTGCAAGCAAAATATTCACATGTTCCAATTCAAAGTGTTACTTATGAGAGATTCATCCGATGTTTTCTCTACTAACGATATTTTGTACGCTCTCAATCATTGACAACCGTAACGACACTTCTCCATGTTTTCTCTCCTCGATATTCATCATAAACTCAAAAATTTTGATAAACCAACACGAACTGAATTCAGGGACTGAATTCCTTTTTGGATGGGCGAATGTGACAACTCGCAATTTCAAGTCATTTCTCAAGTTTCACTATTTCAACATTTATCGTAAACTAGGTTTACGTGTTCCAAATTCGCGTAACCTTAATGGTTTAGCGGCGAATTCCTGATCATATCATCACGAACATTTCATATGGACTAAGTTTAGTCTACCTTTCATTAGTATCATTTGCATCATGATAGTTCATTCATGACTTTGCATTTCACATTAAACGCGTAAATTTTATATTAAATAAACGTTATCGCGTGAGTTATTATTTTGAACATTTAATCCGTTGCTTCCAAAAATGATCCCGATATATTTTTATACTTACATTTAGTTTATAAAAACAATATTTTGAGTTTACCTAATGTTCTAAATTTATTTTGTATATAAATCGTTAAATTTATATTATTACGACGTTTTTCTTAAAAACTACACGATAATTATTTTATCACTCAAATTTTACAAGAAATGTATTTTTACAATTTTTATAACTACAATATACTTTACTTTGATCCATTAAAACTTATTTGTAGTCCATACCACTCTAATTTCACAACTATGTACAAGTTACAACAATTTCTACTTAACTATACATTTTACTTAACCTTTTAACAATTACTTACATATATATACAATAAAAGAAGAAAAAAAAAATTGTGAAACATCCCCCCTAATATCCGGCCAAGGGGGGAGGATAGTCAAAGTGGGTGAAAGAATTTTATTACATATATAGATCTATACTCCATGTTACTTCTTTCACTTATTTCACACACAAGCAAATAATTCAAGTAGTAAAGTTGTGTTCTCTCTTTTTTCCTTCTCTCTAAAAACCGGCCAAACAAGAGGGTGAAGAGATCATCAAGTTTTCCCAAGATCAATTGTTAAACAATCTAGATTACACTCTTATTAAAGGTTTTGAAATAAAAACCTAGGGTGTTTAAGTTAAACCTTTGTTCTTTGCACCTCATCATAGTAGCTTGTAAGCATATTTCTTTCATTTTATATCTTTCATCTTCATTTCATATTTATTTCTTCATATTTTGTGCAAACATGCAAGACTTGTGTTGTTTATACCATTTATTCATTGATTTTTAGAGTTTTATACATATAAAGTCATCCTATAATTATTCCCTTGTTATATTTTGGTCTTGATGATGATTAGGAACCCATGACACCCTAAGAAGGTGTATGGTAGGATTAGAATAGCTTTGGAGTTGATTTGAAGGGATTGGAATAGGTTTAGTACGAGAAAAACTATTTTCGACAAGTATATATAGTGGTCTGTTCTTATTTTGTTTTTCTGGAAAATCCAACAGTAGGCACGAATTTTTGGCCTTGATATTTAGAAAATATACTTTAAAACGAATCTGTGGCCGCTTGAACGGATTAAAACGGAGTTATAACGAAGAAGTTATGAATTTTTCAAGTTTGACGACGAAATATATATTTCTGAAAATTTCAGCAAGGTATTTTTATTTTGTACGAGTTAAAAACGGGTCCTAAGCTTTATAAATTATTTCGACTTGTCAAAAATATATTAGTATACTTTGATACGAAGCTAAGGACGTATAATACGTAGAAAACGGATTTGAAACGACTAAGATATGCACGTTTTCATAAAATTACCGTAACTATATTTTTAGAGAGACTATATTATTTTTACGAGACAAGTGTTACGGTAACTAAAACGACCATGTTGAAGGCTGTTTTTAACTATGATGTAGAACTTTTTGTAACGAGATGTCTTCTAATAAAATCGAGATCACCAAGCATATTTTTCAAAATGACCAACCGTTTGTATAGCGGAGTTGTAATAAATTATTTACGGTCGCTTAAACTTTGCCGAAACTCACTTTTTACACAACATTTTAGACAAAATCACCATCTTTAACCTCTATTATCTTTATATTCGAGACCTCTATGACGAAAACTCCTGTACTGAAACTTCTAGATTTTGATACAAGCTTTCCAAAACCGTCGAGTTCGTTTCCTAACGTTCGACGTACACCATTTTACGACTAGTTTTTCGAAGCCATTTTTATCACTTTCATGAAATTTCCGACGACATTGTTTTACGACGAAAAGTGAAAATTTCACAATAAATCATTACGAAACTATTATAGGATGACATTTTGACGTAAATACTTGTAAAGTAATTTAAGAATGGTCAAGACGTCAAAAGAGTATTTTTCGACGATAAGTATTATTTTCAAAACTCACAAATGGTATAAATAACATACGAAATGCATGCATAACGTTACATCATAACTCATTACGTATCATATCATTCATAATAGGTCATTTTCGAGATTCACGCTACATTTCAGTGTATCCACTTTTGCCATCGCATTATTGTCCAAGTGAGTCATAGCCCCACTTTTTCTCGTTTTAATTATTTATGAAACTCTTTGGGGGAGATGCATGCTCAATGATTTTTATTACATTCATGACTATGTGCAAATTATATGTTTATCCGAACTGAATGTTTAGTCATGCGAGGTAACAGTATTGCCATACTTAGAATTTCCATATCATAATCATTGGACTGATGGTCTTGGTATAATCATTGAACTGATGGTCTGGGTATAATCATTGAACTGATGGTCTTGGTATAATCAGTGAACTAATGGTCTTGGTAGAATCATTGAACTAATGGTCTTGGTACAATCCTGAGCTAATGGTCAAGGAACAATTTGAAACCGTACGAATTATGGGTTATATTAAGTAACTGTGGATACATTAAGTTAGGCACTATTTTGTGAATTCATCTGACGATGTGGGCTTGAACATAAACTATATTACACTTTGGCAATGGGTTGTGAATACACAGGTTGCAAGTTTTGTATGGGCGGAACTTGGAACTGAGTGGATTTACAATGCCTTTGCTGCATAAACGATTTTTGAAAGGCTTTACATTTCAACACAAACCCTATGAACTCACTCAACCTTTGTGTTGACACTTTTTAGCATGTTTTATCTCAGGTATCTAAGGCATTCACTTCATGGCATGCATTTGGACATCATGGAGTCGTGATGACGACTCGTCTCACTTGAGTTTTACGTACTTTAAAACATCGTTTGAATTGTAACAAACTTATTTCCGCACAAGTTGATTTTCTTATGGGACCTATACTTTGTAAACTCTGATTGTTTTATTAAATCAAACGATGTTCTTTTCAAACGACACTTTAGGTCGTTCAATATATCTGTAACTGTGATGCTATGACAGTCAATCCCCAGGAATTCCATTCCGCTGCAAAACAGGTAATTTGGGGGTGTGACACAAGGTTAAGATAATCAATGTCAGCAGAAACAAATAACAAGTCAGCAGAAACAAATACCACTAGGTGGTTACCGGATATCACTTGGAATCGTGTGATCACTTTCCAAAGTAAACTATTCGACCCTAATGCTTGGGTTACATGAATATCTACTTGAGATAAGACCAAATGTTTGTTATTGAATTAGGCACAAATCAATAACCCTTGCGCTTATAAGTGTTAATAGTTTTCTGTTTTTTTTCATGCATAATCAGATCTCCTATTTATAGGATGTTACTCTGAGCTAGTCCAATGGAATTATGAGAATTAATCGGCCTATTAATCGCCTCATAATTATCCCCATTATAGCCGTTAGTGGTTACATGACCAATTAAACGTGGTCATTATGCAGTTGTAACTGCCACTTGAATAGGTCAAAGCCCGTTACAAGCACTACTTTCATCAGTACTTTCATAGCACTAGCAGTGGAAACACTGCTTCAGTGGAAACACTGCTTCAGTGGAAACACTGCTTCAGTGGAAACACTGCTTGTCAGTGGAAACTGAGCACTATCAATACAAACCACTATTAGAGTCGGGGTGTTCAGGGACCTTATGGGTGTACACTCCGTACCTCCTAACCCATTACAAGGTGTGAACTAATCCCACAAGTGCACTAAATTTTCCAACAAATACTTGGATGGGTAGATTTCGACCATGTTGTCAACTAAATATTGTGTTCTTTATTGAAAATTATTAATTGGAAAAATCATATTTTCAACGTTTAGTTGACTAAACATTTTTCACAACTGATAAACAGTGATATAGTTCAAATAATTTGCTGGACATTGAAAAGCACAATCCGTAAGTCCAGAAGCCCACATGAGGTTTCATGTTGTTATAACTAAGGTCGGGCATTATGAGAGGTGGTGGCACCATAACGCGCAATCCCCTATTACATACTTCCCGACAACTTATTTAATTCAAAAATTTTACCTTGGCTCCAGCTTGGTAGTTTACACCACCGAACGATTTGCAAAAAAAAAAAAAAAAAAAAAAAAAAAAAAAAAAAAAAAAAAAAAAAACCTCCAACATCTATTTTTTTGAATATTGGAAATAAAAAATAAAAAAAGAGGTAAACACAAGTGTGTGCATTTGGGGGGGGGGTGAAGGAGACTGATGAGTTGCAAAATTGTACTGATTTTAGGGGTCATTTACCCCATTATTTCATGCACTTTACCCTGATTATTGCTTAAAATCCTTCATATTTGGGTTTTAGGTCTTGGACTATGTATTTTCTGGAAACATACAAGGTTGAGCTCATTTGGACGAAGATTGGAAGAAAAGGACAAAACTATCAAAGTGTGGTTGGCATATCTAGCGCCGTCACTAGAAGTGCCAGAGAGTGAAATTTTGCAATTTTTCATGACCAGTCAGAGTGTGAAGACGGACATGGTAAAGTTGTCACAACCCAGATCAAAACCTTAAGCTCTTGATACCATGTTGGATTTAGTAACAAAACTATGAAATAGTAGTCACAATAACAATGATAAACAAGAGGCATGATTGGTATTTTATTGATAATCAAACAGTTAAGATTACACATGGTTTATGTGGGGTGTTGTTATCAACAAGAAGAATATGAACACGATGAGAGAGAGAGAGAGAGAGAGAGAGAGAGAGAGAGAGAGAGATATGGTTTATGTGGGGTGTTGATATCAACAAGAAGAATATGAACACGATGGGAATGTGTGAGAGAGAGAGAGAGAGATGGTTTGTCTGTATCATTTGTGTGTCGTATTATAACCTTACAGAGAGGGTCAAATATATAAGCTAAAGATATGCACTTCGACCCTTCAAGTTCCTTTCTTCGTACATTAGTCACACAGTTTCAAGAATCAAGTATTTCCAAACTAACCCATGAAAGAGCTAATCACATAAGAAGCACAAGCAATAAGCAGATTATAACATATTATAAGTATATATTAAAACTCAAAGTACTGTAGCTACAGTAGCTACAGTACAACTACAGTAGCTACAGTACTTTGCGTTTTGGGTCGGGCTGCTACAGTACCCAAAAAAAAAAAATTATATTATTATTTATTAATGCACAATCACCTCGGCTAAAAAATTCGCCCGCCCGCAACGCGGCGGATCAGTGTCAGTCTCGTTTCAACAATAACGCTTGTTTGAGAGCTATAATGAGTGCATCTAGATTATTAAGTGTTACTAAAATGACTTGTAGTTTAGTGGTATTTGTAAGGTTCCCTTTAATTAAGTGCTTGTGATTAGGGTCCCATCTAATACCATTGTGTGACATATTTGTAAACATTTAAATTGTTAGTTGTCTTGAAAAACAAAGATTATGAAGTGTTTATATATTTTACTTAATCCTCTTGTTTGCTAAATTAATAAAGCATTGGTAATGTTTGAAAGAGTGATTTTAAATAGATTTGGAAAATGCACAAGCTTGGCTGGTATTCTACTCGAGATCATGTTATTTCGCTGATATTTAGGCTTGCTTATTTAAATACCTTGTGCTTTTTATGCAAAAGTAGATAATTAAATAGCTTATTAATAACAACTTATTTTATTATAAGAGTAAATTTATTATGGATCCATCAGTGTGGACGTATAGTCCGGACTGGGCCAGGAATGGGTCAGGCCCGGCAGACAGCGGCCCACTCTACGCCTAAACTCTAATCCATGCCCTATAAATACATGGCTGGATCTCCTTCTCAAGGACACATAATACACAAGATGACAGGTTACACTAACCCTAACTCATCACATCACACCGATACTAATTTGACCGTTGGAGGTGGACCCCGGGGCTACGGCCTCGGGTCCACTCCTAATGGGTTCTCTTTGTTGACATGTCTACTTAGGGCTCGAGAAGACGACAAACGGCCAAGGGAGAGTCTAATAGTTATTTTATTATAAGAGTAAATTTATTATGGATCCATCTATTATATATAATAAAATAAGCTTTTGTACAAGCATACTAAGCTACCAGCATTGAAAATTGGTTTAATGCACTTCCTTATTTAGCTATCATGTACAAGACTTTTAAGCCTAAACTTTTTAAAAGTGTTAGCATTAAAAATTGGCAATAAGATGGACCTGTTTTTTGCAATACGTTTTATGCCCCAACCATTTTAAAAGTCAACAATTGACTACCATGTTTATCAAGAAAAAATATCTCTCTCTACAAAAGATTATCATTTAAATCAAAAAACGCTGCATATAAAAATTTCTTGATTTTTCAATCAGTTCTATGCTATCCACACAGTTAAATTGGTAAGTATCGCATTATTCAAGTCATTCTTTTTGTTTTCGATTTAAATCCCAATTGTACACCTATTTTGATGCGTTTTTTTTAATAATCAATCTAATTGTGTTTTGATTCTATTTATTAGATGGCTGTTTTGATTCTATTGATTGGGAACTAATTTTTTTTAATCATGCTGTTCATATGGCTGTTGTTTTTTGTTCACTTTTGTTTCAATGTTCGTATTTGTGTTTCAAGCCGGTCAATTGTGTTGCTTTTGTTTGTGTAATTGTCATTTGTTGTCGTTATGTAAACAATGACAATAGACGTCAATTTGTACTGAATGGTTTAACAGTTGGTGAAGGGAAAAGAAAGATAGATGCTACTGATGAACATGCTGATGACGGTCCTTGCGTTTTTCCTGCGGCAATAGATGAACATGCTGATGACGGGCTACGAATACTGACGGCTGCGATAATAGATGAACTACATTTATTCAAGTGAGAATGGTTATCTTTTCTATAAATATCAGCTTTTACTTTAGATATAATACGAAGATAAACTGTTTGGGCGGCGTTCATAATTACAACTAAATTGTCAATCCAAATTTTTTCCCAAGCACAATGTTTGTACTTTTTAAGATATATTCATTAGTTTGGTCATTAGAACATGGAGCCTCAAATCATTGATAGATTCTATACACCAAAGGGGTGTTTGGGATTGCTTATTAGAATTATGTATGTGAATTTATAGAATCTATCAATGATAATTCTATTTAAATTGTAAACAATACATTTTGTTAACTCCTTGCTGTTTCATATACTTAACACTAATTTTTATGCTATTAATCACTTTATTGAGGGAACTCATTTACTTCAGCCAATGCATATATAGTCAATTTCTTTAATATCATTTGGTTTATAGTGTTTTTACACTTTATAAGATAGGGTGGCTATATATTTAATGGAAATCAAAGCAACTTTGCAACAACGAACTAGATAGTTAATGTACAGATTAATTTCACATGGCAAGATACTAAGACTAATATTAGCAGTAAAATATTTATATTAAACGATGACTAATAAGTTTGACTAATCTTTGTACAGGATAGTCATGTTGCAGCCACTATAGCGTAACTATTGCAGATGCCATGTGAGTCATTAGAACTCTCTGATCAGGTATACATGTCCAACTTCTGTACTACATACTCCTTAACAGCATATATTATTTTGGGATTTTGTTACTGTTTGGTGCAATTGCATAAAGGTTTAAGGGGATGTTCAGGTAAGCTGCCTATAGTGGATGGTTATTCATCCACGTTTGTAACAAGTACTCAAGTAGCGTGGATGGTTATCAGACAAGTTTCGATTGTCTGTTACAAGAAATTGACAAATGAGCACGAAATTTTGTTTATTTTATGAAATTAATTAATATATGATTGGGTTATATCAAAAAATTGACTAATGTATGTTGGTGATTTGATGAGAAGAAACAATTAAAATAATAAAGATGTGATGATATTCAAACAACTCAAGGGTCTTATTTAATGGAACCATGTATACCGAGCTATTGCTGTAACCGTGTATACCGAGCTAAAAGTGGTATAACACCATTATGTTTGCAGGCAGCTCTTGAGGAAGGTATTGTTGTGGGTGGTGGATGCACTCTGTTGAGGCTTGCCACTAAAGTTGATGCTATCAACGAGACCCTTGCTAATGATGACGAAAAGGTATCTTTATTTGATAAATTTTTTGGAAATCTTGACATTCTTTTATCATTTGAATAAGTGGGCATGACGCGTGCCAATCTTTTCTCAAGCAACGTTGGCATGACACTTGAAATTTTTTGCAGGTTGGAGCCGATATTGTTAAGAGTAATCCTCTTAAGTTGATTGCCAAAAGGGTATGCTCTATTGCTTCTTTAACCTGAAAAAGAAATCTTCCAAACACTTTTCCAAACACAGATACAATGATGAGAAATCTATTTTTTAAGCATGTGCAGTTTCTAGACCGACATCACTTACTAATCAAGCATAGTACTGTTAGTGGAGCAGTAATTTCTCTAAACATTCATTTTCATAACGATTTTCTTTATCTTAAGCTTGGTATTGAGACTGGATTTTTTAACGGGTCAAAACTGAATTTTTGTTGTCATAGTGGGTTAACGGGTCAAAACTGGATGATGGAAGACTCAAGGTTATTAGAATTGGATATGTATTGATATAACTGATTATTGTTATTGTTAAGTTGTTTTTACATGCATATTTATTAATTAACAATTTGCCAAATATAAACACACTCTTTTGTTACAGTTTGCTAAACACCGCTTTAAGTAGATGTTTCTTTGCTACTTAATTTAATAGGAAAAGTGTGATCACAGCTGATTTTTGGAGAAATGCAGCTTCAAATACGGTCAATTAGACCCTTTGTTTTTGGATACCATTGTTTAGGATCAGGTAAAAATTAATCTTGAGAATACTAATCAGGTAATTGGTTTATGTAGCTAAATTATACCAAACGGGCCAGATTTTGACTCAAACATTCAAATACTGTCTTTTCTTCAAAGAAAATTTAGTTGTTACCAATTGTTAACAAGTATTGGAATTAAATATGATTTTTGGAAGTTAACCTCTGGCCACATAATCAGAATGTTCTCATAATTGGTAAAATGAGTTGACATGTTGTAGCGATAAAACTGTTTGGTCAATGTAATTGTGCTTCGCTCTAATCATTCACTATATTTCTCACAGGTTCAACAATATCGCTCTCAGGTTCGCTAATTGGTGACGGCTTTCTGCGGGTTACACGGGTCAGTTTGTGCAAGGTTGTGCAAACTTGCAGTCCGCTGTTCTGTGCAAGGCTGCAAGGTTGTGCTTTTCTTGCATTTGTAAGAGGGGTTGACATGGGTGGCCCTGCAAGGTTCTGCAACGGGTGAAAATAGGTTCGTTTTTTACCGGTGAGTATGGGTCAGGCTGACTTGAAACACTTCAGTCCGAAAGTCACTTCTATACATACAACCGTTGTTATTTATTAGCATTATTTTAGAGATAGTTTGTGTCGTTGTTGCCTGCAAGTTAGTGTAAATAAATAGTTGAATTAACGAAAACGTTTTGATTGCGTCCAAACAGTCAAGTCAAACAGACTTAAAACAGCTCAGACGCAAATGCAATGAAGATCAGAGAATACAGGGGATTCCCGGGTCGTTAAGTCCCACGGAGGATGAATTGGTGTTAAAACACTTAATCAGATGGTCGAATGATCACTAAGGATAGCAATCAGTAGGGTTTTCGATGGAAAATTATACTAAAAGAGAAAATCTACAAATTAAGGCGACTTAAATGCAAATTAAAAAGATTAAAAGATAAAATCTATTAAATAAACGCTATCACTATTTTTAAAGGCGATGAACGTTTAAAACCTAAAACTTAAAACTTACGTTTAAAATAAAATTACGTCTACGTACAAAATAAAAAGTGAGTTTTAAAAAATAAAAGGCCTAAAAATATAAAAATTATACTTTTGGAATCCTAATAATAAAAGAAAATTATTAGAAAAAGAAAATTATTTTTACAACTATTTATTTAATTATTATTAATTAAAAACTATTTATTAACTATTTAAAATGTGCTAAAATACAAGAAAATACAAAATTAACCTAGAAAAATGAAATTATAACTTGGAAAAATCTAAAATATGATAAAACTTATTTTAAAACTAAAAATATATTTTTTAGACTTATTATGTATTTATTATTAATTTAAAACTATTTAAAACTAATTAAAATGCTAAAAAATACTTTTTAAACTAAGAAAATTATGGAAAAATACTTTTTAGGCTATTTATATTTATCTAAACCTAAGAAAATTGAAAAATCATTTTTTTGGACTTTTTATAATTTATTTGTATTAAATGCTATTTAAAAATACCTAAAAACTGTTTTTAATTACTAAAAATAGCAAAACAACTTGGAAAAATCTGAAAATTTCAGGAAAAGTCTATTTTAATATACTGAATCTATGAAAAATAGAAAAACATGGTCTTGTTTGGAGAATTAAGCAACTGCTATGTAAACTGCTTATTAATAAGCACTTGAAACAGCTAAATAATAACCAAAAGCTACCAACTTGATACAGAAGCTATATTAAGCTATAATGACTCTATTTCAACCAAAAACAACAAGCTATAACCTCTGGATTACTAGCTAACACAGATTTGAGGATTTGATTTTGATAAGCAAAACAGAAAATGGTAGGTTACTTTAAGCTATTGCACAGTACACAAATTAAGCTAAAAGTGAAAAGAAATGATTGAAACTTGTAAAAGACCTGGTGGACTATCTATAAACCAAAGATTATGGCCAGATAAGCTAACATGAACTTCTGAGAAGCTTTTACAAAACTTGAGAATTCACTGAGTAAAACTCAGTGAATGCTGAGTTTTTGGAAAAAAATGAAAAGCTCAAGCAGCCTTGGTAAATAAGCTGCAAATGGACTTATGACACTTAAGACCTTGAGACAGCTTGGTTGGCTTCTCAAAAAGTTAAAAATCACAGGCTATGGGTCACTATTAAGCTTTTTAAGAGCTTATGAACTTGCTACCAAATCTGATGCACAGGGGAAATTTGACTTTTTTATTGAAATGAAAGGTTGACTAAATTGAACTTAGAACTTGATTTGTTAACTGATATTGAGTTTAATGGATGAAATAAAGTTATCACAAGCTTTATCTATTGATTTTGAGCATAAAATAAGAACTTGTTTTGCATAATACCCAACAGTAAACTGATTCAAGATCAAAAAGAAAGATTTTGACTTTCTGTCTAAAGACCACTGGTTTTCTTGCTTGTACTGAGTTATTAAGGACTAGTATGACTTGTAACAATCAAAAACACAAGTCTGCACAATCTTTTGCACAGTCAAACTACACAAACCAAACACTCCTTCAAATGACTGATTTGAGCTTTTTCAAAGAATAACTCAGGCTCAGACCATGCAAATCATTACAGAGCTTATATTATCTTATATGAAGACTGAATAATCATAGAACAACTTCATTAACAACTTAAAACTAAGAATTACCAATTATTCTAATTTAACTGTTAAAATAAGATTTAAAGTAACTATCAATTTAAAAGCACAAGCCACTGATTTTAAAGCTTAAATATACTTAACTAGAGCTAGTGAACAATAAAAAACAAAGATTACAACTAATGACTAATTAAAACAGTAAAATGCAAGAAATAAGCAAAAGCTTACAAATGGCTTTAGGATACAAACTGAGATTTTAGGACCAAGTAACCAATCCTATAGCTTACCAATAAGCACTACACCCAAGACCATCCATTATACATCCTGCTCCAGTATTTTTGAACCTTGTACCATGATTTTTGATTTTTAAGCTATTTATTTGTATTTTTGTGAATTTTTGGATTTGGATACCAATACTGCTTTTAAGGTTTCTAAAAGCTTTGATAAGCTTAATAGGGAGCTTATGTGGCTTATGAGTCCATACTACTAACTGCTAACAACATTTCCACATTTTGAGATTTCCTTGAAATTTGAAAATTTGAAAACTGAGATTAGAACTTAAATACTGAAATTAATTATTGAGAAAGTTTAAACATACACTGAGATTGCTTAATTAAGTGCTTGAAAGATTAAAACTACACTGGATAAAGAAAATGAACTAAAACGACATAGAAATGGAAAATTACACTAGATACTGTCTTTCATTGCCTCTTCCTTTCTCTTTATAGCCTTTTTTATCTTTCCACTTGATTCTGAGCATATCCCACTTACAATCCTAGCCATTGATGCAGTCAAGATGATCACATCCGTTTAAATCACTTTTGGCGCCAAAGTCATCTTTGGTTGCTTGAGATAATTTCAAAGCAATTAAAGAATATTGGAGTGTTATGTGAGGTGTAGGAGACAGTTTGTGAAGTAGGCATGGGTTTAGGATGATTTTTCAGAGAAAACAGGTATTGTGAGTGCTACAGTGAAGGTTACTTGGTGGGGATGCATTAAATGCAAGGTGGGCTGTGATGATAGGAGGGGGTGAGGTGGAAAGTTTGATGAGGTGGAAAAGGTGAGCTGGAGGTGTTGAAAACCTCCTCTGGTTTTGAGTTACAGGGGTGGGGGTGGAAGATGAACAGTGTAGGCGGTTTAACCGTTTTAAATTTTGGGCCTGGGTACTGTTACTGGATTTGGATTGGGCTTATATTAATAATAGGGTCCGGTTTGGTTTATGCTAACAACAAGGACCTATCTTGTAATTTGGCTAGAGTTAAGGGTTGAACTTGAACATTTCCCCAAGCTTTCATAGGGACTAAACCTGCCAAGTGATAATAAAACAAGGACCTTTGTTGTAAATTTCCATTTTTTTAAAATCCAGGGACCAAAATTGTCAAGTTTGAAACTTGAGGGACCAAATATGTAATTTTCTCCAAAGTTTATCATAAGGACCATTTTTGTCAACTATGAATAGAACAAGGTTAAAACTTGATAATTTTCATTTTTTAAATTAACCAAGGACTATTTTTGACAATTTTCCAAAGTTCAGGGACTAAAGTTGTCAATTTGTGATTTTTAAACTTGGAAAGGTTTATTTTGACAACTTTTGAATCTCTTGGACCTAAAATGATATTTTACAAGTTTTTGAATTACCAGGGACTATTTTTGACATATTTTCAAACTTGGGGGACTAAAACTGCCAATTATGCAAACTTGATACGTTTTTCATCAGATTTTGATGTTTTTGCATTTAAAACATATAAAACACTTGTTTGTGATATTTTCATCATTTTGAAGCATTTCTGAGTGTTTTCAGATGTTTTTGCCATTCTAACAGTATAAAAATGATGAGTATTTAGACACTCATCAATCCCCCACACTAAGATATTGCTAGTCCCTAGCAATGATTTGAGAAAATTTAATGGATTTTATCTCTTTACCAAAAGCCATTACTTCTGGAGTAGCCAATTGTTTCAGTTCAAGTAAGAACTTTGGTACACCGATAACCATGTGATTTTAAGCAAACCACCAGCTTTCAACGGATTTGGTTTGTCTTTACCAGAAGCCGTACCCTTCTGGACTAGCCAACTCTTAGATAAATTATCAATATTATCTTTGGTGAGCTGATTACCAATTATGGATTTTCCACTGCCTTTACCACAAGCCATAACCTTGCGGGCTAGCCAACTTTTCACTAGTTTAAAGATATGGTGAGCTGAACACCATACAATTTTAGGCAAATTGCAAGCCATAAACGGATTTGAGATATCTTTACCAAGAGCCGTTTGCTCCTGGATTAGCCAATCCTTATGTGGGTTAGACATGGCGGACTGATTACCATTTGCTGAGTAAGTGAAAAACACTTACTCCAAAAAAAACTTTTTGGCCAAAAACGGGGGAATTGGGTGAAATAATTACATGAAATTCGTGAGAATTCCCCCCCACACTAAGAAATGAATATTGCCCTCAATATTCAAAGTACCGGCGGTTATGCCGAAACAAAGAACGTAAAAGGGAAATACTACGGCCATTATTTTGTTTTTGATATATACACATTTTTTTTTTTTTTTTTTTTTTTTTTTTTTTTTTTTTTTTTTTTTTTTTTTTTTAGAAAGAAACTTTGAGAATATACAACAGTGTGGGTAGACTCCCCCACACTAGGGTGATAGAAAGGGGGTAAGAAGACAGAAATATGGGTGAAAACCCATATGGTGCGTGCTACTGTTTTTGATTCCCGAGTCACTAGCTTGACTCGATCCCCGCATTCATTGGTTCATGGGGAATGTTTGTAGATCCGGGACAACCACAGATGGAATGTCCTCTCCAAAGTAATGCTTAACTCGATGACCATTTACTTTAAAGTTAGGACCATCAGGCTGAGATAACTCAATGGTGCCATAAGGATAAACCTTAGCAATGGTAAATGGACCAGACCAGCGGGATTTAAGCTTTCCCGAGAAAATCTTCAATCTGGAATTGAAAAGAAGGACTCGATCACCAACGTTGAAAACGCGGTTCTTGATTTTAGAGTCATGAATCTTCTTTGTCTTTTGCTTGTAGATTAAAGAGTTCTCATAAGCTTGATCACGAAGTTCATTTAGTTCATTCATTTGAACTTTTCTATGATCACCGGCTGTCTGTATATCGAAGTTTGCATGCTTTAAGGCCCAGTAAGCCTTGTGCTCTAGTTCAATCGGAAGATGACATGCTTTTCCGTACACTAGTTTATATGGAGTACACCCAATTGGTGTTTTGTAAGCTGTACGAAAAGCCCAGAGTGCGTCATCCAGTTTATCCGACCAGGATGCACGATTTTCACCTACTGTCCTTTCAAGTATTCTTTTAATACCACGATTTGAAACTTCCACCTGCCCACTTGTTTGGGGGTGGTATGCAGTAGATAGACGGTGGGTAACACCATACTTTTGCATGACTCTTTCAAATTGGTCATTACAAAAATGTGTACCACGATCACTGATTATTGCACGAGGAGTTCCAAATCTGGCAAAGAGAGCTTTCAAAAATTTCACAACTACTCGGGCATCATTTGTAGGTAAAGCTTTTGCTTCAACCCATTTCGACAAATAATCAACAGCCACGAGTATGTACTTGTTACCACGAGAAGATGGAAATGGCCCCATAAAATCAATACCCCATATGTCAAATATCTCACAAACTTGAATGGCATTTTGTGGCATTTCATTTCTTTGAGATATGTTTCCATGACGCTGACAAGCGTCACAAGTTTTGACATAATCGTGGGCATCTTTATAGATTGTGGGCCAATAGAACCCGGAATCAAACACCTTTTTCGCGGTGTAGTTTGGACTATGATGGCCCCCGGTGGGTCCAGCATGGCATGCTTTGAGAATGTCAAGAGCTTCTTGTCCATAAACACACCGTCGGATGACTTGATCCGCACAGATTTTGAATAAGAAAGGGTCGTCCCAGAAATAGTGTTTAACATCCTTGAAGAATTTATTCTTCTGCTGGGTCGACATCCCTTTCACAATGAAGTTACCCGCATGGTAATTTGCAAAGTCAGCAAACCATGGGGTGGTGGAATTTCCACGAAAAGAAACCGCATTGAGTGTCTCGAGAGGAAATGTTTCATTTATATCCTTTTTCTCGAAAACATCTTGGTGAGGGTTTTCTAATCTGGACAGATGATCAGCAGCTAGATTCTCAGCTCCTTTTTTATCACGTATAATGATATCAAATTCTTGGAGGAGGAGAATCCAACGAAGCAATCTCGGCTTTGCATCTTGTTTTGCAAAGAGATATTTAAGAGCCGAGTGATCCGTATACACTACGCATTTGGTCAAGATAAGATAAGGCCGAAACTTCTCAAAAGCATACACCACGGCTAATAGCTCTTTTTCTGTGGTGGTGTAATGAGTTTGAGCCTCAGTCATAGTTTTGCTTGCGTAGTGAATAGGCTGAAAATGTTTATTTCTTCGTTGCCCTAAGACTGCGCCGATAGCAAAATCACTTGCATCGCACATTAGCTCAAAAGGCAAGTCCCAGTCAGGAGCAACGAGAATGGGTGCTTCAGTTAGCTTTTTCTTCAATGTTTCAAAAGCTATGATGCACTCGGGTGAGAAGATAAAAGGAGCATCCTTTTCAAGAAGATGGGTCATAGGCCGGGCGATTTTGGAAAAATCTTGAATGAATCTACGATAGAAACCGGCATGACCCAAAAAACTCCTAATACCCTTGACGGTAGTAGGATGAGGTAATTTAGCAATAACATCAACTTTTGCTCTATCAACCTCAATCCCGTTCTTTGAAATCTTATGGCCAAGGACTATGCCTTCTTTGACCATAAAGTGACTTTTCTCCCAGTTTAGACAAAGATTGGTGTCTTCACACCTTTGAAGCATTTTATCTAAATGGGAGAGACAAGTTTGAAATGAATCCCCAATGACCGAGAAGTCATCCATAAACACCTCCATTGTTTCCCCGATCATGTCGTGGAAAATGGCCATCATACATCGTTGGAACGTGCCAGGAGCATTACATAAGCCAAAAGGCATACGTTTATAGGCAAAAGTTCCGTATGGGCAGGTGAATGTGGTTTTATCTTGATCCTTTGGATCAATAGGGATCTGAAAGTAACCCGAGAAACCATCAAGGAAGCAATAGTACTCATTCCCTGCTAATCTCTCAAGCATCTGGTCCATGAAGGGTAGAGGAAAATGGTCTTTTCGGGTGGCGTCATTCAACTTACGATAGTCGATGCAAACACGCCATCCCGTTACCAATCGAGTTGGAATTAACTCGTTATCTTCATTTGTGATAACAGTAATGCCACCCTTTTTCGGGACACAATGAATTGGGCTGACCCAAGGACTGTCTGAGATCGGGTAAATCAATCCTGCATCAAGAAGTTTGATAACCTCTTGTTTAATAACATCATGGATTTTTGGATTCACACGTCTCTGATGTTGAACTGCGGGTTTGAAGTCATCCTCCATCAAGATTTTATGAGTACAGAACTCAGGGTTTATACCTTTGATGTCGGAGAGTTTCCAAGCAATTGCTTGCTTGTGTGACTTCAAGATTGAAATGAGAGCAGCTTTTTCATCTTTACTCAAATCTCGAGCAATAATGACGGGTAACTTATCATCACCCTCAAGGAATGCATACTCAAGATGAGGAGGTAAGTCCTTAAGCTCAACCTCAGGAAATTCTTCAGTTTTCTCAACTGAATTGACTTCCTTGTTATGAAGTTTGATGGAAGGGAGAGGAGAAGAAATGTCATGATTTAACAATTTCTCAAGAAGAAAATCTCCCTCCAGATTAATCTCATTTTGATTAATCTCTTCAGGAATTGAATCACTAGAGTGAGGGTTGGATGATGGATCATCATTAAGCAACTTCTCAATGAGAAGTATGTCTCCCTCAATGTCAATTGGAGCGTGATCAATTTCCCATGGAACAGAATCACTGGATAAGTAAGCTTCAATCTCTTCTAAGATGAAGTCACTTTCCTCAAATGGGGTGATAGAAGGAGTAGAATTGGCTATGATGGGTTGAGATGAATGAGTGAGATTATCACTCGAAGAATTATGATCATAACCAAGAACTTCTTGCGAGTACTCTTCAGAAGCAACATCAATGATATCTATTCGGTTAACCGATTCAGAATCATAATTTGCTGAGTACCTCGAAGTTTGATCAAGGTTAAAAGTGACAGCTTCATTTCCAACACGTAATGTGATTTCTTGCTCAAATACATCTATGAGAGCACGGCCCGTTCTCAGGAATCCTCGACCAACAATGAGAGGAACCCGATGATCGGCATCAAAATCAACAACCACGAAGTCAGCTGGGAAATGGAACTTTCCTACTTTCACAAATACGTCCTCGGCAATGCCAAGAGGACGGGATATTGTACGATCTGCAAGCTCGAGAGTCATGCATGTAGGAGTAAGTTCCGGAAGAGAAAGTTTCTTCCAAACTGAATAAGGCATCAGGTTGATGCTTGCACCAAGATCTGCTAGGGCAAAGCATTCAACCATTCCTGGGAATACACAAGGTAAGAGAAATTTCCCAGGATCTCCAAGCTTTTCTGGAAGCTTCTTTAGAATAACTGCAGAGCAGTTCTCGTTAAGAGGAGTCTTAGCCATTTCAAACAGCTTTTCCTTGTTGCTTAACATGTGTTTGAGAGTCGATGCAAACTTGGGCATCAGCATGATAGCATCCGCAAAGCTTATGTCAAAGTGTAATTCTTGGAAAATTTGGAAAAATTTATCCATTTGATGACTAGCTTTTTCACGGAGCTTTTGCTCATTCAAACGTGATGGATATGGAATAGAAGATTTGGATTTGATATTTTCAATGGGAGCTACAGGTGGTTCAAAAACAACTCCTGGATTAGACTTGGGTTTCTGGACAACTTGAGGATGGACTACCGAAGGTGGGACTTGTGCGGTATTACTTGGACTTGAATAATGCACTCTGTCCGTTGTTTCCTTGGTAACTTGACTCATTGCCACAGGAGGAGGGGGCATTGGAGTCGTAGGTCCATTGTGAGTCCTCGGTTCACTCTCCACTACCTTTGGAGGAGAAGAAGAAGAGGTAGTAGGAACAGCGGGTCCATTGTATGAAACACCACTTCTGGTCGTGATCGCCTTAGCATCGCCCCTCGGGTTAGCGATCGTGTTGCTCGGTAAAGTACCTGAGCTCGAGGGTCGATCATTTAAAGACTTCTTCAGATCAGCGATCTGACTGACCAACAATCTGTTCATCTCATCTTGGGATTTCATGAACTGCTTCAGTAACTCATCAGATGATGGTCCTGGAGGAGTAATGATGGGAGGTGGATTAGGAGGGAAATTTTGAGGTCTGATGTTTTGATTATGACCTTGTTGTTGAAAATTCCCTTGATTAGGATTCACATTCCCATGAAATTGATTCCCACGATTGAAATTGTTTTGATGAAGGTTCCCTTGTTGTTGGAAACCTTGATTGGGTCCAGGATAGAAATTACCTTGGTTTTGATAACCTTGGTTCATTCTAGGTTGATTCTGATTCCGGTTAGGATTCTGGTTAAAACCGGGTGGTGCCTGATAAGTGCTAGCACGGTAGTTTGGTTCATTCTGAGGACGGTATTGATTACCTCCTTGATTTGAAGTACCGGCTATAGCATTTGCTTCAAACGGACTACCATCAGTGGCAGTACAGTTGTAGTATGCATGAGGACCACCACAAGTGACACAAACTTCAACTTTCTTCACTTCACCATGTGTTGGTGTCTGAGTAAATGTGACTTTCTTTTGGTTAGCAAGAACCAAAGCCTGGACAGCATCTGTGAGTTTATCAATCTTAGCATCGGTGCTAGATGTACTCACATTAGATGAAGTAGAAGGTCCGGCATTAGACTGATTTTGATATGTCTTAGTGCGGTAAGAACGGACCTGGGACTTGTTTTCAATGATTTGTAAGGCTTCTTTGGTGGTTTTGCTAAGGAAATTACCTCCCGCGGAGGCATTCAGAGAGTCTTGGTCAGCTGGTCTCAGACCATTATAGAAAGTATCCATTTGCATTAACTCGGTAAAACCATGATGTGGACACTTGCGGAGCAATTCTTTGTAACGATCCCATGCCTCCCCGAATGATTCATCAAATCTCTGAGAAAATTTCATTATCTCATTCTTAAGACTTGTGGTTCGAGATGGAGGATAGAACTCGTTCACAAACTTGGTTACAAGATCTTCCCATGTCTCTATAGAACGAGGGGGTTGTTTCTCAAGCCAATTCCGGGCTTGTCCCTCTAGAGAAAATGGGAACAGAAGAAGCTTGATAGCTTCGGATGGGACATTCTTGTACTTGATGGTAGATGCTATCTTGTTAAACCATCGAATGTGTGCATGAGGATCATCCCGCTCAAAACCATAGAATTGGCTTTGGGTTACTAGATTGAGCAACCCGGTCTTGAGCTCGAAGGTATCAGCCACAATGGCTGGGACAACAATGGCATCTCCGTAACCCTCGATGGGTGCTTGGAGAAGCTCATTCATAGGTTTGTCTTCTGCCATTTCGACAGGTGGTGGTGGTGGTAGACGTTCCTCAGTCACGGCTGAAGGAGCTGAACGTCCTCTACGTTTACGAGGAATGTTTCCAAGTTCGGAAAGTGGACTTGTAGAACTGGAAGAACGAGTGCGCATGCACTAAGTATAAAAATCAGTTTTCAAAACAAATGAGGCAAAACACAAGTGAACTTAACCAATAATCACAAATGAAATGGCTTCTTTGAAAAAGGTACACCAAATCACAAGTGACACAAAGGCAAGTTTTAAATCTGATGTTCGGGAACTTATTATGGTCGCACCCCCAGTTAGGTAGTGCACTGCCTTGATTTGCGGTGGTTGATTTTTATGTATAATTAAGTACCACTGAAAAGACGTAGGTATGATTTGTGCTGATGGGGTTAAAAACTTTTGGGAAATATTTTTGGTATCGTCCCGTTTAACCAAATCGTATCTCTTTAAGAATCACCTTAAAAGAAACACAATACAGAAAACGTTACGATTGTTTTGTTGTTTTTTATTGTTTTTGGGTTTTTAACACTTTAGGAAAAGCGTTAATGAACTTTTTGGTTTATATTAACTTTACAGAAAACTTTTTACAAACGATGGTATATGTGCAAGTACGGGTCTGATAATGCTAGAAACACGCTTACAGCCTCCCCGGCAGCGGCGCCAAAATTTGATTGCGTCCAAACAGTCAAGTCAAACAGACTTAAAACAGCTCAGACGCAAATGCAATGAAGATCAGAGAATACAGGGGATTCCCGGGTCGTTAAGTCCCACGGAGGATGAATTGGTGTTAAAACACTTAATCAGATGGTCGAATGATCACTAAGGATAGCAATCAGTAGGGTTTTCGATGGAAAATTATACTAAAAGAGAAAATCTACAAATTAAGGCGACTTAAATGCAAATTAAAAAGATTAAAAGATAAAATCTATTAAATAAACGCTATCACTATTTTTAAAGGCGATGAACGTTTAAAACCTAAAACTTAAAACTTACGTTTAAAATAAAATTACGTCTACGTACAAAATAAAAAGTGAGTTTTAAAAAATAAAAGGCCTAAAAATATAAAAATTATACTTTTGGAATCCTAATAATAAAAGAAAATTATTAGAAAAAGAAAATTATTTTTACAACTATTTATTTAATTATTATTAATTAAAAACTATTTATTAACTATTTAAAATGTGCTAAAATACAAGAAAATACAAAATTAACCTAGAAAAATGAAATTATAACTTGGAAAAATCTAAAATATGATAAAACTTATTTTAAAACTAAAAATATATTTTTTAGACTTATTATGTATTTATTATTAATTTAAAACTATTTAAAACTAATTAAAATGCTAAAAAATACTTTTTAAACTAAGAAAATTATGGAAAAATACTTTTTAGGCTATTTATATTTATCTAAACCTAAGAAAATTGAAAAATCATTTTTTTGGACTTTTTATAATTTATTTGTATTAAATGCTATTTAAAAATACCTAAAAACTGTTTTTAATTACTAAAAATAGCAAAACAACTTGGAAAAATCTGAAAATTTCAGGAAAAGTCTATTTTAATATACTGAATCTATGAAAAATAGAAAAACATGGTCTTGTTTGGAGAATTAAGCAACTGCTATGTAAACTGCTTATTAATAAGCACTTGAAACAGCTAAATAATAACCAAAAGCTACCAACTTGATACAGAAGCTATATTAAGCTATAATGACTCTATTTCAACCAAAAACAACAAGCTATAACCTCTGGATTACTAGCTAACACAGATTTGAGGATTTGATTTTGATAAGCAAAACAGAAAATGGTAGGTTACTTTAAGCTATTGCACAGTACACAAATTAAGCTAAAAGTGAAAAGAAATGATTGAAACTTGTAAAAGACCTGGTGGACTATCTATAAACCAAAGATTATGGCCAGATAAGCTAACATGAACTTCTGAGAAGCTTTTACAAAACTTGAGAATTCACTGAGTAAAACTCAGTGAATGCTGAGTTTTTGGAAAAAAATGAAAAGCTCAAGCAGCCTTGGTAAATAAGCTGCAAATGGACTTATGACACTTAAGACCTTGAGACAGCTTGGTTGGCTTCTCAAAAAGTTAAAAATCACAGGCTATGGGTCACTATTAAGCTTTTTAAGAGCTTATGAACTTGCTACCAAATCTGATGCACAGGGGAAATTTGACTTTTTTATTGAAATGAAAGGTTGACTAAATTGAACTTAGAACTTGATTTGTTAACTGATATTGAGTTTAATGGATGAAATAAAGTTATCACAAGCTTTATCTATTGATTTTGAGCATAAAATAAGAACTTGTTTTGCATAATACCCAACAGTAAACTGATTCAAGATCAAAAAGAAAGATTTTGACTTTCTGTCTAAAGACCACTGGTTTTCTTGCTTGTACTGAGTTATTAAGGACTAGTATGACTTGTAACAATCAAAAACACAAGTCTGCACAATCTTTTGCACAGTCAAACTACACAAACCAAACACTCCTTCAAATGACTGATTTGAGCTTTTTCAAAGAATAACTCAGGCTCAGACCATGCAAATCATTACAGAGCTTATATTATCTTATATGAAGACTGAATAATCATAGAACAACTTCATTAACAACTTAAAACTAAGAATTACCAATTATTCTAATTTAACTGTTAAAATAAGATTTAAAGTAACTATCAATTTAAAAGCACAAGCCACTGATTTTAAAGCTTAAATATACTTAACTAGAGCTAGTGAACAATAAAAAACAAAGATTACAACTAATGACTAATTAAAACAGTAAAATGCAAGAAATAAGCAAAAGCTTACAAATGGCTTTAGGATACAAACTGAGATTTTAGGACCAAGTAACCAATCCTATAGCTTACCAATAAGCACTACACCCAAGACCATCCATTATACATCCTGCTCCAGTATTTTTGAACCTTGTACCATGATTTTTGATTTTTAAGCTATTTATTTGTATTTTTGTGAATTTTTGGATTTGGATACCAATACTGCTTTTAAGGTTTCTAAAAGCTTTGATAAGCTTAATAGGGAGCTTATGTGGCTTATGAGTCCATACTACTAACTGCTAACAACATTTCCACATTTTGAGATTTCCTTGAAATTTGAAAATTTGAAAACTGAGATTAGAACTTAAATACTGAAATTAATTATTGAGAAAGTTTAAACATACACTGAGATTGCTTAATTAAGTGCTTGAAAGATTAAAACTACACTGGATAAAGAAAATGAACTAAAACGACATAGAAATGGAAAATTACACTAGATACTGTCTTTCATTGCCTCTTCCTTTCTCTTTATAGCCTTTTTTATCTTTCCACTTGATTCTGAGCATATCCCACTTACAATCCTAGCCATTGATGCAGTCAAGATGATCACATCCGTTTAAATCACTTTTGGCGCCAAAGTCATCTTTGGTTGCTTGAGATAATTTCAAAGCAATTAAAGAATATTGGAGTGTTATGTGAGGTGTAGGAGACAGTTTGTGAAGTAGGCATGGGTTTAGGATGATTTTTCAGAGAAAACAGGTATTGTGAGTGCTACAGTGAAGGTTACTTGGTGGGGATGCATTAAATGCAAGGTGGGCTGTGATGATAGGAGGGGGTGAGGTGGAAAGTTTGATGAGGTGGAAAAGGTGAGCTGGAGGTGTTGAAAACCTCCTCTGGTTTTGAGTTACAGGGGTGGGGGTGGAAGATGAACAGTGTAGGCGGTTTAACCGTTTTAAATTTTGGGCCTGGGTACTGTTACTGGATTTGGATTGGGCTTATATTAATAATAGGGTCCGGTTTGGTTTATGCTAACAACAAGGACCTATCTTGTAATTTGGCTAGAGTTAAGGGTTGAACTTGAACATTTCCCCAAGCTTTCATAGGGACTAAACCTGCCAAGTGATAATAAAACAAGGACCTTTGTTGTAAATTTCCATTTTTTTAAAATCCAGGGACCAAAATTGTCAAGTTTGAAACTTGAGGGACCAAATATGTAATTTTCTCCAAAGTTTATCATAAGGACCATTTTTGTCAACTATGAATAGAACAAGGTTAAAACTTGATAATTTTCATTTTTTAAATTAACCAAGGACTATTTTTGACAATTTTCCAAAGTTCAGGGACTAAAGTTGTCAATTTGTGATTTTTAAACTTGGAAAGGTTTATTTTGACAACTTTTGAATCTCTTGGACCTAAAATGATATTTTACAAGTTTTTGAATTACCAGGGACTATTTTTGACATATTTTCAAACTTGGGGGACTAAAACTGCCAATTATGCAAACTTGATACGTTTTTCATCAGATTTTGATGTTTTTGCATTTAAAACATATAAAACACTTGTTTGTGATATTTTCATCATTTTGAAGCATTTCTGAGTGTTTTCAGATGTTTTTGCCATTCTAACAGTATAAAAATGATGAGTATTTAGACACTCATCACGTTTCAATCGTAGGAAAAAAACTGATGGGAGCTAAATACAGCATATGCGTATGTTACAATTTGGGGTGGCTATTACATTTTCTGATTTATAGATTTATTTGTGAGAGAAAAAAAATTGATGAATGTATATTATAGTTAATGGTTACTGAAAGTATTGTTTTTTGTGATAAATCGGTTACACTAAAAGAAAGCAAATTTTAAAGTCTTATAGGTATTTGGGTGTGTGGCACCTGCTAATCTTAGAAAGCTTAGCTTGTAATGATTGAACAAGTTAGAGTTTGAACTTGTGATTAGTATTCACATCAGGTATATTCATTTGATCTTGACAGATGTTAATATATATTGGGACAGTTGGGTGCTGAATTATTATATTATTCCCAAATATGTGACAAGTTCCTTATGACTTTCTTATCCTTAAAATATATAAAATACACAATATTTATTGATGTGTTGTGTTATTATCGCATTTTACTTTGCCTATGTTGGTAACATATTTGGGAATAATTGTATAAAAAAGTTTTGATGGATAAAAATGATTCTTTGTTTAAACTCAAGTGTGTTGTGTGAAATTTGTGCTTGATCGTTTAAACTGTGTTTCTATGTTGGAAATTAATAGAATTAGCAGTGGTTTTCTGAGGCTATAGTTTAAAGCGAGAATGCTTTATTGAGTGTTTGAGTGTTTCTTTGTTTTTTAAAGTTATGAAATCGCCGGTTGTTTTATGAGATTATGTTTTATGGAGCTTAATGCAGGTATTTGTTTGATTCATTGTTTGACGTAGTAGCCTGTGGTTGTGAGACTGGGTAGGTAAGGGTTTTTTTGCATTTGTTTGGTTTAGGTGCGGCAAACTGGAAATGTTTGTAATTGTAGGTTTAGATCTTTAGGGTTTCTGAACCTTCAGATTTTGTTTGATAGATTCAAGCATGGCATTTGATATATGTTCTATAAAAGATTATAAATTATGTTTGATGCCTACAATCTATGCTTTCTGTAAATGCAGCCTTCCAGTGTTCTCCGTTAGAAAACTGGGATCCGAAAACTTACAACAAGTAGGCTTGTATGTGGATTTAGAACTGAGCTATTTGAAAACTCAGAAAGGAGAAATAGATCAGGCTGAAGGAACTAAATGCATACCAGGAGAAAGAACTTCATGATCTTCTTCACCCGTCTATAGCCAATGGAATTAAAGTTATTGCACCCCTTATGGGGCAGATTATGCATGGTACGGTGCAAAACTTATTAGCAATGTAAGTTTTATCAGCCAACTTAACTTTGATTAATCATAGGTCAAACTACGAGAACTGTAGCGTACTATTCTCTTTTATCGAGATATATAGTGGAGTTATATAAATTGCTTGCTTTGGTAGGAAGCGATAATTGTGTTGCACTAAATGGTTAATGTTGCGTATACCAGTAAAAAGTTATTAGATCAATGTTGTTAATATTCTCCTTATATAATGCGAGACATAAAACTGATTATGGAGCTATTAAAGTAACATTTTGTGTTCTCTTGGCGTTGCATCACAAATAAAGAGTTTGGGTCCAAGGCAAGAAGAAACCTCATATGGTGAACTTGAGAGTTGAGAAGGCTAGAGCTTTTATTTGTCATTGCTAATAAGTATAGATTAAAAGTAAGAAGTGCCTTTCGTAGCAGTGGTGTTATACTCCAACATAATGACATGAATAATTCAAAATGGGTTGGATTGAGTAATGGGTCAAAGAGATGGTTTATGAAGCACTCCTTATCCATCGAAGTTTACTCTAAGTTATTTATGTATGAATTTAAAAAGTGTATCAATTTAATAGTAAAAGAATTATATTGGCCAATTAAAATACAAATTTTGCCTCTTTGCTACTTTTTATCCGCTTGATTTATTTGGTTGTTAGAGGTCAAGTTGTCTATCTAATAGTAAGGATTAAGTACTATGTGATTGTTAGGATTTGTGATTCTACTGATAAGTTATATTAGCATTTTTATTCATATAAAAAATAAGTGTGATTCTACTGATAAGTTATACTACATTATTTAAATAAGACGCATTTGGTAACTTTCAATGTGTTTTGACTGTTCAACCCATTTGGTTGACGTTGTAGATTTCAAACATTTCTTTGGGGTGCATTATTTATTTTGTGTTAATGTAGCCATAGCGGTTTTCCCCTCTTTGTTCCAGCACATTCTTACCGATCTGAGCCTCCATTTTTAACCTATATCAAACAACCCGGATTAACTAAATTCAAATAGTCTGTGTAATTGAAACAATAATCGGAGCAGTTTTGGAGCGGCTAATGAAAGGAAACAGATTTGGAGCGGTATGCGCTTGATAAAGCTAACTTGACAAAGGTTGATCTTTCTGCAGTCCCCGTCCTATGTTCACACATGGACAACTGTACGTTGTCGTATCAAGAGTAAAAAGCAAGCGGGGTTTGAAGGTTGTCGTTTGTGATCAGAATGGTAATCTCTCCAAAACCACAACAAATGTCGTTTATAAAAAGTACTTGAAGGTCTTTGAACAAGGTTCATGTTGTATCATGTATGTATCATTGGTGTAATCACGTTATATTATACTATGGTTCATTATTTTTAATGTTACAAGGTTTGTTAGCAACTCAATTGATCATTAAAATCACAGATCATTTTATGTTCGAGTCAATCTATTTTAGATTGGCAACGCGATGGTTGTAAATCGATTGTGACTCACACATATTTTAAATTTAACAAATTTACGTTATTACTTTTATTATCATCTCATTTATCTATTTCTTTAAAAATAACCCGGTGTCAACGGGTCTCTAAGCTAGTCAGTTATAAACAACTACACTAAACTCGTATTTAATAGTTTAAGTATATTAATTAGACATGCTAACTAGAAGTACTTTTTGAGGTAGAAATATGATATGTCTACATTCTACCTCCTTATATTTCGCTATGACGGAATGAGTATTCTTGTTGTAATTAGACATGCCACCTTCTTGTGTCAAAAATGAAGTGTGAATATAAATTGGGGGTCCAAACTGCAACTCTTTAAGGTCAAAAGTCAAGTCAACTTAGTAAAATAATGAAACCAAATGGGATTTGTTCATGTTCATGTTCATGAATCATCATCAAAGTTGTTAAACCCTTTTCTTACTGGTACTAAATTCACTAATCAACACTCCATAAAACCCAAATTCATAAAACCAAAATTTGTAAATATTAAAGCTATTTCATCATCATCATCAACAACATCCTTAGCTAGTATGGTGAAAGCTATTAGAGTTCATGAACTTGGTGGTCCTGAGGTCTAACCTTACTTTTATTTCTTAATTTGTTCTAAGTTTTTTCGTCTTTATGAGAAGTAGGGGTGTTTGAAATAGCTTATTTTCGGGGCTTATGAGCTTATTTGATTATGAAAAAGCTCATAAGCCCACTTTTTCCGGTTTCTGAAGTTGAGCTTATGACTTAATAAGTCATGAGCTCAACTTGATAAGATAATAATCCGAAAAATGTGAGCTTACGAGCTTTTTCAATTTCAAATAAGCCCATAAACCCCGAAAATAAGCTAATCGAAACACCCCGAAAAAGAAGTATAAATGGTTTTGTTTAAACTAGTTAAGAAAGTGGTTTTCGTTTTTGTTTTTGGTAGTATATGTATATATAATGAGAATGTGATCAAGAAAATCCCAAAAACGACACTTGATAATGTCATGCTGCATACCGAAACTACTTGACCAACATCAGTTAACTTCAATAAGAAAAGCCCAAAAACAAAAACCGCTAACACATGAAAATTGAGGTTGAAACACCTAGACTGAAACCCGAAATACTGACTTGAAAACTTGCACTTCTTAGGTCTTGTGTTTGTGCTTTAGGTTAAGCTAATCCGGTTTGCTGTTGGTATATTGTAATTATTACTGATCAACAAGAAATTACATGTTTGTAACTTGATATGTTTGCAGAAGCGAACACATTGCCACTAATTTGGGATGTCCAAAAAGAGATTGTTGCATTTGTTTTAGGATCACTTGTTACATAACATATTCATGCTAACACTTTCATGTTCACAATCATAAGTATGCATCATTTTTATGGAAAAGAAACACCATTAAGTTCTCTACCGGAAATCACAAGCATTTGTAATTAACTGATAGATATCAATTACAATACGATAGCAGTTTATATATTTTCAGAGAAAAAGCATAGTTAGTTTTTGTTCGTTCAGCCTAGATATAGATATAAATATGTGTTTCACATACCAGTAATGTATCCTATTCAGAATTTCATCCGGTTCTTAGTTTTTGTTTGTTTTATAGCTACTACTTAAGAAATTAAATCAAATCTGTACAGGTCATGAAATGGGAGGACATTGAACTAGGAAACCCAAAAGATGGAGAGATTAGAGTGAAGAACAAGGCCATTGGGGTGAATTTTATTGATGTTTATTTCCGTAAAGGTGTTTACAAGGCAGCTGCAATTCCATTCACACCAGGTATGTTATCTCATTGTTCGTTAGAAGTATTTTTTTGTTTGCCAGATTTCTATGTCTTGATAGTTGATAGTGAAAATAAAGCAATTCAATTCTTGTGGACCCATATTTTTTAATGATTACTAATCGGCAAATATGTTAGTTTGGATTAAATCTTTGTCAAATAGTAACCTCGTAACTATTATGGGACATCCTAGGAAGGAAATTGTTGTGTTTGTTAGCGGCAGAAAAACAGTAACCTCGTTATAGTCTGTAAATGGCTGAATATTCTATCTGAGGTTATTTTAATTTATATAATACGTGAAGGTATGGAGGCAGTGGGAGTTGTAACGGCTGTTGGTCCTGGACTAACCGGTAGGCAAGTTGGGGATATTGTTGCTTATGCTGGGACTCCAATGGGAGCATATGCTGAAGAGCAGATACTTCCTGCAGATAAAGTGGTACCTGTTCCTTCTTCTGTTGACCCTTGTGTAGCAGCGTCTGTTATGCTGAAGGGAATGACTGCTCAGTTCCTACTATGCCGTTGCTTTAAGGTGAAGTTTCAGTCGGTCATTTTTGTCTTAAAAAAATTGTTTTGTTTTCTATATGTGGAATTTTTGATCCATCTGCCTATGAAATATGAATGAGTTAGTTTGAATACTATTTTATCTCGAACGAATCACATCAACAGATCTTTGGTAAAATGGTAACGGGTCCAACAGATTGAAAGTCGCCCAAGTCCTTCTTTATCGGTTATTCAAAGAATTTAGATTATTGTTGCATGCTTGCATTGTTTTTGAATCATATTTAACACATTAGCTAGTTATTAAAAATGGCAAAAGCGTTTGCTGGTCAGTTGACTCAATTCCAACTGTTCTGCACGAAAATATGACTTGTTTCAGCGGAACCTGCTTTGACACGTTACCCAGCCCACCCGTTTTGCCACCTCTAGTGTTATTTTCCATTTTGGTTGTTTTTTATGCTTTTTTAGTCTTCTATGAGAACCGTGACTGGATTTGAGCTAATGGTTAGACCCTAGAACTTGTAGAAATTCAAGAAATAGGTTTAGTGACCTTCTTTCAACTTAATTATTCATCGTTAAATGCATATTTTTAGAACTAAACGGATTATTGAGAGAAGTTGGAATTTTGATACATACATTTTCTTTGTACTCATAAAACCTTTGGAAAACTTAAGTTTCGGTTTTGGTAATCCAAACTTGTAATGTCTGACTTGGTTATCTAAATAAGCAAGTTTTACTGTTTGTCGAGATCTAATATAGCCTACAGTAGATACAAATAGAGGAATCTTGCTGATCAAAATTTAGAATTAGTGAGAGTGACACAATGGTATTGATGATAATCCGCAAAAGGTAATGTTAACTTGAAATAATTCTAGAAAAATAATATAGAAATGAGACATCTTTCATGGGATATCTTGGAGAAAAAGGTTTTCCAGTTTTTGTGAGACAGATGAATTACTACTTGTATATAATAAACCTAGGTAGAATATCCATGGATGTCCGTTATTCGATCTGTTACTAAATATTTCGTTGATGAAACTTCTGGTATATCTTTTATCTTAGTAGAAGCCAAACTTTATTTTTTGATTCATTATCTTAGTGGTGTGACAACTATCACCAGTTTATGGAAAATGGTTTGATTTGTCATTTGTGCTTTATTTAGCCACTAAAGGCCAAATAGGTAGAAGTTAGAGAACTAGCTAATATGGATAGAGGTTGAACGAATTAAGTGGGTCACATAGGTTGGAGGTCACTTAAATGAATGTAACCAAAATGTTAAACCCTCATCAATTTTATACAAAGGCCTGATTATCATTGTAATGAACTTTATATTCTTAATAAAATCAAAATTTCAATATTTTTGTGAAACTCGATAAAAAAGACATTGTTTTTGGGACTAAGCGACACATCCTGACCTGATTTGTTTTATAAACAACCTATTTCGGGCTTATGTGTGTACCGGTATGGAAATGCTATTAAACCCACCCGACTGGTCCATTTTGCCACCTTTTTCAGCCTGAATTAATTGAGACTTGTATTTTAACAGGTGGAACGTGGACATACAATACTTGTGCATGCAGCAGCAGGTGGTGTTGGATCGTTATTGTGTCAATGGGCAAACGCTCTTGGAGCGACTGTTATTGGAACTGTCTCAACCAAAGAGAAAGCTGCACAAGCCAAGGAAGATGGGTGCCACCATGTCATTGTCACCAAAGAAGAAAGTTTTGTTGAACGTGTTACTGAGATCACATCAGGTGAAGGGGTTGAGGTAGTCTATGATTCTGTCGGGAAAGATACCTTTGAGGTAATCAGTTTCTCCATCGGTTTCCCTTCTTTGTGGCATTTCTAATTGCATCAGTTAAATAAGTCCTGGCGTAATATTTCACACTGTATTTGTCAGTTAGACCTACTAAATGAAAATGTTACATGGCAGCATCTTTAAGCTACATGGAACAAATTTGTTAGCCTATTAAGGGCTCTGTGTTGCCTGTTGTGCATTTTAGAATTCTTGATGGTAGTAGGATATCCCTACTTTAAAGATTCTTTAGCTGTCCTGCTTACTTGAGCTGGTCGGGTGCATGAAGAGGTGGCAGTTTCGACCCAGTAAATTATGGATGGGTTTATTCGAGTACTGATACGGATCTAACGGGTGAAATAAAACTAACTAGCAATAGATGGAAATAGGGATAGTGTATGTTTAATGCAAAAACCTCGTGTCTAATATCATCTAATGAAAAAATGATGTTAGTATTGAAGTCACATAAGTCGTGTTAATGTATTTGACATGCTATTTATCTAAAAAAACTTGTAACATCTAGACGTTAACCCACCTTGAAAGAAAAGTAACCAGTTTTGACTCATTACCCAACCTACTCAGACCTTCTATGTTGTCACCTCTAACTGCAAGAGAAATTGGTTGAACTGTAAAAGTAAATACAAATGTTGATTGATTTCCAGATAATGCTATTTCATCCTTGTCCAAAAGGTTATAAACGGATTCCTTTGGTTTATTAATTTGCCGGAGGTCTTCTTGGAAGCAGTCTCCTTACTCTCGGGTTTACCCTAAAGTAGGGGTATGATCTGTCTACACTCCACCTCCCCCGTACCTCGTTCATACGGGATTGGGTATTGTTGTTGTTGTTTGGTTTATAATTGTTTGTAAATGTTAAACTAAACCAATCTCAATCAAACTGAGGGTGTAATGCTCTGATGATTTAGGATACATTAATGTCAGGTAGAATCAGTCACTTACTAAAAGAGAACAATTACTATTATAATGTAATAGAGATACCAGTAACTTAATTATAGAGCTATTTTAAGAGTTGTATAGTCAAACGTATGAACTAAGTTTTGAAATTATGTGCTAAAGTAACTTGATTCTATTTGAACCAATGCACCAAGCTGACATGACTGGTTCAGTATGGTTCAGGCTTGTGGTTCTCGTCGAGACAGATTAAAATCAAATAGACCCGTAGAACTGGGGGTAGAAATACCAGCTGGTTGGTTAATCGGTTAAAAGGTAGGAGGTTTTATGCAATAAGAATACATCTAAATGACCTTCGACCCTTTGACGTGTTTCCTTTGTACCTATTTCTTATATTTCACCCTTTTGACCCATTAAACAAACCCAAATCAACCCATCATAAGTAAATGGGTCAAAACTGCAACTCGCCCTGTACCAAGATTGGGTTCCAATTTTGTTGATCAGAATTAGCATGAACTGACTTTCCATTATTGTTTCAGGGATCACTAGCCTGCTTAAAGATCCGAGGACACCTGGTCTCTTTTGGGCAGTCATCTGGTGCACCAGACCCGGTACCTTTATCAGCACTTGCTGTAAAATCCCTCTTCTTAACTAGGCCTTCTCTCATGCAATACACAGCCAAACGAGACGAGCTACTTGAAGCTGCTGGTGAGGTATTTGCCAACATTGCAACTGGGGTTTTACGTGTTCGGGTTAACCACAAGTACCCTCTGTCTCAAGCATCTCAAGCCCATTTGGACCTGGAAAGCCGAAAGACCACTGGCTCTGTCGTGTTGATACCTGATGGTGTTGAGCTGTGAGTTCATTTGTTTTTATCTGTATGTACTATAAATAAAGATAGTGTTGGTTGATGGAATGGTGTTTGTTTTTCTTATTCCTTATCTTACTGACACTGCTTGTCAATTGTACTTGGGAACTTTTTTTTTTTCGGGAAAGCTTGTTAATGGAAAATGTACCCCATTAAACGTGGTTTTGTCAAAAAAATGAACGTCACAAGGAATTACAGATTTCATATGGATGAGTGCGCAATCACATACCCATCATCATGATGGACAACATTAACAATTGTAAAACTGATTCCGTCGGAACAAAAAAACATTTGCAAGAAAGGGTAAGGCAAAGAAGAAATTAGTTACAAACTTACAAGCATCTCCAGAGAGTATATATAACTGACATGGAATGGTTGGAGCTTGGAACTAATCTTGCAGTTTGAAAAGCCCATTATGTCAGTAAAACTGAAAAGCATCACTCACCTTTTCAAAAAAAGTTATACCTTATTTTTTTGGCATGGGTTGGAACAAATTGTGTAATGTGGATACAAAGAAACCATTGCTTTTTTTAATTGTTGTAGAACAAATTGTGTTTTAGGTTGTGCGCGATGCTTCAGCAAAAAGTGCTTATCTAGCTCAAAATAAGAAACTAAGCACAATTTGTTTTAGCATTTGAATACCTACGATACAATAAGCTAATGATCACCTTACAAAAGCACTATACCAAACACCTTCTTAAATTGTTTCGAAACCCTGACAGAAGATTATTAGCCTCGAAATTACTCAACATGATCATATAACATTAAAAGAAAAATCCTGGTTCCCGTATTTCAAACTAGCAAAAACACAAATCTTTCAAAAAACAAAATTACCCCTTATGCAAAAATGCCCATAAGGAGAGTCATTGTTGTCATGTCAGCAAATTGATTATCAACGTCTATGCACCGAATCCAACACTAACTAGGATCATGATCGAAAAAGGTGGATCAAGCTCATAAGTATGATTATGATCAAGGACCATAGTACCTGATCATCGCTTACATGTTTGACTCAAATCTAAGATCATGATCAATAATATGTTGGGTTTGGCTCACAGATCGTGTGAGGTCATGATCAACACTTGCGGGAACGACTCACAACCACAATCAAGAGTACCATAATGGAAAGAAAGAAAGAGCTTTTAAGCTTCTCTTGAAATGAGTCGATGCCTCCATTGGTATCTGTCTTCCCCTTGTTCATGTGTTGAACCAACTCGTTCACAATCTTTGTTATTTTCTCTACGACTTCAATCACTTTATCCTTTGTATTGACAAACATCCAACGAAGAAGTTGTGTTACTGGATTAGTGTTATTAACACTATCCCCTGATCCCTCAGAAATGCTTTTACCTGTCGTAGACAATCCCAAAAACAATACAACAACTTAACAGTATATAATGATCAGTGTTCAGAAGAACAATTGGTTGAATGAAATGAAGGTTGTATACACAAGACCGCACAAACCTTCAGTGACTGCCTCTCGTATCTCACGAACCACATCATTGTTCATAACAGCATTCCAAACGGCCTTGTCAGATGACAAGGAAATGACCATTCTCTACACCATGATCATTAAAAGCAAGTTAATAATCTTAACATTCATTCTATCCCAATTAGTAAAAGTCTTGGTTGATATCTGATCTGCACTTTTTTTATAGTTCAATGAATAACAAAGGTTGCGTCAATGGTTTGATATATACATGTCTCTAAGCCAATAAACGTGAGAATATGATGAACATATAATTACTTTTTAGATCGGTAGCATTTTCATAATGGAAGATACAATCAACATAACTTCGCATATTATATATATAAATGCTATATTAAACACCGATGATCGTACCTGAACTGAAGGCTCAGTTTGCAATAGATGGAAAGCATCATAAACTTTGTCCGAGCTAGAAACTTGGAATGAAGTTGTTGAGTTACATAGTTTTATCGATGGCTCAATCCAATCCAGCTCGGATCCAATGTTAAAAGAACTAGGTGTTGGACTCAAAACCTTTTCCACTCCATGATCATCATCAGTACCATCATCTGTATCCCGATCCTTGATCAATTGTTCAAACGACAATGGTTCAAGAACCCTAATGTTCACAAAACACATATGATCATTAATTCACACGCACAACTTAACCACGAGGATTTTCATATTGTATATATTATCAAATCCAAAACAAATTTACATGTTAGCACCCATAAAACTATATAGTCGATCATAGGTGTTTAGTACGATCATGGGTGTTGTGGACTGCATTTTCAAACTAAATATGTAATTGTTTCGTTTTCAAATAGTAAACAGTTAGAAATATAGACAAACATATACGTACAGCTTCAATTTCAAAACTAATAAAACCCTAAGCTAAGATAACAACACCTAGACGACATAACGTACTCCGATTAGCACATGAACAGCCCTGTTTGTGTTTCGAACAACTAAGTAAACCCAAAGATGAAACTTCATACATTAACTAACTAATTTTGTCAAAACGCATAAACTATCTGTTTAAATGCAAAATACAATCAAAACACTAGCCCTAGCAACATATATCTTCATTAAAAATAAAATTATGAAATCGAAATAAGATTATAAATGCATACTCTTGCAGAGAAGTAACTGCATGGCTAATTTCTTCATTAGATGGAACACTCCCAAACATAATATCATCATGCAAACTCTCACAATCATCAACATATTCCCAATCAAAATCCTCGCCCGACATCATAAAAGGACAATTCGGCGGTGACGCCATGTAAGAACTATTTAGATACGAGCATGGTAATGATGTAGATGATAGTGACAACGTGGTATTCACGGCTTGGTTACGATTATTACTCGTTGTTCTAGTGGACGTGGCATGTGCATGGGGTTCTGCGGACGAGCCGTGAGAACCACCACCCATCGTGGTTCTCACGGCTCTGTGAACATTCCTGATCACACCTCCCCCGCCTCGACTGCCACCACCGCTGCCACCCAATCCCTGACCAAAAGACCTCCTCATTTGACTGTTTCTTTAATTTGTGTGTGAGATTGTGTTTTGTGATATTGTGGAAGTTGTAGATAGATTAATAGATAAGTTATAAGCCCGTAAAATTTGGAAAAAATACTGTTTTTATTTTTGTTAAGTTCTTAGTAAATATTTCATAAAATTTATAAAAAAAATGAGTGATAATCTTTGCTATAAACGTTATGTTATTTGTCTTAATTAATTTCTTCTGCTAAATAGAAACAATGCATGCAATATTTTCTGAAGAAATATATCTTTTAAAAATAGTAGGAACTTATGCAATAAGTTATTAGTTTCACGAATATATTGTGATATAGATAATGTTTTTATTTTTATTCTTTATATATCATGTGTGAATATTTCATCTTGCAGGAAAAGTTATAAATCTTTTTTAGAATCTTTCTAAATTTTAGAAAATGAAAAGATAAAATAGTTTTTTAAGATTTACTTGGCCTTGAAATCGTAAATGAAGAAGATAACGTTCCGTACGTGACATTATTCGATGAAATATAACTTGGCTTTTTCTTGTAACTGCCAACCAAAATTACGGCCGGTTTTTTGTTCCTCGTATTGTTTATCTGCCACATGTGAACCCCGTAATCGTCAGTGTCACGTGATGCCTCAGGCCCGTTGTTTAAGATCATAAGATGTTACAGCTACTAAGTTATTCATACAATGTTTTTATTGTTTGTTTTTTTTGCCTAGTGGTAAAGTTATAGTCTTCTTTTTGGTGTTTCATTGATCAATGAAAGGACAAATGGTAATCGTTGTTAAATGTCTTATTAGTGATGTACACGAACCATACCAAACTCAAAGCGTGCTGTTTGGCGAGAGCTTTGTTTATGTTGTTTATTAATGAAAGGATAATTTTTACATGATAACAAGTCCAATAACTAATTCAACATAAGTCCTTATTCCTCATTAATTTATGTTCGCGAACGTTAGTAATTTGTTGTTAACGTTTTAGTTGTTAAGCAGTGGCGGACCAAACAAACAAAGGGTGTGTTTGGCGCAGAGCTTTTTGGAGCATTTAGGAGCGGTGAGCAGCGAGCGTTGAGCGTTGTGATTTTTAATGTTTGTTTGGCAAGTAGCAATTAGCTTTACCTATTTTTTCGGAAAGCTCATTTTCCAATGCTTTATAAAGTACTCCCTCCGTCCCAAATTATAAGTCCGTTTTGACTTTTTCAAAGTCATTTTATATTAACTTTGACTTTAATTATTTCTTTTAGCGTTATATAATACTTGTTGTAAAATATATAAATGGATATGTGATTTAAATGCATTTTCATCTGTATACTTTTCATCAACTATTATATAACACGAAAAGAAATAATTAATGTCAAAGTCAGAAAAAAAAAAGACTTTGACAAGTCAAAAATGGACTTATAATTTGGGAAGGAGGGAGTAGCATTTAGGAGCTTTGAGCATTTAAGAGCTGTGTTACACATTATAATTAAAAATACAGCTACATTACCAAACGTTTTTATAAAAAAATACAACTATTACTCACAACCACAGCTCACAGCTACTGCTCACTGCTACAGCTTACTACTACAACAACACACCCTTTAATAATCAACTGCACAAACTTTATTTTTTATAAATAATGGACTAACTAAGCAAACATGCAACAATCTTGTATAACCGTGTTCATTTCAAGAAAAATAAAGATTTGGATGAAATGAATAGATATTATCTAATTTTTGGTTTTGTTGAAATTCTTGTATATGCTTTTAACAAAAGAAACAACATTAATGATGATGAGTGCTAAATATCTTCAATGATTTGTTTTGTTTATGTTCTTTGATTACGTACAATGTTTTAAGGGTGAAATCCTAGTAACCAAGTTTGAGATGTTTTTCTAATTAGATCATTCTAACATTATTTTTATTATAAAAAGTATTTAAAGTTTTAATAGTGTTCTATTTTATCTTAATCTTAACTCTTAACTACATATAATGGGTGTATGGTCAACCTTGAAAGTGAAAACTTGATTCTTGGTCAAACTTGAAAAACACCTTCAAATACAAAGTTGGACATTTTTGGACAAAATTTCGAATTGCAACACATTAGAAGACCTGTATATACTTTCATTTCATATTTCAACACAATAGAAGACCTGATTAATATATTTATTATTTTTCGAGGAAAGTATTTTGCAAATATGAAAGAAAGTATTTTGCACATTCCTGGACAAAATTTCGAATTGCAACACAATTTTTTTCGATTCAAACACATTTTAATTAAGGAAAGTTCAATAAAGAATGTGTTTGAAATAAAAGGCTCACATTTGGAAACAAAAGTTCAAAACCTATTGCAGTTTGAAATAAAAGGTTGCATTTGGAAACAAAAGTTCAAAGCCTATTGCAGGAAAGTATTGAAGTCTATAAGCTATTGAAGGAAAATCAAAGGCTGAGTTATTGCACTAATTTATTGCAGGAAAGTATTGATTATGTGGAAACTAATGCAGGAAACCATTGCTGGAAACACCTATGCTTTTGCTGGACACGAAAGTTAACTGAAAGCACACTATATTTCAAGGCGAGAAAATTAAAATTGAACAATGTCTATATAAACAACCCCCAAAACAACCCCCAATGTGTTTTTATACTAGCCTCATCCATAGTCAATCATTTCACTACGGAAATTCCCCATAAAGGAGGACCTGGCATTACACAAGCTGACCTTCTTGTATATGGTTTCCTTCATCTTCTCATTATGCATCTAAAATATACATAATATTCGTTTTAGATTCAGAATGGCTTAATGAAATAATTTTTTGTACTTTCAGGTTATAAACAAGACTGATCTTGCAGCAGCAGTTGGGGCTGATTTTGCAGTCATGGAGCGTGATTCTTTTAAAATGTGGGACGGTGTACCATTTGTATTTGCTCAGGTATGTATGTTGAAATTACTCTAATTACAAATTTTATTCCGTTTTTGGTTACATCCAATTCGAATTATCTATGTTTTAATTAATCTTACATTCTAATTAAATTGGGTTGTTTGTTTCCAATATGTATGTGCAGGTAAAACATGGGGTTGGTGTGGAAGAAATAATAAACAGTGTTTTGAAAGCTTGGGAAACAACAACAGGGACTAAATGACGCTGATGCTTTTCAAACTTTCTTTTGGGTTAATCAGTGCTTGTAAATTAATATATTTTGGTCACATATTCGGCAGTGAGTATTTTGGATTTGCATAAACCTTCAATAATTAACAAGGTCCAATAACTTGCTTTATAATGTGTACTTTGAACGAGATGGAACCGGCTTCATGTGCTCGGTGAATAGAATAAAAATTTAATTTTGGGCTTTGGAGCTACAGTATTTCATCTTTAACTACAAACCAATCATGTAAATACTAAATAGTATCAGAAAATCAATGTATAAGAAATGAGGTGTTGCACACAATCAACTTGCTCAGTTTAGTATTTGTTTCTCTAAATCATACTTACATGCTTACAAGGAGGAGTTGCATGTTACATATTAAGTCTATTCATGTCACGAATTAACATTTGGGCTACAAAAGAAAAAAATGGTTATGTTGGTCGAACTCAAAGCACATAATAAGTGCATTTTTATTGCATAAAATCTTCTAGATAGCTTTACGAACAATTTATAAGCTTGATTAGTAAGCCTGTTTTTTTAAATTAGGTTAGGTTTCAATGGTCATAGATAGGAGACAAGATATTTCATGCGGACACCACCATATTTTTTTCTCACTTTCCATGTGGACACCACCACCATGTTTCATACTCATTTCTTATACACCCGATCTACTGTAACATTACCCATTAAAGGAAAAAGTTAGAAAATTCATATGAAACAAGACCATTTTGGCCTTAGGAGACCGTATATAGGTCTTGATAACTCGATAACTCGAATAAAAGATAACGAGCAGCAAAATCTCATACATAAAAAAAATATATAAATCAAAGATACTCAACTTTGGATTTTATTTTGGTTATGTTAATTTGAGTTATAACTTATTGAACTTGGGTCAAATGAGTAACAAATATGGTGAAATGAGTACAAATGTCAATAACTTTACATGGTTATATGTTTGTGAGTGTTGGCATTTTAAACAATGTCTCTGTAAAAAGCATAAAGATCCTTAAATTGTTTTGTGTATGCTTCTATGGTCACTATTTTATTTTGTAGTCTCGAGCTATAGAACTTACAAGAAACACGCAAGCTCACAAATAAGTTATATCTTTGTGAGCCATATGTAATGACAGATTCGTCTACTTTGTTTGGTTTTAAATTCTATATTCATTTAAAGCTTTAATCATTCATTTACTTTGTTTGCATTTTAGGTTGTAAATTTTTATTTGGGATGATGATTGGGTTTGATGGATGAGATAAAGGTTAAGTCTTGATTTTTGTCATATAAGTTTGTATTATGAATTCATATGAGATAAATTTTACGTACTTAGCAATATGACATAAAATGGATGTGCTTTAGCTGTTTGAAAACGTATGATTATTTCACGAGTTTGTAGCATGCTCGAGATATAAGGATAACGAGTTTGTTGCAGCTACTTCCGTTATGATTACTTCACCCCTAATCGATCAAAGGTTGTTGTTATGTTATACATGTTAAGAAATTTTGCTTGAGTTGAATTATCGCATGTTACAACCGTTTGCAATTACATTATGATATTTTCACGTTTTATTTTGAACGTTACACGAAATACTTTACCACAATATTGCATATCGTTAATTGTCTGCCGCTAGGAATTTCCGTTGCTATGCACGGGTACTCGCCTTTATGTAAAATGTTTATATTTGAGTGATTTGAACAAAACAGTTTTTCAAACTCGGGATGTATATAACCTTAGTCGCGGTAGTCATTTTCAGAAAGTTGGTGTTTATTACTAATGCAACATTAATTTATAAACCTTTTTCTTGTTATAAATCTTTTTCTACTATGTATAAACTTCTTAAAGTTTTATAAAAATCTCATTAAACACCAATGCATTAAATTTAGAAGAGATTCGAAATGTTAGACATTTTCATTTCACATAAACATGAAACACATTTCCACTATGATTAATAAAATGATAGATCTCTTTAATTTTTTTTTAGACTTTTTAATAAACCATCATAGTTGATGCTTTAATGTACAACATTATAATGCTATATTGATACTTTAAACATAACCATTTTAAACATTTTCAGTAGAATAAAAAAAATATTGAAACTTGGTTAATATTATATGACATATATTATTATTATTATTATTATTATTATTATTATTATTATTATTATTTTGCGAACGAGCTGATTTACTTTAAGAAATAATACTCACATGAAATATGTCACTTTGAGTGCTCATGATTATTTTTTGTGCTAATGTGGCATTAAACTTACGTAATCTTTGGTATGTCGTAATCAAAGCCATAATAGAAAAGATTATTAGAATGTAATGAAGAAATGTTGTTTGTTTATATTTATAGAATGTAATGATTCATTACAAGTAATGACCCATTACACCAAAACCATTCCTTAAAGGTCCCCTGCTTTTTTTTCATTACATCTTGTAATAGAATCAAAATGACATAAAACTACATCATTAATTAACCACATTAAATAATTTTTCTATCATTAATGGGTATTTTAGTCTTTTTATTATCAATTCCATTACGTCTTATCATACAAACCAAACATGATTAATAACTACAATGAATCATTACATTACACTCTTCATTCCATTACATTGTTTATTCCATTCAGTTGATATTTCATTATGTCCTACCAAACGAACCCTTAGTGAAATAGGACATACATTAAATGTTTATAGCTTTATGAAAACCACACATTCTCTGCATGTAACTATTCTCAATCGACTAATTTTGCATCTTTTCATTTTTTAAACACAGCTCCTAAAGACTACATTTAACAATTCTTTAAACTTAAAGGCATGAACACAAACAAGCCAATATTTGGTATTCATTTTGTTCGCTCACATTTCCCAGTCGTTTTCTTTCAATTGATTGAAGTTATAACAGTGCTCGGTACACAACTATTATAGCTGCGTCATGTCCCGAGTTTAAATACGAAAGAACACGAGGGGAAAAGAAAAATGAAAGAAAATTAGAGGGAGGTATAAATACATATTTTTTTCTTGTGTTCCCAAATAGGAAAAAAAAAAGTAAAAAAAAACATGTTATAATTTGTTTTGGAGAAAAATATGGGAGAATTTACCCCCTTTTTCTCTAGAAAAACTAAGAAGTATATATATTTTTTCTTCTAAATTTCCTTTTCACTTTTTTTTTCGTCTATTCAAATTAAACTCAAAAACATAGTGATGAGTGATAATATAAGTGTGAGATATGTTTTCCAGCTTGTGAACGCTTGCAGCTACTATTCAACTCAAAACTCACAAATACAATACTAGGTCGTCAAGAAAACAATAATAGGTCGTTACATAGTATATCTCACACTGCAAGTAGAAAAATGTTGGCAACAAAAAATCGAACCGAATTCAATTATGTTTATATAGTCACAAACATATATGACTTTTTTTTTTTATATATTTATATAAAAAAATATTAATACTATTTTATATTATAAATACAACATTTTTTATGCTTGATTTTATTTTGCGCTAAATATTTATATAATTAAATAAAAAGAAATATAAATTATGTAATTCGAGTTAAAACCAAAAAATCTATCCGAATTCAATTATATTTTCGGTTCGATTTCATCAAATATGAATTCGGGTCGGTTGTGGTTTACTAAATAAAATTTAACCAAATTAACAAACCGAATAAATCGAACAATCGAATAACCGAACCGATACACACATTTCTTTCCCAATATAATAAATCAAAAAATAGTTTTGCATGTCAATTGTCTCTTGGGCTAACTCCATTTCCTTACAAGCCCAAAACCAACACCACAATAAACCAAACACAACCCAAGGCTTAATCAGTCTTTTAACACCACTTCTCAAAAACCCTAATCCACACACCTTCCTTCACATCACATTTCCTCACTCAAATCGCAGCCACATCAGAAGAGAACCACAACAACAACAATGGGTAACAAAAACTTTCATAAAAAACATCATTTGCAACAACTTTATATAATATATCCGTTTCTTATAACTTGAAAATGTCTGTTAAAAACAGGTGCATACACTTATGTGTCGGAGCTATGGAGGAAGAAACAATCAGATGTGATGAGGTTCATGCAACGTGTCAGATGCTGGGAGTATCGTCAGCTTCCTTCCATTGTCCGGGTTACTCACCCGACCCGACCCGATAAGGCTCGTCGTATGGGTTACAAAGCCAAACAGGTTATCCTTTTCATTTGTTTTATTATTATTGAATTATGCTCTTGTAGTTATGTGTTGTCTAATATGCTCATATTTCTTTGCTAAGTTTATAATGTTTAGGTTAGAAATGTGTTGTTGATTAAAAGGGTTAAGAATAATAGCTAGTTTGTATATTTACGAGTGCGAAAGCTAGTTGATTGATTGGATGTAATTTTGACACACAAAATGCTAATTTTTTTATATGATTGTCTGTATAAGTGACGGTTTTTATTGGTAGAGATGTCGGGTTTTGTGGACTCGGAACTTTTATTGTTATTAAGTTGTTGAAAGTTGAAACACTAATAGGTAAAAGATATAATGGGACAGGGCTGAGTAACGAGCCAAACCTGACCTGAACCGAAAACCGAATAAGGGTAAAATGGAACCGAGAACCTAACCAAGAAAACTCTGGTGAAACCGAAACGAACCGAATAAGGTCTGTCCGGGTCGGGTCGGTTTAGCTATTTCAAACCGAAAAAGTGTGTTTGCCGAACCGGACAGACTACACCAAAATAATAATACAAAACCGAACCGAATAAGGTCGGTTCGATTCAGACCAGTTTCAGTCGGTTTGTCGGGTCGGGTCGGTCTTCGGATTATTTCGCTCAGCCTTATAATGGGGTATTTGCATGGTTGACTGTTTGGTTAGTTTGTCAAATATTTCTGTTTGTTGTTTTGTCTTGTCTAAAAGCACTTTTGCTTGCGAGGGGTGTTACGAACTACTAATTATGCGATCATAAAATATTTTGGTACTTATGCAGTATGATAGTTAGGACATGTTAGGTATAAAAACAGCCTTTTTTGTTTGATATCAGGTTACAAATAGTAGATGCTTTGTTGAAAAGTCTTGTTTATACACAGAGTGGGGCTTTTACCCAACTAACCGTTATTCTGTTTACTTCACTTATCTGTTTCTATTGTAATGTTCCCAGTAAGTAAATGGTATAAATGGTATATGTTAGTACATAGTTTCTTATGTACAATTCATCTTGACTCTTGTAATTGTCACCCACTACATGAAATGTTCAATTTTTAAAGCTTATTAGTTTGAAGTATCAATATTAACCTAATATGGTGTTCAAGGATAGAATAGGTCAAAGTATCTATTTTAGGCTTTTAGCATTAGTTTAGTTATCATGCATTTGCACTTTCTCAAGTTTTATGATAGTTGCTAGTACAAATAAGTTGCATGTTGACCAAGAATGACATTGCACTTTTTGTTAGTTTTGAGGACTAGTGTGTCACCTTTTTATCTAATAAAACTTTCTGATTGAAAAGGTGTACACTTACTAGTTTTCAAATTTAGCCGTAGGAGGCAATGTTTGTTCGGTCATTGGGCATGTTTATTTATACTATCAGTTGTCATACCCATAAACCTGCCAAAGTTTTACGAGTCATTTATTGACTTTTAAAATGACCTTGAGTTTTACGAGTCATTTATTGACTCTCCCGAGTCAAGTCGACTCATGACTCTTATGAGTCAGAAATTATGCATACTTTTAGATTAATTTTGATTTTATTAATAGATTAGTAAAATAATCGCCTATATATCATCTAAATCAAGCAATATTTTTTTGTTACCGATCACCATCAACCCTCACCATTACCTTGCTCTTCTTGTGAACAATTTGTTTAAACTATGATCTTGTCCCCATCAGTGCTATATTTAAGAAACCATTGATACTAGGATAAGTTGTAATTAGAGATAAGAGAGTTAGGCTGTCAAAATAATGTCACCTACCCATGCATACTTGATGGATATATGTTAGAAATTTTTTTTTTAATTGTTTAGAAAAAAAATATTTTTTAATTGTTTAGAAAAAAAATATTTTTTACTTGTTTAGAAAAAAAATATTTTACTTAATGCATTCTTGATGGATATACATTCTATGAACTTTTACCATTTACTTTGAAGAATTAGGATCTGTATGATATGTTACGCCTTATTATTGTTAACTTTTATATCACAACTTCGAGTCACGTCACTAGTTGAGCCACGACTTGCATATTATGATTTCGATTCGGGAGTTAAACAACTGTGATCATATGTTGTGATAAATCAGTATTAACATGTATATTCTCTATAGGGTTATGTGATCTACCGGGTACGTGTGAGGCGTGGTGGAAGGAAGAGGCCAGTTCCTAAAGGTATTGTGTATGGAAAGCCCACAAACCAGGGTGTCACCCAGCTGAAATTTCAAAGGAGCAAAAGGTCAGTTGCTGAGGAACGAGCTGGGAGGAAATTGGGTGGCCTTAAGGTTCTTAACTCTTATTGGCTTAATGAGGTAAGGATCTGTCATATACTTACGTACACACATCTATCTTTCTGTTTACTGGTCTCGTCAATATCTTTGTAAAGATGACAAAGCCAATTAGGATTATATAGAGGTGACAGTTTTTACCCATTTACTTGTCAATGTGTCTATCAGCCTGGAAAGTAAACGTGTCAAATGTAAATAAGTAAACGAGGCAATTGCGTTTGTACAAGTGAACAAGTCAAATGTGTGCAAATTTGTCTTGGTGTGGCTTTATGCCTAAATTCTTGTAGATCTTTTTTATTAGAAAACTATTAAGTCACACACATAATGTCTTTACATACTATTAAAATCTGACACTGAATCTATAATTATAAACATAAAGGCACCCTTTTGACTTGTTACCTGGCCTACCTCGACTGCCCTTTGTGCGATTTCGGTATTTTATATTGAAATGCTTTAAAAACAGTCATTCTATTGGTATATTAGTCTGAGTTTCTGTGGAATGGAGTGATTGTGTTTTGTTTGGCCATTGAATACAAGTCTTAATTGCAGGACTCAACATACAAGTACTTTGAGGTGATCTTGGTGGATCCTGCACATGCTGCTATCCGCAACGACCCAAGGATCAACTGGATCTGCAACCCTGTGCACAAGCACAGAGAGCTTAGAGGATTAACATCTGCTGGTAAGAAGTACAGAGGACTTCGTGGTAAGGGACACTTGAACCACAAGCAAAGACCATCAAGAAGGGCTACCTGGAAGAGAAACAACACTTTGTCCCTTCGTCGTTACCGTTGATAACTTTTGCGAAAAAGTTGTTTCGTTTATTATCGACTTGCTCTCGTTTTCTGTTGTAGTGATATTAAATTTTGCTGTGAGAATCAAAACTAAGAATGATTTGTGTCAATTTTGATGAAAACATGGGTTTGAGTTGTCTGAGATATTTCATTGCAGCAACATCTTATCTTGTTAACTTGATATGTTAAAATTTCTTGCAATGTCTGCTTATGGTTGTAAACTTTTCGATATTTCTGCTATTAAGAAATTAGAAACGAAGCTTGAATTTCATTTGTTAGTTTGGCTTAGTTTTCAAGACTCTAGCTAGTATTTTACCTATAGCTAGATAGTGCAAGTATCATATAACTTGGGAAATAATTTTGACAGTTTTTTTAACTTACCTTGTTAGTCATTACTTCGTTCACGCTACTGTGTTTAATGTTGTAGGCAAGTAAGGTTATTTGTGTGATATGATGATACATTGAATTGGAGCACTTCACCACAATGACCTTTTTTTAGTTGCATCACTAAACCGTTAAAAGTATCTGTATAGTGGTATGGACTTGAGGAACAGCGTTTAGCAGCTTGTTTCGTGACCGTTTGTGATACATTTCAACTTTGATGCTAGCTACACCTTGGTAGAAATGAGCATCGAGGTTTCCATCACAATTGTAATATGCATGATCTTTCACGGCTTGGCAGCCTATAGACAGTTTTTTGGATGCAAGGAAGATAAGTGGCAATGGTTATTAGTGTTACGACTACCAGTAAGCGCCAGCTATCCACATGTCCGTTTGCTGCTGGTTAAAGTGGAACTTGATGCTGTCATGCCTGTCATACACTCATACTTCCTGACTCCATCATAACGTCTAGATGCCTTTAAAAACTTCATGATATGGTTGGATTGTTGTTTTTAGCCACTTGGATCACACAAAATTAGCCTTTACAAGGTTGTCTCAGCAAGTTCCGTATTACCTTGGAAGTTGCAAAACATACAGTGCAGGTTGTTTTTACCAACACAATATTTTAGAAGCCAAACATGACCTTTTACCACATTAAGCAATGAAAACTATGCAAGATACCATCACATAGAAACTTGAGATCAACAAAAACAACTTGCACGTACCACGCCAGCCTTCTGAAAACCCATACAAATATATACACTGAAACCAAAACTTTAAACCATGTACTGTAATAGATGAACCACCTTTGGTTGGTAGGATTCAACGAAGAGACTTGATATCTATATCCAGTTACCTGATATATGCTTCGTGTTCCTTAATTATTTAAGACTTTTTTACTCATAGAAAAAAGTCTTAACTAATTAAGGAACACGAAGCATATATCTATATCTATATCGAGCCTGTGATTAGTGGGTTTGGGCCACTAATATTGATTCTCATTTCTCACTCAAAAATCTAGAAATATTTTTCTTTGTGCGTAAGTTTCTTAACCAAACATGCCTGGCGAACAAACCCCTCAAATTTCGAACAAAACTAACTATCACCTCGGACCTATCCGAGTGGATAACTCTCCTCACATAGAGAAGAGTCAACAAATACCCGAAAAATAGACTCACCAGTCATCTAAAAACAACCCAAAGAAACCTTTAAGAGAGACACATGCACCAATTAACCTTATCAACCTGCACATGTCACTTCCCCTAAAGAAACCCACATGGTCCTATGAGAAACATCATGCACTCAGACCATTCATACAACCACGAATGTCTCAACCATTCAAAGTTCAGTGAGCAACATAGGGCACTAGAGAGTGTCAGGGAAAGGAATTCCCAACATTCAAATCGGGCCACACTACGCCCACTCATCAGGAGAAACTCAGGTAAACGCATGCTAACCTACTTATCATTTTCCACATTTTTTTACATATAGCAATCAGGCCAAGGCACTACCTAAGAACCACCCTAGGTATAGCATTCAATATGACACCTTGACATTTCCTCCTAACCCCTCCCTTGGAAACAACATACACCCTACCCTATACCTAAAACAAATCTCAAACAAGTACCTAGTAAAATCTTATGCTAGGGCACTCGCATTTACCCAGTCTGCCCAAGCCTAGACATCCTAAAACAAAAATTCTCAGGGACAACCTCACTATCCGGTCAAACAAACTTGCACCCTGATACACAATCCAGGGTAGATAACAAGAACCAAATGGACAAGAATTCCCTAGGGAATAGATATGGAGTGTCAACATTATCCAATCATAGTACTCAAGCACAAGAAGAGGCAACGAGGTCATGAAGAACTGGCAGCGTACCCCATCACGAAGCATTCCACGTGACCCTTTTTTACCGTCATCCGAACCCGTTGTCATCACAACAATGATAGCCTCACATAGGGTTAGTAGAATATATGTGGACGGAGGGAGTTTAGTCGACATAATGTATGAACACTGCTTCAACAAACTCCCAAAACACATCAGGTCGAACCTCAAACTACTAACTACACCAGTAATCGATTTCTCAGGAGAAAGATCTTATCCCGAAGACATAATTACCCTAGAACTGATGGTAAGAACACACCCGCTGTCGAGAACAATCATGTTACAGTTCCACATTGTCAAATCAACATCTAAGTACAACGTCATACTCGAAAGGATAGCACTTCAGAAGTTCAGCAAGGAAGTCTCAACCATTAGGTCTTTGGTAGAATTCCCAACAAAGGTAGGGGTCGCCACAGTAAAAAGCGACTACCATGGTAAGGACGCAAGCTTAGCAGCCGCCGTAGAGGAAAGAAATATCAGAAAGATCACGTGGGAACCCATTTGGGAGACAATCCCAAACAGGCGAAAGTCATCATAAACCCAGAATACCCGGATCAACCTATCACAAATTCACAATCGGAGTCAACCTTATTGGATACTAATTTATCTAATCCATGAAGGTCAAACATGAAAGTCAAGTATTTAGAGTTGTTTATGTTAAGTGTAAAGTATAGGGTCCTAGTGTGTCAAAAGTAAAGTCCACAACCGAAAAACAGTTACATTCGGTTATGGCAGTTATCATGAACCGTTATGTCGGTTTGTAGTGTCGGTTAGAAAAGTATAAGTACCCTGGAAAAACAAGTCTGTAACTAACGATTATATATATCAAACAAAGTCAGTGTGCATATTATATACGATTGTTCATAGAAGATTAGACTAACAATTGGCATCAGAGCCAAACGATTCGAACCAGAGAAGAGAAACAAAACCGATTGATTCAGGGAATCAATCAAGTGACAGAAAAGAAAGACAATGATTCAGAGAATCGTTTTAGAGAAGAAAACCAAAAGGTTCAGGGAACCAGAGACAGAGAAGAAGTACTAACGATTCAGGGAATCGTTCCAGAAAAGAAGAAGAGATTGATCCAGGGAATCAATCAAGAGAAAGAGAAGAGAAAAAAAAAACATACCCGGTTGTGTGAAATAAAATCCACCGCCGTGTATTTGCCGGAGAAGAAAGAAATAACCACCGCCGCCGTGTGTGGTTGCCGAAAAAAATAGACCACTTAACCACCAGTCCACCATCGTCGTTTTGATTAGAAAAGAACCAGAACAAGAACCCTAATTGCGTGTAGGAGAAAGAAGAGAAGTAGCAGAAGCGGATTGGGGATAAAAAAAAGAAAGTCGGTCTTTATTTGGGAACAAAAATGTACGCCCATTTAAAAGGCCCACAAGAATTAAAAGGCCCAAGAGATATACAGGTTTTACCTTTCCTGTGATAGTTTTATTTCCTATTTAGTAGAATAGATTTTTTTTCTATTACAATTCGTATTAGAAAAACATTTAGAATTGCTTGAGAATTATTGTGATTAGACAGAAAGTTTAAGTTCGACCATTATTAGGCAGAAAGTTTAGAAGTATTAAGATTATATTGGTTTTTAGAAGTTGCATATTACTATTGTGGATTAGAAAGAAAAATTCAAGGTCGACTATTATTAAGAGTATATTAGTTTTAGAAGAAAATCAAATCGAAAGATATGACGGGAGATAAAAACGAAAACAGAGTTGTTTTCACCACATCGTTACCATCATATCAATGCCCAGTTTTAAGCAACACAAATTATACATTATGGGCATTAAGAATGAAGAAGATATTAACTGCAAATGGAGTATGGGATTTAGTAGAAGGAGTAAGTACATCAAAAGAGATTGATGTAAAAAAGGATAGTTCGGCGTCAGCATACCTATTTCAAGGGTTACCAGAAGATTTGCAAATGCAAGTTGCGGGATGTGAAACAGCAAAAGAAATTTGGGACTCTTTAAAGTCTAGATTTATTGGAACAGAAGATGTACAACAAGCACACTCGCAACAACTTAAATCAGAATTTGAAAGACTTGTGATGAAAGAAGATGAATCAATAGATTCATTTGTTGGGAGGTTGATGAGTATTATTACAAAGGCTGCTACATGTGGATTGACGTTTGATGAACAAACAAAAGTACGAAAATTACTGAATGCAGTGCTAGATAAGTTTGTACCAGTAGTAGCAACCATTGAAATGGTTGTTGATTTTAAGAAAGCAAAATTAGAGGAGATTATTGGGAAACTTAAGACTTATGAAGAAAGGCTTAAGTTTAGAAAAGGAAGTGAGGAAGATAATAGTGAGAAATTGTTGTTCACACGTCAAGGGAATAATAGAAATTATGAACGCAACTATGGAAATGATAGACGAGGAGTTGGTAATCAGACACGAGGAAGAGGCCAAGGAAGATTCACAAGAGATAGTAAGAATGGAGATAGTTATGATAGAAACAAGAGAAACCATGGAGATCAAAACTACCATAGGAGAGACTTTAGAGAAATAGAATGTTATAATTGTCATGAGTTTGGACACTTTGCTGCAAATTGTCCAAAACCAAACCGTAGAGAAGAAAAAGCAAACCTTGTGTTTGAAGATGACGAACCAGCACTATTGATGGTTACAAGCAAAGATGAAAAGGAGATAACATCCTCAAAGGAAGAACCGAGAAGGAAAGGAATTGTCATTGAGAAGGATGAAATTCCAAAAGGAATATTAGAAGATATGCGGTCAGAGATAGAAATTGATTTGAAGAGTAAATTAGAGTTTTGGAAGTTTGAAATGCTTCAAGAGTTAGAGATTGAAAAACAAGAGTTTGAGAAGAAAATAAGAAATAGAGAAATGGCATTTGAGAAACAAATACAGATAGAGTTAGAGAACCTCAAGAAGTTGAGAGATTGCACAAGCAAAGAGATGAAAGAGTTAAAGACAGTAAGAGAATTGTTTGAGAAAGAGAACCATGAAGTCGTTTCAAATGAGAAACATCTAGAAGAAGAAAGAGTTGACAAAGGCGAATGCAAGAAGCATCAAGAGACGTCATCAAGATTTCAGAAGGAAAGCCAGATTGAGAAAGACATTAAATCATGCAACAAGAAAGTTGAACCAGAAGATCATGATACAAGTACTACAAGAAACAAATTGTTGGAGTTTCAAGATTGTGAAATGAAGCAAATGAAGGAAGATAGTGACAAAAGTGACAAAGATGATCGAGATGAAATTAAAGACAAGGAAGAAAGAAGTTAGACCAAAAGGAAAGTTCAAGACATATTTAGCGTTGAAGATCAAGACAAAAGAAGTGGAAACAAGCCAAAGTTCAAAGATAAAGATGATGGAGCTTGAAGATATCGAAGACATGGATTAATAAATTAGGGAGGAGTATTGGATACTAATTTATCTAATCCATGAAGGTCAAACATGAAAGTCAAGTATTTAGAGTTGTTTATGTAAAGTGTAAAGTATAGGGTCCTAGTGTGTCAAAAGTAAAGTCCACAACCGAAAAACAGTTACATTCGGTTATGGCAGTTATCATGAACCGTTATGTCGGTTTGTAGTGTCGGTTAGAATAGTATAAGTACCCTGGAAAAACAAGTCTGTAACTAACGATTATATATATCAAACAAAGTCAGTGTGCATATTATATACGATTGTTCATAGAAGATTAGACTAACAAACCTCCCACCTCAGGTTCAGAATCAACTAGTACAACTACTTGCAAACAGCTTGGACGTATTCGCCTGGAAACCATCATACATGACTGGTATTCCCAGATAATAAGCCAAATATAGCCTAGGCCTAAACCAATACGCGCCAGCTATTAGACAGAAAAGACGCGGTCTTTCTGCTAGAATGGTCCCAGGCTATGGATTATGAGGCACGAATCTAATCCAGGCAGGCATCCTACGCTCAATCTAATATCAAACCTGAGTTCAAACCTAGTTATGGTAAATGGTACATGGCATATGTGTGTCGACTTCAGCAGCCTAAACATGAAAGCATTTAAAACACTGAAATCAAAGGCCAAACACTACAATATACCGTAGAGTGTTGAACACCAAACAAATATTATTCCCCTTCGTTTTCTACGTAACAAAGTTGTTTAAACAAAAAGTAATATAATATTTTAGGTTTTAATCACTTGGATCAAAGTAACTCACTGTCGTGATTGAGAGTAAACAGGTCTTGGTTCCAAACGAGAGTAAACAGGTCTTGGTTCCAAACGAGCATGTGAGCCCGCCATTGCTACGGGGCGGCCGTGTTTATGTTTATAAGAATTGTGTTATTGTTTTGGAGTAACCAATTATTTTAGTTTGTATATTTCTTTAACAACTATTATTAGTGAAATGTTTTGGTAATTGTTAGAAGGTTTTTTTAAGTTTTTTGTTTTGGGTTGTAAACCTTTCATTATTAATCTGAATTGTTAACCTTTCATTATTAATCTATTACCTTCAAACATAACACCATTTAGAATAAAGAATACTATGGAAAAAAAATTAAGCTATATGCCATGCATATGTTCAGGGGTGTTCCTGAGTACTTGCAAAAAATGTTCCAACATTTATGGTATAGTGCACAACACCTTGTATGTAGCATTATAGGAACCTGACATTGGACTATAATCATTCATGTTTTTTTTTTGCTGTATATTATGGGATGGTGTTGTTTCAGACTTTTAGTATGCATTGGCCTGAAGCCCTGAACCAAACCAAGTAGATAACATGATAAATCATTATAATGCATATTACAGTAGTTATCTAAAATAACAGATCATGTGTTTGGGTGTATGATGAACATACAAATACAATATGTAAAATGTATAGCCGACAATATAACATACAACAAATTAAACAATAAGGCGAACTGATGATTTACATAACCAGTTGATACACTTACAGATTAGACAAAATTACGACTGAAAAAAAATTGTGACTCGCTTTGCAAGAAACATCCCAAGCTTGTAACCTACCAGTTAGTGTGGAAGTCCATTTTCCAAAAGCAGCAATCATTCCTTCGATATTAGCATCCGTTATACCATCTGTAGGTTGTTCTCCAAGGCTGGAGACCGTGAAATATGGAAGATTTGATAAGCATCACCAAGACCTTTACTTTAAAACCATGGCTCCAACATGATGTTCTGGGAAAAAAAAACCAAATCTGCTAGTTGTTATGATCAAATATAAAATCAATATATGAATATCAGAGTAAAATCAGTTACGGGGTTACTAAATTTTTACGGTTGCAACTGGATACACAGATTCATTGTTAAAATAATAACCCAATAAGGAGATGTTATTGCATTATTTTTAAGCAGAAGTCGAGCAAGTTGCAACATTAGGTTGTATTGCTCAACTTGCATCCCATCTATTTACTGAAGTGTTTGGGATTGCTTACTATATCACATTAGAGCAAACTGAAACGACTTTTCATCTAATTTGTCAAAAAGAATAATCAGCAGAGTTATTTCAATTGGTCTATATATGTGTTGATGCATGCCGTGTAACACCCCCAATTTCGTGATACGCAGCGGAATTCAAACTGGGTGTTACTTCATGGCACAACAGACATAACAATAGAAAACGTACTCTAATGGAGTCGTTTTAAAAGATTTATCATTCGATTTATGTAAATATCAGAGTTTACAAAAATGAGGTCCCAGATGGTTCCAAGTTTACAAAATACATTAAATTGGTTTTCGAATGATAATAAAATTTATAGCCTTCTTCAGTATCCTTGTTCTTCCGTGCCAGTTTCCGACATTATGGACCTGAAATACATGCTTAAAACTGTCAACACAAAGGTTGAGTGAAATTCATAGAGTTTTGGAAATCAGTTGAACACATAATGTTTGTAGTGTGAGTTATAAATTCACACCAATGGTTTGAAAACGAAAAGAGATATTATTGCACGATACGGCTGCCTCAAGTATATGATACTTGAGCCCGCTTTTGTTTGATACGGCTGCCTCAATACGTTGTGATACTTGAGCCCGCTTTTGTTTGTTAATGATGGTTACTTAGTGACAATAAAACAATCAGATAAGCAAATAGTTTGAAAGCAATGTGTTCGGTTTAAAATAAAGCATGTATCTCCCCAAAGGGTTTGTAAAACAATTTAAGTAATAGAAAGTGGGGCTATGAACTCACCTCAAAGTAAATGATAGCAAATGTATAATGAGAATGATGGATATGCCGTGGGAACTTCTACGAGCAACCTAAAATAGAATGTTGCGACTTAGGTTTGGAATAATGTTTAGGAAAATATAAACCATCCTATATACGTCTCTATGTTGATCATGATGTAGTACATGGTATTTGTGTATGTCATTTATAGAAATGGTCTAGTTGTGAAAACATGTTTAGTTTATAGATATCGTACTACCGTTCGGGCCATCATAATTCAGAGGTCATGCAGTAAACGTTCGAGGAGCTAGGACACTTTAAATCATAAATCCAGCAACTCGTCGATACGTTTTACCCAAATGAAACCCCTCACATGAAGCTCCCTAGTATTGTAGCACTTAGTAGATACAATATATGTTTTGAGTGAAGATTGTTATATAAATAAGTTTATCATGTTTTTACAAGTTCTTGTCGTTTCATAAATATGATTACCTTAGTTAACGGTCTTGGGTAAACAAGCCTTGAGACTTTAGCCATGGCCTTGCCGTGACTTTGGTCTTGACTACCATGGTCTTGAGACTCAGCTTTGACATTATCCGTAGCCGTGGTCTTGGCTTATGGCCATTAGGCCTCTTGGTTTGTTTTTAGTGGTGACAAAAGTATAGTTATGAGACTAAATATAGGGCAGTTTCTATTTATGAAAATTAATGGCCTGTTTATGCGTTTACAAGGTCCGAGCTTCTTTGTTACTGAAGGAAAACGGCGTTCCGGACAACTTTCGTGTTTTAACTTTTTGATGAATCGGACCAGAAGTACTACTTTTAAAATGGCAGAACCAAAACAGTTATAAGATGGCAGTTTTGGCGTTTATGTTTCGCTAACTTCTTTTGCCTATAACTTTTGACTCGTTTGTCCGTTTCGGGTGATTCAAATTTCTATGTTTTTGTTTTAATATTATATACAAGAATATGAAAAGTATCAGATCTATATGTGGCCGATTTTGTGGAAACTTTGTACAAAAGTTTATCATTTATACACTTACTAACCCAAGTTTAACATATAGGTTCTTATAACTTGTTTTAAAGATTTTTGTACATCATGATCCAACATAGTAACTATATATATAGCATGAAGTAGTTAATATTATGAATAATAAAGATGAGATGATGGTGGTGATAATTTGCTTACACTTTTGGCTTTCAATAAGAAAGGAGTAACTAGTAAGGATCGGACTTTGATTGATCGCTTAAGACTTTGGATTGAGCTAGCTTTCCACACCTTGGCACCCTTGCAAACTTGAAGAGTTGGTGATGAAGTACTAAGTGACTTGAGTGGATTTAAACTCAAGAAGATCACTTAAACTTGCTAGAGATTTGATGAAGTAGCTTGATCTTTGGAACTTTCTTGCATAAACTTGGAGTTTATAGATCAAATGATGGAAGATGTGAAGGATTCATGATATGAACGTCCAAGAACAGATTGTGGAGGTCTTTAGGATGTATTTTACTACCTATTTGTAGGAGGGCAAGTTTGGTTAACCATATATTGGGTTAAATATTAACCATGGTTAAGTTAGGACACTTGTAAAGATCTAAATGTATCATGGTTAGGATGATGCCACCAAAATGATGACTCCCCCCCTTAGGTCGGCCTAAACAAGATAAGATGACTTAGGTGGTTAGTTTTGGTCTTATCTTGGTTACGGAGTGAGTTTTGGTTCCGTTAATCGCTAATCGTAAGCCGTTAAGCCATAAAACGTAAAACCGGGTATCGTAAAAATACGAAACTTGTAGGAATGATGAAACTCATCATTATACTCCATCTAAAAATATAAAATGGGTGATAAGTCTCATTGGGTGCAAAAACGCTGGTTAAAGCTGGAAATACTGGTCAAAAACGCGTAATTCGCAGTTAATCAGAAAAGAACGAAATTTCAGGGAAACGACCGTGAATTTATTTAGAGTAGACTAAAATTAGTCTAAAAGTGATATGAGATGTTAAAATGTGGTTTTCTTCATACGCGGGGATAACTTTACAGTTATTCGTGAAATTTAAAAGTTACGCGATTTAAGCAAAAATGTAGAACGTACAAGGTTAATTCCTTTATGGTCAAAGGAGGAGGGAAATATGTTTGACTTTTCCAAAAAATGTAAAAGTGTCAAAAACATATTAGAAACACAGTGCAGGAATCGTTAAGTCTGGATGTAAGTAGAATTGTTTAAAACGTAAGTTTAGTTTTGTTCTGCGCTGGCCTTATTTGGTAATATTAAAAATAATAATTCTTTAAAAATTCTCAAATTAATCATGAATGATCTAAAAATTTATCTGATGCGAAGAAAATTGTCAGGGTTGATTTTCGTTAAGCGCGTGATGTTTAAATGGTGGACCGTCCAAAACGAAATTTTAAAACGATGTTTACTTAATAACTTTTGCGAAAATGATCTAACGATGGTCGAATTCTCAGGTCATTACTAAAATAATTTATCTTACGAGAATGTGAAATAAAAGTTTTACGGATGAGTAGTGAAAGTGAATAGTAAATGTAAATAGTAAAAGTGAATAGTAAATTCTCGAAAATGAAAAGTAACATAAAAATGCGGGTGGTTACATGCCGTGTAAATAATTCACTACTATAGAAATATAATTCAAGTATATAACAATTACTCACAGCAAGCCTTTTCAATTGCAATTTAGGATTTTTCTTCATAGTCGTTCAGTTCTGAGAATGTCGGGTTTACTTACGATTTAAACCAACCTGTGTAGTCATTTTTCTAAGATAAAAGAACATGAGGATCGGCGTATATAGCGTCTCACCTTAACCCATAAAAGACAGCAAATGTGGACTCTTCTACTGTGTATTGTATGCACTGTTGACCCTTTGTTGCAAATAGACCACTTGTGACGAAGGATCTTTAGTGATGATACTGGGGCGCAATCTAAAATGTGCTTTTTTGTATCTAAAAAAAAGAAAGTGAGGAAAAAAACTACAATTTATACCTAAAATAAGGTTACCCAAACACCCCTTTACTAACACTTTTGTCTCAAAATAAGGTTACCCAAACAGACAGACACATTTCAATCCTTATTTCAGCACCAAAGAGGCCCCATTTGAGCCCCCAAACCCACCCTTTTCATCCCCCGCTGACAATCAAAGTGATTTTATGCAAGGTTAAGTTTGGGGTGTTTTATTTTGGTTTTAAATATGCTTATTCGTTGCGGTTTAAGAAATCTGCATTTCATATTGACGTTTTTAGAGGAATTGAAATATCATCTGTAATTGTTACTATATAGCTTTCAAAATAGATACAGCATGCAATCAATCAACTTTTTAATGCACAACATACCTAAGAACTCAACAATCCGACGACAATGCCTAAACAGAACAGACAACGCAATCACGTCAGTTTCGTTTCTTTCCAATTTCACCTTGTTAGCATCCTCTGCTAACCTGCAGAACAAAAAACAAAAGTTAGCCTCTCATTTGATAATTACTTGTTTAAAACTGGATGAACATTTGGTGCATAAGCTTTACTTCATTTTTGGTTTCTACTTTCTTGTAATTGTGTGTAAAAAATATATGATAAACATTTACCACATGTATTTTACAATATGCACCTAGTATGTGCACTTTTGAACAGTTAACTCATCCTATTTGACGATCATTTGGTTCAACGATATTGTTTGTGTGATTAAAAATTACAAAACCTCATTATAAAACTTACCTTATATATCCTGAAACAACACGCATTCCCATGAACAAAATCAGACCAGCCTAAACACCCGCAAGATTGAAAACCTCTGGAGCATAAATTAGAAAAGCAGACGATATTGCTCCCTCGAACATCTGTATTTCATAAATCATTCAGTCATACTACTTATTTTTTCCGAGTGTTTAATTTTTAACATATTTAGAAAGTCACTTACCATCAAGCATGCTGCAAACTTGAAATCTGAAACTCCATAAATCATAAATATAATCAAGACTAATTTTAGGTTTGTGGTGCAATAAATGATTAGGCTCAGATATGTATATTATAGTCATGTCATAGAAGTATCCTAATTCCGCTATGGCTGCTGGTTTAGATGAACCTTACACAAATTAGATGACCTCTGTGTTTTTATAAAGACTTTATTATGATGATGAGCAGGGGAATCAGGGCCACTAATGAGCCATTTCTGAGCATCATCCCATTTAGAAGGTATGTTCTTTCTTGACCCAACACTAAAACTGAAAATGGGTCGGCCTGGTGTAGGTGGAGCTTCCACTACCACATTAGTCTTGGCCATTCGAAATAACTTCACAAAATCTGTACTTGTACTTGTACTTTGTGGAAAACTAGAAGGGGGGGTTGAATAGTTTTGCCCATTTTACGTTAGTTTCAAAAAACTTTAGATTCGTTAATATGTGAGATCTTATGGATGTAGAGAAAGTATAGATCTAATGATAAAGCAAGTAAATAAAGTAAAGCGAAGGGAAAGAAAAGACACAACCGATGTATAGTGGTTCAGCTACAAGGACACCTTCCTTGCCCTACTCCACTCCCCGAGTCACCTACTCGAGAGTTCAAGCACTATGTCAACAAACTCCTTCACTTGGCGGAGAAGCCTTCACAACGTTGCTTACACTTTTTCCGGTACAAAGCTAAATACCGAGTCCGTAGCACGGTGGACCAAACCAACACGACTATTACACAACAAATATGTGAAATATCAAATACAAGATCTTTGCTACAGAAATCTTGCGGAGTGACAAATCAATCAAGGACCCCTTGCTTGGATGACTTGTAGAATGCTCGTGATCTCGACTTAGAGAAGGACCTATATGAGGATCACAATAGAAAGAAAGAAGAACAACTCTCTAGATCAAGTGATCTATATGTTAGAAGAGAATGAGAGTGTTTGAGAGATTTAGTAAGAAGAGGGGTGAGTTAGAATGAAGAAATGGCTCTTTATTTATAGGCAAATTTCTCCTCTGTTATACGGATCCCACGGATCCCTCCCACTTGGGATCCGTCTAGTGTAATCCTAGGGATCTGTGGGACGCTCCTCTTTGCCCATAGGTTTTTTGGTTATGGGTCATGGGTTATGGGTTGGTCCATGGTTTTTCTTTAGATTCAATGTATCTAAGTATACATTGTATCTAGCCAACTTGGGTATGGGTTATGATCCATGGGTTATGGTCCATGGGTTATGGTTTTTACCCATCCTAATAAACTATTACAACAAATGCTTAATTACTACATTTTTGTATTTAAATTGCTATATGTAAATGCTTTACAAAAATAACATGTATCCTTATAATTATACTTAAGATAAAATTATATTTGTTATCAACAAAACACAAAGAGATCGCAAAATATTAATAAACGTTTTTACGGTTTATTTGTATTAACAATCTCCCCCTTTTTGTTGATGACAAAACATAATGTTATGATGAGTAAAACTTAAGAATAGATGTAAGTTTTGAAAGCCCCTAAGTTTTACTTCTTCTTCCCCTTTTTGTCGAAACAAAAAGTTAATCCTTGGAAGAAATAAACATAAAAGTGTGGAAAATTAGTTCACGTATCGTTAACTCCCCTTTGACGGTAGCTCCCCCTAGTTTGGGGCGTCAAGTGAAGAAAAAAAAATCCTACAAAAAGAAAGGTTAGTAACATGCTTATATAATCTTGTGATTGACGAGAATGGGAGCCAAGGTATGTAAACGAGGCCTTGTAATAAAAACAACAAATTGTAATGGTATTTATGCCACCTACAAGCATGTAAAAATAACAACAAGACTTGTTCTTGAAAATGACTCAAATGAAAAAGTACTAAAAATAGAAAATAGTAGTAATGATTCCGTCCATGCTTGCATAAGGTTTATGGATAGAGGTTTTGATGAGTGATGGTGTTGATGCGATCAAGTATGAGGTTGAGTATGAATCGCATTTCTTCCCTAACTTCTATTGCGATTTCCCTAGTGGATTGGCAATGTTCACAATGTAGGTGATGTGGGTAAGGAGTGCGGAAGTTTTCCGGGTTGTTTTGATTTGAGTTATGCGGAAGATGTGGTGGAAAAATAGGAAAATATGGATCAACATCCGGAATGTTTGTAAGTGGTGGTGGAAAAGAACCTAGATGTTCTTGTAATGTGATGGGAGCTAATGGTGGTGATGTTTCAAGATCTTGAAAAATAGTATTTAGAGATGTGGGGGGTGTTGAAAAGACTATTTCTTTTTGTTGATGTTGTTTCGATCTTGTTAGAGTCTTAAGGAGTTCCAAAAGAGTGACTTTCGGTGGTGATGAAGTTGATGTACTTGTTGGTGATGAGGGAGGTGCTATGATGGAAGCATTTTGTGGTGAGTTATTTGATTGTGATGAGCTATTAGATGATGGTTTTGCTAAGCAACAAGGCCGGATACTAATCCGTGCGGATATCCTAGAGTTTGATTTTGGTATTTTGGAAGGTGGAAGTACAAAAGTTTGAATTTCATAGAGATGATTGTTTGTACTAAGTGATTCATCTAAAGGGTTTGTTGATGACATGGTATATTGTGTTTGTGAGGATGAGATGGATTATGCAAGCATTTTGGGAGTTCTATATATAGAAAAACAAAGCATTGTAATGAATGCTTGACCCAAAATGTGGATTAAAATCTAATGATTAGATATGAATTTAAGGCATGTGATCATGAGAACACAAGCATTAAAGAGCATACTCCAAAAAAAAAAAAAAAAACAAATGTGGATTTTTCATCCAAAGTGAGAAAAATAGAAGGTAAAAACAGCTTCTGTCTCACGGATCCCACGGATCCTTCCCTTGAGGGATCCGTCCAGCATGAAGGCTGGGATCCGTGGGTCTGGTGATTCAGGCAGCACAAAATTTTCCTTTTGGAAACATTTTTGCCTAGTGTGTGCCTATATGCAAACTATTTGGAGTTGCGGTTATCTCGACCCCTAAAAAGAAAAAAAGGAAAATAAACTAGAAGAAAAGCATCCTATTGAGATAACCCGAAAACACATATTTAGTACATAAGTACGTAATTTAGTGTTATCAATGCACCTAATTCATTGTTGCTTAAATGAATGTACCCGAAAACACATATTAGTTATGTGTCCCCTTTAGCATTCAAAAGACATGAGATGCAATGAAAACGGGTTTTTACTTTGTATTAATAATGAAAAAACGATTTTTCCTAGACGTGAGAAATTACTTTTGGGAAATTGTTACGGGAAGGTATCATCCTTTTAGAAAACATTTTGAGAAGAGGTTTTCTTTGAAAATGTGTATATGTTTGGAAAAAAAAATTAGAAAGCTATAAGTGGAAAACTTATCTTGGGTTTTGAAAATTCTCGTATTGTTGGTGAGGACGTCGGCTATGTATAAAAATGAAATGGACCAATAAGGTTTTGACAACATCCTATGTATCACACCATTTTGTATACATTTTGTATACACCCACAAAACGGCTATTAGCAAATATATATATAATAGTTCTATATTTTCAATTATAGTAAAGTAGTTAAAGAAAGATAAATAACCAAACAAATGTTAAATACTTTGCTTTTTAATTTTGTAAGAATATGATTTCAATAGAGTAATCAACTTCCTAATATCCCATAATAATTATTCACTCAGAACCAGAACCAAATCCAAATCTACTTGGAAAAACTATACCAATATTTTTTAACCCAACCTCCCTAATTTTCTTTGCATTTTCAAAACTAAAATAAAGACACAGATGTAATACAACCAAAAACCATTCAGATTTTATTTCATCCTATCATCTCAGTTGAGGAGCTAGAAATGTGTACATTGACCTCAACAACTTTTTGCTTTTTCGTTTCCTTCGTTGGTCACGCTTGTATTCTTTACCGGGTCCTTGTAAATAACTCTAAATTTCACCAATGGCATTTCATTACCCGACTCAGTAACCGGAATATCCATTGATATAAGAAAAGCCCTTACTTCTTCAGCATATAAGAAAAGTCTTGTTTTATACAGAGTAGGGCTTTCACTCACTAATTCTATTGTGATGTTCCCAGTAAGTAAATGGTATCCGTTAGTACATAATTTCTTATGTACAATTAGGGCTGTAAACGAACCGGATGAACACGAACGGAGCCTTGTTCATGTTCGTTCATTTAATTTTAACCGGACAAATAAACGAACACGAACGCTTAAACGGACGAAATTTCTTGTTCATGTTCGTTTATTAAGAAAATGAGTTGTTCATGTTCGTTTATGTTCGTTCATTAAGACACTAAACGAACATAAACGATCGAACATAAATGAACACAGACAAACAATCATAAACTTTATTAAATTATGTATCTAATATCGTTTTATCAGTGTCGTTTTGTTTAAACAAACTAATTTAAAAATTATACAATTGAAAGATTTGATATACGAACATAAATAAATAAATGAATATAAACGAATGTTAACGAACGCATAATCGGACGTTCACGGACATAAATAAACGGACGTGACTTTTGTTCATGTTCGTTCATTTAACTAAACGATCGTAAAATATTGTTCATGTTCGTTCATTTAATAAATAAACGAACATAAACGAACTTTTTACCGAACCGTTCATGAAATGTTCACTGAACGTTCAGTTCGTTTACAGCCCTATGTACAATTCTTCTTGACTCTTGTAATCGTCAACTACTAAATGAAATGTTCATTTTTAAAGCTATTGAGTTTTAAGTATCAATCTAACCCAATATGGTGTTCTAAGGATAAAATGGGTCAAAGTTATAATTTTAGCATTGGTTAGTTATCATGCATTTGTACTTTCTCAAGTTTTATGATAATTGCTAGTCCAAATAAGTTGCATGGTGACCAATAATAATATATTAATATTTCACTTCTTGTTAGTTTTAAGGACTAGTTTGTCAACTTTTTATCTAACAAAACTTTCTGATTGAAAAAGGTTGAGTTTTTTTTGTGGGAATAAAAATGTTCGTTCGGTCATTGGGCATGTTTATTTATACTATCAGCTGTCATACCCATAAACCTGCCAAAGTTTTACGAGTCATTTATTGACTTTTAAAATGACCTTGAGCTTTACGAGTCATTTATTGACTCTCCCGAGTCAAGTCGACTCATGACTCTTATGAGTCTGAAATTATGCATACTTTTAGATTAATTTTGATTTTATTAAAAGAATAGTAAAATAAATGCCTAAATATCATTTAGATAGATGAAGGACTATCCATCAATGCCATTAAGTTAAAAAATTAGGCGTGCAATTTCTTTTTTAATAGGCATACCATTCCACTAGTATATGTAGCACCTCTAAAGGGTTAAAACAAAACAATTCATGCTAGTTTACCTTTAACACTTTTGCGGTAATTAGTCTAGCTCTAATTTTATAACTCATAAAATGTCATACGTTAAGATATGGTTTAACTATCTGAACATATTTCTCAGTTAACCAAATGTCTTATTTGTTCCAAAAGAATTCAACACCAAATAAGGGTGAGAAAAAAAAGATGTGCAACCCACTTAATTATTTTAATGTTTGCTATGAGTTATATTAGAATTAGGACAATTCTAATATTCCCATTATAACTTTCTCGAATACGAGAAAGAATAGGAATGAGTCTTTCTCTTTATTATATGGAAAGTAAACTCGGTTTATCTTTTCAGTAAATTTTTCTCGATCAAACATTAGTTTGAAAGCAGAACTAGATCAATTTACCAAGAAAAGACCAAACCACGTTTACGGTTTACTGTTGCATTAATACATTTAAAATAATTTATAAAATTCAATTTGAGTATTTTCGATAATTAAATCTTTAGAGAAAATTAAATAACCATTGGTTAATATTCATATAAACCATAGAATTTTCTTAAAGCTAGAATCCAAATTGACATAGTACCATTACATCAGTTGATCTGCTAGTAATGATAGTACTCAATAAGGTAAGTGCCAAACAACAATTGCCAAACCATTTGCAATTCCTAGATCATTATAGGACTTACTAATTGCACTAGGGACAATCGCATAGTGTCATGTAAGCATGTTTCAACCCATCTAATGCATTGGGCTAAGGGATCTCACCATCTAACTCAATTAAGTTGTCTAATTTAAGAAACTGTAAATTTATTCGAGCTACCTCTCACGCAACGTGGAAATTTACCTTGGGATTACAATCTAGCTACATCTCATGTAACGTAAATGGTAACTGCAAATGTTTCTTTAATCTTGGATGCCATAAACTTAAATTGTTCAAGGGTACGTTTTATTTGATGTGAAATCAAATATGTATGAAGAAGCATGCATACATCTTCGTATCATAGAATTTTAGTAAAAAACTTTACCCATTCAGTTCGTTTATCATGGTGTATGTCTTATTTATGTCTTAATCCTGTAAACATAAATTTATGACCATCACACCTTTAAAATCGACGATTCAAAGTGATTTTAAGAATAAAGTAAAGAACTTTTAATCTTGACATTATTCTATCACAAGTCATCGGTGGCTCCATTTGACACACAAAGAAGCGGGTCAGCGCGAAGCTTATTAAAAACCTTATTCTTTAGGGATAAACCCTCCTTATACCTCTATTATAGTTTGTCACAATGAGTGAGCCGATTTAGACTAATGAACAAATAATACCAGTAGAATAAAAGTTGAGAACTTTATTGTCAAAAGACATTATAAATTATTAATTCTTGCAAATCTCGACGCGATGATGCATTTAACGCATTACGTCATGTAAGGCCAACCCCTTAGTGTCACATAAGATTTCACAAGCTTAACAATTTATAATAAATCAAATTTCACCATTGATTAGTCCGGTTATTTTCTCTTAAAAACACATTTGCTTGTTACTTGTCAAACAATAATAACGTAAATAAGAAAAATAACCAACTAATACAATTAACAAGCGAAATTTAAATCAACTAATATGTATATTATTAACTAAGACTCCCACTTGTTTTCGATCTAATGGTACAAGTGGACCACATACATCAACGAATCGACTGCGTAAACCTCACGTTAACAATATACAATAACCACATAAATTGATAAAATAAAACGATACATATTGGGTCTTCTCCAATTATATAATTAATTAAATATTAGCCAATTAAAGCATCATACAATTAATTACTAATAAACCCTAATTAATTAACATATACTATCACATAATAAAGCATGTATAAGCACTTAACAATTAACGCACAAATATCAAGATTCATATAACCATGACAAAACACGCATGTTTTTGTCATAGCTCAGATATAATCACATATAAACATATTAACAATTAATATAACAAGATAACAAGATTGATTTCTAACGACATAAATTCAATTATTCTTTAACTAAACACATAAAAACATTGCATGCAATCTAGGGTTTCTACTATTTTTAAGACCTATTTTATTTTTTAATTAAAGTTGATCGATCATTAAATACAAATTAGGGTTTCAAAAAATTAAAACCTAGAAAACCTAGTTAAACATGCAAACAATCTTTCCAGAGTCAATTTTTATGTGTTTAGGTAATTAATTACACCTTATTAACAGGTCGTGATGCCATTGTTAGAATAAATAAATAAATAAATATATATATATATATATATATATATATATATATATATATATATATATATATATATATATATATATATATATATATATATATATATATATATATATATATATATATATATATATAATCTACTTATCATATAATCATCAAGTGAGAACAGCGGAATAAATAGATGTAATATGCATAATTAATTAACTTAAAACTAAATGAAACATACCTTGTTAGCTTCCGTTGCAATTAGGGTTTATAGAAAATCCCCAATTAAATCAAATGCAAGATCAAAACCCATAAACCCTAATTTAGGGTTTATAGAAATCGACTGTTTAGTCGAATACTTCACCACCAAAAATCCAAAGTATCATTTTTCTACGATCTCGCACACACGTTTTTATATCAATTAAATTAGAATGCTAGTTCTCGATCACGTAACAAACTAATCACTAGTTTTCAAGAACTAAAATCGAGAGCCCTAACCTTTTTTGGGGGTACTCGATTCGGCCAAGAAAAGAGAGGAGAAGGAAAAGAAGTTTGGCTTGCTATGTTTCCCTTAAGATAAGAATAATGAAGCCTAAATGGTTCATTATATAGGTTTTTCATTGCAAGCCAAATCCCTTTCTCCACCCATGTGGGATAATGGGTTTTTTCATGAAATAATTAATATAATCCTTTTTTAATATTATTTATAATTGAATCTTCATACGTAACGTGTGCGATCCCACAGGCTTGAGTTCGAAACCGGACATACGTTTATAAAATATGTTCACAATCCAACACTTGTGATACAGATGATGGCCTGGAACTCCTACAGACCAGTAAGTTCGCCATGGAAAATCTAAGGATATCACGTACTTAACATCCCTGAAAATGAGACGAAGAAGGAAAGCCTATGCATATTCTTATATATGCATGGGAATGGGGAACTTGGGATGATTATAAAGACAAAAACGTGCATGTCGAATTGAGGCATGACTATAAAGCTCTATTCTCTAATGGCAGAATTCTGTTCATCAAAGCCTACGTGAAGAATAAGCAAATCTGCCGAACATGCTCATAGCACAAGTGTAATGACAATGAAGAACATTGTCATCCACGCCACTTAAGCATAACACTAGCTAAGAGTGCTGGGTACCTTGGCGCAAAACCCACGCCATTTTAGTGTGGCCCGACGCCAACAGGCATTACCACACCAAGATAAAAATAAAAATTGCCTTTTGAAATTCAAAGGCGATAAACGGTTAGTATGGTATTTTTTTTATTATTTTTAAAAAATAACTAATACACAATCATATAAACCCTTTAAACAACCATTTTTACACACAAACTAATCTTTACCTTCATTTCTTTACACACAAACTATATCAAAAAAAAATCTCGACATCCAAATGATTTGTTTCTCAACAACCTTTTAAGGATGTCGCAATATTCATCTTCGTGAAACCCTCCCGCGCCTTCATCCGCACACCCAATATCTCCTCACAACAAAATTTTACTCCGTTTGGTAGCCAATACACTATGCTGACATACATACCCGGACAATATTTTCACTTTCAACAACAACAACTACTACTTAACCAACAATTTCAACATCTTCAACAAAATACACCACAACGCTATCCATCACAACAAACAACCACCACCACCACCACCACCACCACAATCACAAACCGCACAACCACCACAAGAAACCCGCGAATAAAAAGCGTGAAGAAAAGGAAAAAGACCTGAATAAAGAAAACAACCATAACTGACACAACAGACACAATCGAGGGATATGCAAGGGTTCATATTCGTTGTTTGCGGGAGGAGGAAACGTTATTAGCCGAGTGTTATGTTGCCGTTTTCGAGAATAACCAAGTTGGAAATGACCAAAAGGACGAATCATTTTGGTAGAAGGTCTTAACGAGTTTAACAAAACTTTTGTACACAAACGTACCAAGGATATGTTGACGGGGAAGTGGGCAATGTTGAACAGTAATTGCCAAAATTTCAACGCAAGATTTTGGAAAGTCTTTACATAATGAATTTAGACTCAAACAGGAAGCCGCTCAACAGGCGTACGAGATGGCGAAGGAGAAAGTCCGGACAATAATGCGGTAAGAAGAAATGAGGCTATTAGGTTTTGTATAAAAGAGGAAATTCCGGACATGACATCAATATACAAAACCTAAGATTTTGAAGACACATCATTTACACACCTATATCATGCGGAGAACGTCTGAACATGACGTCGTTGCACTATATGCGATTAGGTTTTGTATATTGAGGACACATCGTTTACACATCTATATCATTTACTATAGACGAATCTAGGATTTTGAGGAGAGTGTCATCGCATAAAAAAATTTAAAAAAGTCTTACACAAATTTTCTTTTATAATAAGTAATAATATTTCTACCATAAAAAATTGTTAGGCTAAATAAAATTGCATCATAAAAAAAAGAAAAAAAAATAGCCCAAATATCATTGGGGGTTGCAAATATATAAGAAACAATAATTTTCAGAAAAAATTACAATACGTGACCTAAAATTAGGTGTGGTTAGTGCTACACCCGAATTCCATATAAGTCCACCCCCGACAATAACCTCCTAAAATAAGATTTAAACAAATAACCTCCTGGTTAACCTATTCACATTACATTATAGGATGGGCCAAAAAATAAATCCTTTGATGCACCGTTGTTAAATGTTAAATCCGTACGTCAAATACTCATTGTACTTTTTGCTCCAAAAAAAAAAAAAAAAAAAAAAGAAAAAGAAAAAAATACTCATTGTACTTTATTACACAACCCGTTGTTTTTTATAATAAAAAAAGTTTTAAAAAATCCTCTTTTTTTCAAAGCCCATTCTTACAATTTACAAAATCTCGAGAAATTATCTTGTTGGTAACCCTAAAAATAATACTCGTGTGTGTCCAATATTCTGCAAAGGCGCAAAAGCCTTCCCACCATTATCACCTATATATATATTCTTTCTTGACACGAAAACAACTACCAAAACATCATTTGTTAAAATCATTATATATTTTATTTATTGATCAGGGATCGGATGGCTTCCTGTTTTATGAAGAAACTTACTGCTTCCAACTTCGTCACCAGATTTCTCAGCCCGTTTCGTGCAGCCTTAGGCGCAACTAACCGACGTGCACATGATATCGAGCATGCTTTCAAGGGTATTTGATTATCTTCTTAATTGCATACTATATGATAGATCACTATATATTGTTGTAAATATTAGACTTCTTAAAATACTAATTAAATACATTTTGAACAGCATCAACATATTAAATAAATTTGTTCACTCATGCATATATGATTGATTATCAGTTCTAAATTATCATGGGGGAATGGAAAAATTTGTGGACGATACTCGCTCTATATCTGAAAGGATACCGTATACAGCCGGGTTGTTTGTAACCAGTGAAGGCCTTGAACGCCTAAAGAGGGGAGAGTTCATTAATTTAAGTAAAGACCTAAATCTACACATATGTACCCCTGGAGTCGAGAAGTGGAAGGAGACTGATGAAGGCCTGTGCACATTCATAGATATGGGACTCAGGAACCTGGATGATAATGAACCAAATATTGTATCCAACATGGAACGCAACGTTCTGTCAATAGAAGCCAATGGAAAGGATACGCATTTCTTCAGTAGGGTTTATCTACCTGTGGCGGATAATATTCGCAGTGAATACAAGATAGATCGAAAAGACGGAGGGCTATTGATAACTCTTCCCAAGGTATGTGTCATGTATGTACATTTATGACTAATGTATTCTATCTCAGTGTTAATCTCGCCTGAATATATTGTAGATAATGGTGGCTTAAACTTCTATTTGTGTACATTTACTGCCGAACAAAGAAATCTTATGATTCAACCAATGTGAGACGAATAAGGTTGAGGTCATGCTCATACTCTTAGTTATATAAAAAGTAATAAAAATAAAATAATGAGGATCAATTTTAATCCATGGTTCTCTAGCTACATAAGTTTTAGGACATTACGTTTTTATGGTAAATTTTATTGCATTATCGCATTTAGGTCATTATATGAATGAAAAATTTAAAACATGTTAGCTTACACATTTTATACTTGTATATACTTTAGTTTTAAGTTTTTGTAACATATAATAATCAAAACAATTAACTGGATACTCATGATAATTAACAATATTATTGTATTAAATATAATTTATAGTTGTGTACTAAAAGTTTAGCTAATAATACGACCTCTAAAACTTATTATTTATCATAATATAAATTTATTATACACGTCATTAATATTGTATTACACTATTTACATTCAAATATAGCATGTAAGTTTAAACTAAAACTTGGTTATTTACCATCAGAAAGTTACAATATCTCAATAATGAATAATGTGCAAATTACTAGATAGAAGTGAACAAGTCAGTCTAAGGGTGTATATATAATGTGCAGAGTCTTAAGGTGACCATGTGAGTAGTAACAAAGTATATATAGGAGATCATAAGAGAAAAAAACTGATACTGCAATATATAATTAAGATCAGTCTGTATGTTGGGATTGTAGATTTTTTTTTTTTTTTTTTTTGAATGGCAAAGACAATTTTAATAGAACTAGCAAGAAGCTAACAAGAATTACATGAGTGTAGAAAGAGCAATACAAGGGTTACAAATCCATTCAATCCAGTTTGGTTTGATTTTCTTTTGCCTAAAACTGATCCAACTGTGCGAGTACAGCTTGATATTAGTTAAGATGAGCTGTTTGTTGGGCCGTTTGGTAGCAAAAACCATGTCGTTGCGGAATTTCCATAATACCAAAGAGTGGTTTACACACCACTACATCGAAGAAGTTTTTTAGGCTGCCAGGGACAGGAGCTGTATCAGCAAGAGTGATCGCATCTTGAAGAGTAGCGATTGAGATGCTGTTAATTTGCCACCAATCAATGATACCTTTCCAAATATCTTTTGCTACATCACATTCCACGAATAGATGCTCTTCTCTCTCAATCGCCTCATCACATATTGGGCATCGAATGGAGTGACCGAGTGAAGATCAATTCCTCTCAAGTCTAGGTTTGATCTCGTGGGAAGCCTTTTGTGATGTTGGGATTGTAGTAAGAATGCATTTTAAATGGTTTAATCTTTCCTTATGTCACGGATGATCAACAATGCCACTATCTGATTATTATGTTCCTAGTTGACGTAATTATGTCCACATCTGTATATGAAATATTCTAGTAAGATCAAACTAGTTTAGAGACAAATATATGTTTTCCTCACAATAGTAAGCAATTAACCTCCCATAATTGTTTTCACATAAAAATCGCTTCTAAAAGTAATCTGAGATTGCTTGTTCGTTTGTTATGCAGCAGCCTGTTGCTTCAGATTACATCATCAGATCCGTCTTCCCGTCCTGTCCATCTGTGGAAACTAATCAACATGGATCTCTATTTAATTATATCTTTGGTGGTAATATTTCCATCTTCTTACATACTACATGATCATCATCTCTATTTTTTTTTTCTTTTCTGAATGGCTAAACCGTTATCAATAAATTTTCTTATCTGTGGGTTAGTTTAGATAGATCAGCTTCCATGTCTAGCATGTACAACATAAATTTGTTTAATACTTTTGTCTTGCATGATTTCAGATTTAAATGATGGAATATCATCACGAGAAGTGCTTGAGATGATCATGCAAGTGTTTCTTGACATAGTGCCTCATACATCATATACTTATGAAACCCATGAAGGCCTTGAATACCTAAAGACTGGTGACTTTGACATTGAAAACATAAAACGATCCATACATATCCCCGGAAATGAGACAAGGAAGCAGACTAATGAAGGCCTATGCATATACCTAGATATGGGAATGGGAAACCGGGATGCTTACGAAGAGGTAAACATGACAATCGAAATGAAACAGGTAAGAGTAGGTGAATCTTTGTATCCAAACGTCCTGTTCATCGAAGCCTGCGCAAAGAATAAGAAATGTAAGAGAACATGCTCCAGTAGTATATATCTATATGCGGATGATGTCTACAAGGTATTTAACACAAAGATAAAAGATGGTGTGCTTATCATAACTTTTCCCAACGTCAAAGAAGACTAGTACTGTGGTCAAACTCAAGGCCAATGTCACCAGAATTCTGATATAAATAATTTAATACTCCGTATAACATTTTAGTACGTAAAAGATTGATGATGTTCCTTTTTTTCTCTAGCACAACATAAATTTATGTTCTGTCATACATTTCTTTGAGTGACATTTATCTTTCTAGATTATATAGTGTGTCATAACTTCTAGCAGTGTTATAAACGCATATTAACATAATAAACATAAATCAACGTATGGCTCATTTATCTTACCCAAAAAACGAAGTATATGCATTTGTACCCATGATTCTATCAAGTTTTAACTTTATGTTTGGATATGTACACTCGGATATGTAATACCCCTATCATCTTTACGCCCACGGCCGTCAGTTCATTAATAACGCCACTTAAAGAGACTAGCTGGGTATCCTTGCATTGCGGCGGCGGGTATCTTAAAATAAAAAAATTCGGTGAATCATGTATTTGAATTTATAAATTTGTTTTCGACAATAAATTTACGGATATCAAAAATTACATGTGACATATTTCAACTCTTTAATTAATGACAGTGGTTTTCATTATACGATTGTATTAATAAATAGGGTGAAAGCTAAAGATACGCAACGTGATTTTTCAGAACTACCGATGTACGCAACGAATTTTGAAAATTACCATTGTACGCAATATACTTTTAAATTTGGAACAATGTACGCAATATGACGTGTAACTAACAGGTTACCACGGTCACAAACTTTCAAAAATGACAGAAATGGTCCCTGTGACTTGCGTTGACTTTCACAGGTCATCCCTTGACTTTATTTTCGGTTAAAAAAGTTTCTGTAATGGTCCTTATGGTCATTAACTTTCAGATTTAGTCCGTTTTTTCCGTTTTCATATGTTTTTGTCAGTTTTTCTTACGTTTTTATCGGTTTTCATCCGTTTTTGGCTCTTTTTCTTACATTTTTGTCCGTTTTTATCCGTTTTTCTTACGTTTTGTCTGTTTTCTTTCGTTTTTGCCTGTTTCCATCTGTTGTTTTTACGTTTTGTTCGTTTTTCGTACGTTTTTATCGGTTTTAATTCGTTTTTGTCCGTTTTTCTTACGTTTTTGTTCGTTTTTGTACTATTTCAACATGTTGAAAATTTTTTCAAAAAAGAAAAAAAATTTGGAAAAAAAATTTCCAAAAAAAAAAATTGGAATTTTTTCGCAATTTTGAAAAAATAAATAGGAAAAAAAAATTTCCGAAAAAAAATTTGAAAAAAATTAAAAATTTTGAATAAAAAATTCCAAAAAAAAATTTGAATAAAAAAAATATTTTTCAAATATTTTAAAAAAAAATATTTTTCAAATATTTTTAAAAAAAATATATAATTTTCAAATATATATATTTTTTTAAAATATTTTTCAAATATATATATATATTTTTTTTAAAATATTTTTCAAATATATATATTTTTTAAAAAATCTTAAAAAAAAATTTTGAAATTTTTTATTTTCAAAATTTTCAAATATTTAAAAAAAAAATATATATTTTTCAAATATATTATTTAAAAAAAAAATCTTTAAAAAAAAAATATTTGAAAATTTTGAATGTAAAAAATTACAAATTTTTTTTTTAAAGATTTTAAAAAAAATATATATATTTGAAAAATATTTAAAAAAAATATATTTGAAAAATATTTTTTTTTATACAAATTTTTTTTTTGAAATTTTTTATTCAAAATTTTTAATTTTTTTTCAAATTTTTTTTCGGATTTTTTTTTTCCTATTTATTTTTTCAAAACTGCGAAAAAATTCCAATTTTTTTTTTTGGAAATTTTTTTTCTTTTTGGAAAAAAATTTCAACATGTTGAAATAGTACAAAAACGTAAAAAAAACGGACAAAATGTAAGAAAAACGGACAAAAACGAATTAAAACGTACGAAAAACGAACAAAACGTAAAAACAACAGATGAAAACAGGCAAAAACGAAAGAAAACAGACAAAACGTAAGAAAAACGGATAAAAACGGACAAAAATGTAAGAAAAAGGGCCAAAAACGGATGAAAACCGATAAAAACGTAAGAAAAACGGACAAAACGTAAGAAAAACTGACAAAAACGGATGAAAAAGGAAAAAACGGACTAAATCTGAAAGTTAATGACCATAAGGACCATTACTGAAACTTTTTTAACCGAAAATAAAGTCAAGGGATGACCTGTGAAAGTCAACGCAAGTCACAGGGACCATTTCTGTCATTTTTGAAAGTTTTGACCTGGTAAATTGTTAGTTACCGGTCATATTGCGTACATTGTTCCAAATTTGAAAGTATATTGCGTACAATGGTAATTTTTCAAAATTCGTTGCGTACATCGGTAGTTCTGAAAAATCACGTTGCGTATTTTTAGATTTCACCATAATAAATATTTTATTTAGCAATGTTTATTCGTCGTTCAAAATATTTATTTGATTTATATAAAGCTAAGTTTTATAGATACGGGTGTTATAAAAATCTGTGAAACCGACAAACCAAGGTGGTCCGCTCAATCTGAAACCGCAAAAAACGATAACTAAGAAACCGAATCCGAAAAAACCAGAAATCGATAAACCTTCTTATCGCCAGTTCAATTGTGGTTTTTATTTTTAAATATCAACGTTTACCCTAATCGAACCATGTTTTATATACATGTAGCTTTAAACAAATTGAGGCTGAATTAGAAATAGAGTAAAATGCAGAAATCGTCCTTGTGGTTTGCCAAGATTGCAGAACTCCTCCCTGATCTTCCATAAGTGCAGACGGCCTCCCTGTGGCGAAGCCTTTGGATTGTTTTGGTCCCTAGCTTTAACCGGCGTTAAGTGAATTTTGTTAACAATTACGCGTTAGCCCCTTTTGGCTAACGACCATTGCAACATCCATCCTTTAAACTAACGACCATTTATAATTTAATATTTTCGATTTATTTAAAGTTTTTTAATTTTTTATATTAATTTTTATAAAAATTATACATTTTTATATAAGTTTGTATACGTTTTTATATAAGTTTTGTATACATTTTTATACACGTTCCTATATAAGTTGTTGTATACATTTTTATACGTTATTATATACGTATTCATAAAAATATATACGTTATTATCTACCTTATATATCCATTTCTATATACGTTCTTAAATACTTTTTATACGTTTCTATACACGTTTTTGTATACGCTTATATATATATATATATATATATATATATATATATATATATATATATATATATATATATATATATATATATGTTTTTATATACGTTTTTATACACGTTCTTATATATGTTTTGTATACACTATTATATTTTTTTTTTACTTTTTATATATGTTCCTATATACTTTCTATACATTTTTTAATACGTTTTTATATACGTTTTTGTATACATTTCTATATATATAGTTGTGGATACTTTCTATATACATTTTTATACGCTTTTATATGCGTTTTTATATACGTATTTATAAAAACATATACGTTTATTATAGACGTTCTTATATAAGAACGTCAATATAAAATAGAAATTGAGAAAAACGTATATAAGAACGCCTATAAAAAACTTATCTAAACACGTATATAAACAGTATACAAAAATTTAAATAAAAACGTATACAAAAATGTATATAAAAACGTATAAAACGTATATAAGAACATATATATAAAGTAAAAACCAAAATACAAAAACATGTATATGAACATGTATAAAAACATATATAAAAACATATACATAGAAACGTATATAAAAGCGTAACAAAAACGTATATAAAAACGTATAAAAACTTGTATGAAAATGTATGCATTTTTATAAAAATGTATAAAAACATAAAAAACTTTTAATAAACTGAAAATATTAAATTATAAACTGTCGTTAGTTTATAGGATGGATATCGCGACGGTTGTTAGCCAAAAGGGGGTAACGTGTAACTGTTAACGGAATCCACTTAACGTCCGTTAAAACCAGGGACCAAAATGATCCAAAGGTTTCGCCACAGGGAGGTCGCCTGCACTTATGGAAGACCAGGGAGGATTTCTGCAATCTTGGCAAACCTCAAGGACGATTTCTGCATTTTACTCTTAGAAATATGTGCACTGAGATAAAATATAGAGAAAAATAATTTGTAATTTTAGCTTTATTATTTTTTATTTCTTAAATGGTACTTTTTGTGTTTGAATAATTTATATAGTATGCTTTATTATTTGTATTATTTAATTCCTAGTTTTAAGTATTTTAGTGACATTTATGCAAAAATTGTGATTAAGTTGGTTGTACAATATGTCTGATAATTTTATATCATATGTAGGGGTGTTTTAATAACTCCATTAATTATTTTTATTTACTACATTAATTGCTCACTTAAAATTAAGAAAGAGAATGCTTGTGTAGTTTTAGTGTTATACAATATGTTTGATAATTTATATTTTACGAGGCTACAAAAACCCGTGCGTTGCATCGATTGGTTAAGGGTTGAATATATACGTGTTTTTTAAGTAATATTATATGCAAGTAGTTACATGTAAGGTATTGCAATTGATGTTATCATAAGTTTTGTATTTAAAGTAGTTTATTTAATATTTTAATATGAATTATGTATATATTCGTTATTTTCCATATTTATTTGTCACTTTTGTTATGTTTTTGGCTCTTATAAATTGCACGATTTTATGCGTTTATGGTTTGTGCAATAGGCACGTGAAGATTATGTATTCTCAATTTTTTTTTTTTTTTTTTTTTTTTTTTTTTTTTTTTTTTTTGTTTTTTTCATGGTATTTTATACAACCTGTGCGATACACGTGCTATTGGTCGAATAATTAACTAACTTTTCATAACTAAATGTTTGGTCATTAGGTTCCTATTATTTTAGTTACATAATTTTTTTTTTCTTATTTACATAAACTATTTAAGATAGTTATTTAACACTAAATAACACCACCTTTTATAATTATAATTTACAAATTTTGCACTCAACAATTACATTCATTAAACAATCTAATACTAACAATGATTTTCTTTTATCAAGTAAAACTGTATAGTGCATGCATTTTCAGAAACTCCCAACAAATGAGGCTAAGAGGTTGTTTGATAAAATTGTACGAATTAGTGCGGAATGAATAAAAGGTGCTGAATTATTCAAAAGTGTTGAGTCAACATGATTCTGAATGACCGAATCATTTTTTGTTAATGAGTGCTGAATTATCTCATATAGCGGCCATCAAACACCCTCTAAGTTTATTTAATTTATATAACAATATGCACAACCATTTTGACAATGTCACAAAAGAGCATTGAATTTTGATAATATCGTTGTTCTCGTTCCATTTCTAAAGGAAATAAGAACGTAGACATACAAAGTAAACATTATTCACACAATTCAAACCATATTCTATTCTCTGATCATATGCATTCAGCTATAGTGCTAATAAAACACAAATTTAGTGCTGAAAAAAATTAGATTCGACTCCCACACATTTTAATTTTTAACTCTACCCAAACTACCATCCCAGCATTGCCAACAACCACTGTCGACATTATCACCTTGCATTAGCTTTGTTGCTTTAACATCCACATCACCTGCAACTACTCAAAATAAAAACATGTTAAGCCATTGTAGCTAAGTTTATCAAAGCACATAGAAATATGATATGCTAATCGATCAAGAATAAGGTATGCACAGTTGGAAAATTTCGCATTCTTTTGTTCATTTAAGGAAAAAACCAAGTTATTACAAATTTATCATTTGCGGATATATATATATATATATATAGATGATGTGATATACACAACAATTAGACCATGAGCACTTTTGGTCTACAGAAATTACATTAAAATCCAAAGGGCATGGGGCATAATACTCCTTGATGTCTTGCATAAACCAAACCTAACATATTTAAACATATCATCCGTGTACAAAGCATCATCCACAGCGCTTATCAACTTGGATCTCTTAAACAATAGACCATAAATTAAAAAAAAAATACGCCACAAAGTCACATGAACTTATTTAATATAAACTATATAACTTTTTAACTACACACCAAATTGTATTGATAATGCTTAATGCATATATGATGCACCACCTGTATGTGTATATATTAGTATTTGTTGTGAGTTTGATGACATAAAAACATATAAACATGGATATGTATGAATTTAGTGACGATGTCTTTGATACTCTATCTTTTTCTGATCTTGTGAAGTGTTGTTTGTATGTTGTGTTTCATAGACAATGGCAAGCTAGCTACACTAAACTACTGATACACTTTGAAGCAAACCTTTGTGATATTACAAAAGCATACACACCTAATCACACATCACACATCATTTGTTACTGCAAACATTAAATATATATGTACATTCAATAAAAGTGAATTTACATGCAAACAAAAATTTTCTCGTATATCTTCAAGAAAACAAACATTCTAGAAAGAAAAAGGAAAGGAATCCAACTTTTAGGGCACTAGCTACTGGACTCCACATAAAGAGATTCATGAAGTGGAATGTCTAATGGTTTCACATGTTACTTGTGTTTTCTTTTCCTCCCTTTTGGGTGCTTTGAATACGTAAGAAAAGTGAAGATTCATCAATAAATATGCAGCAAGAACAATGACACATACCACATATAAGAATGTGTTGTGATAGTTTCACCAGGTATGATGATTGGTGAATGCTTGTATTATTTATACTTACAAATGATGGCTTTTAAGTGTGAGATGTTAATTGTGGAATGGTTCATATTCATCTTCCTCCTTACATTCAATTGGTTTGCATTAGTTTTGGTTGTAAATGTGATTGTAACTTAAGAATGGTTCGTATTCATCTTCCTCCACATTCAATTGCTGCAACCATACTTCGTATTAATAAATCGATGTAATTTGTGTAGCTTTAGTTATGTTGTACCGTACTTAATTTTGTGCACAAACCCTCTTGCACATTAAATTAAGGGGTTCAACTTTTAGGTATAATAGATATGTAATGGTGTTTTAATAATTCCATTAATTATATTTATTTAACACATTAATTGCTCACTTAAAATAAAGAAAGAGAATGCTTGTATAATTTTAGTTTTGTAAAAAGATGAAGAGGTCCATAATAATGTTAACTATAATGGACATCAATTTCATACTTACATGGTATGAAGAGGTTTAATATCTTAGACCTCTTCACAATTGAGTTATATTATATTGTTGGAATTACTCCTAAACTAGAATTCAAGTGTTAGTAATTAATATGTAATAGTTAGCTTAATTAGGCCTTTATGTTTGTTATTAAGCTAAGGCTTATGTAGAAGGCCCATAAGCCTTGGCCCAAGTCCAATAAGGAAAGGAAGGGACTAGGAGTGTTGCCCTAGCTCCCTCTCCTATAAATACCTTTGTAATACCCTCACTTGAGGGTTGGTTGTTCAATTCACATTTCACTCCTACGCATAACTCTTCCTTATTATCATATCGTGTATGCTAGTGTGATTGTTCATCCGATCTCTTATTTCTTTCTTATATTGATGCTTGTGTTACTAATATGGTGACCTAACAGTGGTATCATTCGCCAAATAGTTGGGTGAAAAGGTTTTTTGTTTTTTAAGTTTTAAGGTTTACGCGTAACTCTCGCTTCATAAACTTATTCACGCTTAAAAACTCATTTTTTTACACTTTTCAATCCAAGATTATTGTACTTTCAACGTTTTTAAGTGTTAAAATTTTAGTTTTTAGCATAAAGTTTCAACCTTTACGTGTATTTCTTTATATTTAAGCTTGGTTTTATACGCGTGTTCATCTTTACGCGTAAGCTGTTTAGTAGCTTTGGATCATCAAGTTTCACACTTTGGTGTTATTTTGGTGATATTGAAGCTGTTTCATCACAAAAATCTGGTTTAGAAACATCGGTTGGTAGAAATCACTTTTGGCTAATTTCGACGCGTAAGTAAAACCCTAATCTTACGCGTAACTTTTCCTTGGTTTGATCTTCAGTTTCGTGGATTACTCAGTGTTTTTTCTTGCTTGGATAAGCCTGAAAACACTTCGACTTTGGATATCTTTTGCACTGTGATAGTGTAAAAGATCTTTTGGGTAAAACCCTAAATTTACGCATAAACTTAAGCTTATGCGTAGAACTCATTACGCATAAGATTCTTCTTACGCCTAAGCTCTGTCTTATGCATAAGGTAATCCTACGCCTAAGTTTTCTACGCTCAACTTTCTGTTTACGCATAACTTAGTGTTTTCTCATTTCTTACGCGTAAGCTAATCCTACGCGTAACTATTGCTGTTACGCGTATCTTTAGTGTTTTTTACGCATAAGTGGTACTTTGCTTTTCTGTGATTTCTACGCCTAAGGATACTTCATCAACGACGGTTCATTCGACTACAAAGATCTATTTAACAACACAAGTTTTCAACATGTCACAACCACCATACTCTAACTATTTTCCTTACACTTATCATCATCAACAACAACAACAACTAAGTCCACAACATCAACAATTTAATCATCAACAACAAATTTATCAACAACAATTTAATTAATAACATACTCCACAACTTGGAGCAATTCCACCACCACAAATGGTTCAACTACCACCTAGTCTTCAAGTACAACCTTACACAAACTTCTACAATCAACATCCATCCAGGAGTACTATGAAGGAACCAACATGGTTTGGCAAGATGTGTGAAGCCTTAAGTAGCCAACAATCAATTCATGAAGCTGGCTCACTTGATAGACCTCCAATGCTCACTCCCGGTAATTATGATCAATGGGTGATAAGGTTCTTTAGGTTTTGTGATCAAAAGAAGCCACGTGGAAAGTTCTTAAAGAAGGTCATTATGGAAGGTCCATTTCAGATGCCTACTGTTATTACACCCGTAGATCCAGATGCCAATCCACCAAGAGATGTTGTTACCAATATTGCAACTATCTCAGACCTCACTGGTGATAAACTTCTACACTTTGAAGCCGATGAACTAGCAATGCAATACATCCTTTTGGGACTACCCAATCCGATCCTTCGAAGTGTTGATGCTCAAAAGACAGCTAAAGTAATGTGGGAACATATTCATCTTCTAATGGAAGGCACAACACTCAATCAGGAAGACATGGAATCCAAAATCTACTTGGCTTATGAACACTTCATGATTGAATCAGGAGAGACATTAGAGTCATATCATCATCGCTTTTCAGACATCATTAATGATTTGGACAAACACAACATCATCATGCCTCGAATTGCTGTCAACACTAAGTTCCTCAGTAGTCTTGGTCCGGAATGGGAGAAGTATGTCATTTTTCTCCGTCAAGCTAAGAATCTTCATCATGCTACATACGGATTGTTGTACGACTATTTGAAGCCTCATCAAAAAGAAGTTGACAAAGAAAGGACTATCCATGGAATCCCGGCTTCACAATCAATTCCTGATAATCAACAACTTGCTTTATGGGCTCAAACTAGTCTTCCTCCTCAAACAGCTCCTCAACCCGCTCCTCAACCAACTGCAACCATCACACCATATGATCAGTCACAACAACAACCTCAACAAACTCAATTGGTTCCATACAACAACAACAATGCTCAAGCACTTTATAGTGAAGCTGTTAGGAATTAGAAAATTCAGTCGTTAAAGAGTCGGTCACCTCAAGTATAAGCATTCAATAGAAAGCTCGTAGTCGTAGTTATGATATGTTAGTTAGTAGTTTGTTAAGTAACACCGTGGAGGACGGACGGGTCTTTACCCACTGTATGCCTGATCCACAGCCCGTAGGTGGCGTTTACTTGTAAGACACTATAAATACCCTCTACCTCCCAAGGTAGAGGGTTGGAGCTTCAATACTATTTTTCTTTATTTCACATAGTTCCCAACTCTCTTCCATTTCTCTCTCTAGAACTTTCTCTCTCTAACACTTTTATACGCCAACTTGGATTATGGTTTAGTGTGTTTATGAAATCATATATCTTACAGAAGCTGATGAGGACTCTGCTGCTTTCGATGAATTGCAACAAGGATTTGTTATGATTGCTAAAGCCTTCGGTCGGTATACAAACAAATCAAACAATCGCATTCGTTCCTCATCCAACACAAGGAATCAAGCTGTTGTGAACAATGGACGAGTTGAAGTTCAGAACCGTGGTTATGGTCGTCAGATGGGAGGTGGTCAAGGGTTTAATGCTATTGGAAGGAATAACATGGGTGCTCCGCCACAACAAAGGGGTCAAGTGGTTGAACAGGGGAATGCTCAGAATTGGGTTAATGGTCTTCGTTGTTATAACTGCAATGAGAAGGGTCACCTGGCTAATGTATGTCCTAAACCGAGGACAAGAGGCAGTGCTTATCACAAAGAGGCGTTGCTCTTGGCTCTCAAGGATGAAGCTGGTAGAACTCTTACCAACAAGGAATAGAGCTTTATGGCAAATGCAGATTCCGATGATGATATGGAGGACTTGCAAGCTAATGGAGCAGTGATGTTGATGGCACAAATGCAAGCTCTACACATGAGTGGCACAGGCCCAGTGTATGACACTGATGGCTTGTCTCAGGTACCAGAACAAAATATACTCATCACTGATCTGATATCTCTGCCAATTTCTCCATCCGACAAGGATTAGAGTGTTCAACATGAGCCATCCACATCTCATTCCGATGATTATCAAATACATCCCGTAGTTATATTTGACGATCAAGATAACCTTTTGGTTAATATTGATAATCAAGTTGACTCCGTGATTATATTTAAGGATCTAAATAATGATCATGTTGAGACTCCCGTTGAACAAAATGAGCTTCCGTCTAATAGAGAAATTGAGCTCCTAACCTTAATTAAAGACCAACACTCTCGTTTGGAAATTTGCACGAAAATAAAAGAGAAAAATGCACTGTTAATTAGGGATAATGAATGCTTAATTCGACAAATCAACTTTTTCAAAACTCAAGAAAAACGCGAAGAAGGTTTTGAAGTCGCTTTTGCTAAATCTCATCAAAACGAAAAATCATTAGAACGACAGATACGTGATCTAGCCGCTTCCAAGAATGCTTTGTTGTCTCAAATAGAACAACTGAAACATGAACATAAACAACAACTTAACGCTCTTACTTTGGAAACTCAAAAAGCCAAGGCTGAGTTGTTAACTTGTCAAAAACAGTTCTCTGAGTACAAACAGCATTCCACGAAATGATTAGATAACTATCTTGAAGAAATTGTCGACTTACAACACAAAATCAAAGAGTTTCGAAATGTTGTTTATAAACATGGTGAGTCAATCACAACTATTCAAAAGTTTACTTTTAAACCAAATCCACATGGATATGGACCAATTCTTGCTGATTACAAACCTAAGTTTTCAAACAGAGCATTCAAACCAAATCCTGAAGTTTACAATGCAGAACATAGAATTGATGATTCAATTATGACTGTTGTTGAAGATAATCGTATGGAGGAATTAGATGCAGATGACGAGAGTCGGTCAAAAATGGAAAATGTCGTTTATAACAAACCATTTAACTATTCATAAGCCGTAACATTTGTCACACAACAAGATACCTCTAACAAACCTTTTGTTATCACACCAGTTTCTGAAGTTAGTCCCAAACACAATGGTGCACAAATTAATGGTCCTTTACCTTCACTTAGTGAAGTTAAAACAAAAGCCGAAAGTTGTCGCGTTATAAAATACTTTGACACTTTCTTATCTGACCTCAAAATTTTGGAACGTGAGATTGAATTTCATTCTGAAATAAAAGTTGAACATTTTCAATCGCCAATGGCGCGAGAACAAAGAGACATTCTTCAGAAAAGACTTTTACCCCATGTAAAAAATTTGAAAACTTGTGCACTATATTGGGAAAGGGATTTTCACAAGGAACTCGGTCTCATGAAAACAGTTTTCGAGAAAACAGAAACATCGATTTCAAATACTAAACGTAAAAAGAAATTGTTGAGAAAAGATGTTGATCGACTCTTGGAAGATGTTATCTGTGCTGATATCAATAATCTTGTTGTATTACAATCTGTTGCATATGCATCTGATCATATCTCTGCTGATTCTATTGATTATGTTGATATTGTTGTGAATATTGATAATGTGCATCAGATAGAGTCTTTAAAAGCTGAAAATGAACGACTGTTAAATGAACTTTCAAATTCAAAACGTCGTCTTCAATGGTGTCAAAAAGATTGTCAAAATCGTGAACTTGCTTTGCAAAACAAAATTCACCAGTTGCAATAAAAAACGTTTAATCCTAAAATTGAACAACTAGATGATCAAAACGTGTCCTTGAAATGTCAAATCTCAAAATATGAACAAGAACTTGCAAAAGTTAAAAAGGAATATGGTGTCATATTTGATTTACTCAAACAGACTCGTAATGAAGCATCAAACGAACTTGATCATTATCTTGCACACACTAAAGAAGTCATGAGTTTTGCTGGAAATCTTCGTTCTGAAAATCAAGATTTGGTGTACACTATAAGGGATTTGTTAGGAAAGTATGAACAAGTTCAGCCTAGCATCATTAAGAAAATTGCACCTGTAACACTTAGCAAACGTGAACCCAGATTGCCTACTGCCAAAACACAAGATACTAATGTGCTTTCCTCTACTGAAACAGGAATAGTTGCCTCTTTTCCAAACGTCTGCACTTCACAGCCTAGGAGCAATACAAAGAAGAATAGGAAGTTGCGACCTAAGAAAAGATCAATAAACAATGCTGAAGTAGAAGAACACCCTAGGATTTTGAATAAGACTCAAGTTGCACCCACTTTAGATATTTCGTCTGGCAAATGTAATGGAAAAAGTGTTGTAACGAATGCTAAACCTTTAAATACTTTTGATATTCAGTCTGAAGCTTCTTGTGTTATTTGTCGTAAAAGTATGCTTTCTGATTGTCATGACAAATGTGTTGCTAGAGCTATCTTGTCTCGTTTAAGGAATCCTAAGCATCGGAATACCTCTAGGCCCACTAATACTTCTAAGTCTGTGCTTGGTAAACCACCCTCTTTAGATTCTAAGAAACGCATTGATGTCCCTGTAGCTCCAGTATCACCTCCAAGGAATGTAGTACCACCTAGTGCATTCACTAAGACTAAAGCTAAGACTAGTTGGAGATGGCAGAAATGGATACATAATACACTAGGATTTAAATGGATACCTAAAATCATTGATGTGTGTATATCTACTATAACTGCTTCGGAACCCTCTAACATTTTGGGTTCCACGTCTACTTCTATTCCATCTGTGTCGTCTGTGTGTAATGCAGGTGATACAGATCATCATTTGGATTGTTGATAGCGGATGTTCCCGACACATGACAGGCAATCTTAAACTGTTATCAAACTTTATTGCAAAGTTCATTGGCACTATCAGATTCGGGAATGATCATTTCGTAGCTATCATGGGCTACGAAGATTATATCAATGGCAACATCGAAATTAGCATGGTTTATTATGTGGAAGGCCTCAGTCACAATCTCTTTTCAGTCGGTCAATTCTGTGATGGAGATTTGGAAGTTGCTTTTTGGGAGAAAACTTGTTTCATTCGTGATCTACAAGGAAACGATCTAATGCCTGGCTCTCGCAATTCTAGTCTATACACAACCTCAATGCAAGACATGGTTGCTTCATCTCCCATCTGTCTACTTTCAAAGGCTACATCTACAAAATCTTGGCTATGGCACCATCGTCTCTCACATTTAAACTTTCAAACCATCACCAACCTTGCTCGACACAAACTTGTTGAAGGTCTCCCAAGATTCCGGTATTCTAAAGATCACATGTGTTCAGCTTGTGAACAAGGGAAAAGCACTCGTGCTCATTTTCCTTCAAAAATGGAACACAGCTCTCAGCATGTGATTCATCTTCTTCACATGGATTTGTGTGGCCCGATGCGCGTGCAAACGATTAATGGCAAATGCTACATCTTGGTAATTGTCGATGACTACTCACGATGGACTTGGGTCAACTTTCTTCGAAGTAAAGATCAAGCTCCACAGATGATCATCACCTTTCTCACGAAAATTCAAGTTCAGCTCCGTAACATCTTCCGCCAAATCAGAACAGACAAAGGAACTGAATTTGTGAACCAAACTCTTCGAGAATTTTATGAGAAAGTGGGAATTGAGCATCAGACATCTATTGAACGTACACCAGAATAAAACAGAGTTGTTGAAAGATGAAACCGTACGTTAGTGGAAGCTGCAAGAACAGTGTTAATCAATGCTAAACTTCCAGATTACTTGTGGGCAGAAGCTTTATCAACTGCATGCTATACTCAAAATTGTTCAATGATTACTAAACGCCACAATAAAACACCTTTTGAGCTTATCCACAACCATAAACCGAATCTAAAACATTTTCATGTATTTGGATCCCTTTGCTACCCAAATAATGATCGTGATGACTTTGGAAAGCTCAAAGCCAAAGCTGACATTGGAGTCTTTATAGGATATTGTGAAAATTCTAAGGGTTTCCGGATCTGGAATCGTCGTACAAAGCAAGTTATGGAAACGATTCATGCTAATTTTGACGAACTTACAGAGATGGCTTCTACTGCAATACAGCGTAGGACCCGTTTCTCACTGTCTAAATCTTAATGATCCATCAGCTGCAACATCATTATACTTAATCGTCAACAATTGGGAACATTGCTTGCTCCTCTGGTTAAAGATTCTGTCAAAAGTCGTGCTTCAGATGTATCGAATGTTTCCGCTGCACAACCTGATAATACTCTAATTTCTGATACACCTGAATCTACAACAACAACCGTTGCTGTAACTGTACCTCCAATCAGATCTTCGATAACAGAAGATCAAACTGTTTCCAACAACAATGACACAGCTGATGATCAACAAAATGATTAAACAGAGAAGTTTTATCAACAGTTGATTCTCTCGAGATATTTATGGTACTTCACACTTGTTCGATTAATTGAACATACACGATTTCACTGTCTCCTTATACATGGTTTCGCTGTCTTCAATTCATCATCAACATACGTGGTGTATGATTCTGAATCATTGAAAACATCGAGGGGGATAGAGTGTGTAGGTGGTCATTTCTTCCTTGTTCTTCTACATGCTTCTTTGCGAAAACCCAATGCCTTCTTGAATTTCTTCAATTAGGGGAAGAAATAAGACGATCTGTGGCTCAAACGTCTCACTTTGGTGTTATCGTCTCAATTTCATGGGTGATCTTGTGTCAAGTTACCCAAATATGATGTTATGATGCCTCACACACGGTCTTAGTATCGAGTTATTGCATATTCACAGGTGATTAGTATTCCGAAAGACCACAACATTCAGGGGAAAGTCGTTTCATTTCATCTTTCATGGTGTGTTTGGTGTGATGCATCTACATTCGTGAGAAGATCTTGTTAATTTCTGGCATGTTACCCTCGAACAGATTTTCCGCAATTAGTCAGATATACCTTGTGTGCTTTTCTGCTCTTCTACAAATTCCGCTGCATACAAAAAACTTCAAAAGTTAGAAGAAATGTCTACTACATCAAAGTTTCAAATCTGCTAAAGACAGTTGTCAGTTTGGGGGGAAGCTGATTCAGAAACTTCGTCAATCTCTGTTTATATTCACAATGGCTTCTGAGCATAACAGCTTGGAACCCGGTCACAACCGTTTAAACTTCCCTCACACCCCATCATCAGCTGAACCAAGCCCCCAGCTTTCTCGTCAACAAATGGAAAAGCTCTTTGCTCCGTTGTTTAGTGATGACATTGATGAACGTGCTTCAGGTGTATCCGCTGTTTCCGTTGCTCAACCTGATCATACTCTCATACCTGATACACCTGCTACAACAACTACTGTTGAAGAAGCACCACCAGTTGACTCTACAACAACAGTTGAACAAACTGCTTCCAACGACGTTGAACCAGCTGCTGATGTTCTTAATGAAGTACCCCCCACCTGCATATTTTGATCCAAATGCGTTCTTTAACCCGTTTGCCAATGAAACTGCTGCACCTGATGTCGTAGAATCATCAACAAACTATTTGAATCCTCAAAATCTGCACAATGTATACCAACATTAACCCTCTACACATCGTTGGACAAAAGACCATCCTCTTGAGAATATTATTGGCAACCCGAATCAACCAGTCGTTATGAGACAACGTCTTCATACAGATGGTGAACATTGCATTTATGCACTCACTGTCTGCCAATCTGAACCTAAAAACATTAAAGACGCAATGACAAAATACAACTGGATTGAATCCATGCAAGAAGAACTCAACCAATTCAAACGTCTTGAAGTATGGGAACTGGTTGAAAGACCAACAGGGGTCTACATCATTGGTCTCAAATGGATTTGGAAGAATAAATTGGATGCTAAAGGGAACGTAATCAGAAATAAGTCACGTCTAGTGGCTAAGGGTTATAGACAGGAAGAGAGTATTGACTTTGAAGAATCATTTGATCCGGTTGCTCGTCTTGAGGCTGTTCAGATTTTTCTCGCGTTCGCGGCTCATATGAACATAACGGTCTTTCAGATGGACGTCAAAACTGCTTTTCTGAATGGGCAACTGAAAGAAACGGTTTATGTCAGCCAGCCAGAAGGATTCGTTGATCCCGAGTTCCCGAACCATGTCTACAAACTGAACAAAGCTCTGTATGGTCTCAAACAAGCTCCTCGGGCGTGGTACGATAAGTTATCATCCTTCCTCATTGCCAATAAATTTAGCAAAGGTTTGTTCGATCCCACACTTTTCATACAATATCACGGGGCTCACATCTTAATCGTTCAAATCTATGTGGATGACATCCTTTTTGGGTCAACACATTTAAAATACTCAAATGCTTTTGCAAAATTAATGACAAAACATTTTGAAATGTCAATGATGGGTGAACTCACATTCTTTCTAGGAATGCAAGTTCATCAATCACCCCGTGGTATTTTCTTGAGTCAGTCCAAATATGCCCTTGAACTGTTAAACAAATTTGGAATGCAAAACTGTGACACCTATGCCACACCAATGGCTCATACCAAGAAGCTAGATGCTGATTTACATGGGAAATTGGTGGACCCTACCAAATACCATAGTATTATTGGGTCTCTCATGTATCTAACAGCTAGCAGGCCTGATATTGTGTTTGCCTTATATCTTTGCTCCCGTTATCAGTCGAGACCAACTGAAACCCACCTCTCTGAGGCTAAAAGAATCCTCCGATACATTAAGGGAACCATTAATTTGGGGATCTGGTATCCGAAGGATTCTGGTTTTGAACTAATAGCTTTTTCAGACGCTGACCATGCAGGATGCTCAGATTCACGGAAAAGTACTTCAAGAGCATTACAATTTCTTGGTGATAAACTGGTGTCATGGCAATCGAAGAAGCAGGATTGTACATCGCTGTCCTCAACAGAAGCTGAATATGTAGCCATGTCGGCATGTTGTGCTCAAGTCATTTGGATGAGAACACAACTCAAAGACTATGGTTACGTGTTTGACAAAATCCCGATGTACTGCGACAATCGGAGTCCTATTGCAATCTCGTGCAACTCAGTACAACATTCAAAATCAAAGCACATCGATCTTCGATATCATTTCATCAAGGACCACGTGGAACAGGGTACAGTTGAATTATACTTTGTGGGTATTGAATACCAATTGGCAGATCTTCTCACCAAAGCCTTAGCTCCTGCTAGGTTTAATGAGTTGGTCCACCGGATTGGTATGCGGTGTTTGACTCAAGAGGAACTGGATGAACTCTTAAAACATTCTTAAAACCAGTCAAACACCAAAACCTCCTTTGTAAATATTTTCAAAAAACAAAATACAAAATTATAAAATCAGAAAATCTCAAAAATATTCTTCTATCTAAATTTTTTCAAACATCGCAAGTACAAATCTTCAGTCAACACTTTGTTCTATCAAATCTTTCACTATTTTTCCCGAACAAGTGTTGAGGGGGAGAAAGTAAATATTTTTCAGTTTCATAAAACCTTGTACTTCCATGTTTTCAAAAATATGTTGTTTCTTCTAAAATGGTGGATACGTTTCTTGTCAAATACTCTCCTCGGACTCAAATGTTTTTCAAAATTCATTATTTCAAAATTCGAGGGGGAGTATCGTTAAGTTTCTTGTCTTACATATTTTTTGTCTAACCTAAACGGAAGTTAAAGGATCTTGGTTGGAACCTTCTTTGAGGTTGAAGGACTGAATGTGTCAACTTGGCAAATTAATTTTAACAAAATCATTTACTCCTAAACCACCAAGATCAAACGCCCCGAATCAAATTTTCAAATCCGTTCAAGTTTTTCATAATCTATAAGTTCTAAACTATTTTGATCAAGATGATAAACAAGGGTTTCTAAAATTCTTTCAAATCCAATGGTTAAAACTCTTTAAACTGATTTTGGAAAATTGTTCGCTCGAACGAATTGGGTGTTTATGCATAAAAGTGTTTGGATTGAAGTGAGTTATGTTAAAACCTTTCTTAGTGTCCATTAAACTTGTTTCAATCGTCCAAAACCATCCCGAATCTTTAAATTTCATTAATTTGAATTCTAGGGTTCTTGCGCGTATATAGGGTTTTTCTATTCTGTGATATGTTATTAGGTGGTCAAGAAAGTGTTAGAATAAGTATATATGCATGTTTTGAACCTTTAAATTAGCCCAGAAACATCTAAACTGTAAGAATTTAAGTCTTAGGTTTTTAGGGTTCATATCCCATGAATCTTCTAATTCTGTGGTGGAAATGTGTTATATCTTGTTCCATTACACTCATATGACATCTAGGACACTCCAGAAACATTCTTGTTTGATTTGTGTAGCTATATCCCTTACACGTAGTTTAAGGGTTTAGGGTTTAAGTAATTTTACGCCTAAGTCTTTCTGTGTGTATCTGATATGTTCTTATGCTTATTTTGTGATCTAAAAGATGTTTGGAGTTAACTGCAATCAAGTTTTCATGTTTATATTTAACAGGTTAATTATTCGTAATGTCAGAATCTTTAGGTGTTCAAACCGTTACGCTTAAGGAATACTTTATGCGTAAAGGTTACGCCTAAGAGAAATCTTACGCGTAGCTCTTACGCATAAGGGGTCTACAGTGGATTACGTGTATCCTGGAAAGATATTCGTAAACAAGGCTTGTTACGCATAAGCTTTACTCTTACGAGTAAACTGTACTCGTAATATCTAGCTTATCCTTACGCGTAAGCTTAAAGCCTTTGAACTTGTCTTACGCGTAAGAAACTCTTACGCCTAAGCTTGGTCTTACGCTTTAGTTTACTCCTACGCATAAACTCCTTTCTTACGCATAAGGATCCTTGTTACACATAACCCACTGTTCACTACATTTTGGCCTAGTACGCATATGTTACTTGTTAAATGTTACGCATAAGTCACAAATACCTGATGTTTCATATAAGCTTAAAAAAGTTAATGTGTTGTGTGTTAAGTGAAATATTGGACTTTGAAATTTCAAAATTAACATGTCACGTAACTTATCACATCAACTTCAATCAATTGGAATAATGTGACTTAGGACTTGTAACTAACATAAACATGTTACCATAAAACAAGGATTTAGATAATAAATCAGACTAAAACAAACACATTGTGTTTCCATATGTATGTCTTTTTGTCTAATGTCTTTCAGATCACAAAATGGCTGCAAATCAAGCAATCATCAATGCTCCAGCAGAGCTCTTGATGGCAAACACATTCCCAGCTGGATACGACAAAACAATTGGCAAGAACAATCTCCGTGTCATCTTCAACAACTTCATATGCTCATAATCATCTTGCAGAATTGATGTGGACATCCTTCTGCAACATCCATTCAAATTCATGCTCACGAAGTCATCCTGATGATGAGTATGATTCAATGGAAGAGGAAATAAAATTTCATAAGACATTTAAGCAGAAAAGGATGGAATACCATGCTTCAACCTTTCCGGTTAATCAACCCGGTGGGGCAGGAGGGTCAAGTAGTAGTCCTCCACTTATGGAAGATCCATTGCAAACATCTCTTACCCCATCCGATCCGGTTAATCAACCCGGTAAGGATCAGGGTGTCACTGTCACCACAACTGTTGAAATGAAGCAACCACAACAACAACTAAAACATCCGCAAGAAGAAAATCATGGTGAAGATGTGGAAATATATGACGAAGGAGATTACGATCATGATAAGGATGAAAGAGTCCCTGATGATGATGATTTGGCGGCTGAAGAGGAAATGATTAGAAAAGAGGCAAAAGAAGCTGCTAGATCTGAGGAGGAAAAGTTTAAGAAGGAATCAGACAACTACATAGTTGACAATCCAATACACAAACCTCAACAGTCTTCCGAACCACCTCTTGACACTTCCACCAAACCCAAATCATCATCTCAATCATCACCTCCATCAACAAAAGAAACAACTAAGTCAACATCAAAATCTGTTAAGAAGGCAACTCCATCCAATGATTCGAAAAATGGTTAAGCAGGTTATCACCACTACACAACAAGATACAACCACCACCATCTGATCAACCAAGGGTTTCAGAAACCACACCACCAATGAAGAAAACCGGTTATCACTTTACATACACTGGTGGTGAGAATCATGACATGCCTGAGCCCCAACCTGAACCTCAACCGAAATTTAGATCAAGTACATTATTGCACTCCTTGTTTTCATACGCATCAAAAGAGCGTGTTGAAGTTCTTCACCTCGGGGTCGAATCTTACCTAAATTCTACACTTCATCGGAATCAATCAAGAACCTCAGTACAAAATCGTTCATAAACAAAAGTTTGGGTTTGTCTACCAAAGTGAAAATCATCATACTTGCTTCATGGCTTTCGATGAAATTCACTAAGTTCTATGACGCCACCCTGGAGATGGTTCGAGATGGATTGACATATCGATTGAAGGACTTGAGTTGGGTATAATTCAAACGAAGAGATGAAATTCAAAGGATCGCAAGGATGTTCGTTGATTTATCACTAGGATTGATGAATGTTTGATTCATCGGGATCAGATGCAACGGTTGGAGTGCTATGTGGAAGGATGACCAAACTTTCCAATTTTGACTTTCCAACGTCCTTAGAAAGTAGCTGATCGTCTATAATCATTGGGTACTCTCTTGATTGAGATTTTGTTTGTTTGATTATCTGACTATGGCTTGTGCACACATCACAGTGTACAACCCGGTCTTGTAATGAAAGGACCCTGTGGTACGCTTCAGTGCCACAATCCTTATAAAAGGAGCGAAAGCTTCTTACTTTTGAGTAAAACCCATCAAACCTTTCACTTTTAAAAGGTTTTGCTCAAAAGAACAAGTACTTCCCCTTACGATTTCAAAACCTCAAAAGTTAGTATTACTTGTTGAGGGGGAGTATTTGCTAAAAACTTTGTTCACAAATTGTTCTTCGTGATAATCTTCCCACAAAACTCGAAATGGTCATATTTAATATCAAAACGTTATCAAAAATAACATTTATATGCCATTTTTTAGGGGGAGAAAATTATTGTGATAAGAAATATGTTGATTTGCTATTGAATCGTCGTGTGAAAAGACTTAACCCATGAATTGACGGAATCTGAATAGTCATACATTGAAAAGATTTGTCTTCGAAAGACTTATCCAAGTAAATTGTACCTATTTGAGAAGCTCTTGATAGACATGAACTTTGACGGGTTTGACAACCTTTCGAGGTTTGTCCACACCTTCAAGGTAGTTATTAGAGCTAGTTGTCACCTAAAAGCTGACAATGTAACTCTTTAACTATGCAACGTAACCGTGTCCCTCGGGGAATTGTCTATCTTGAGTCGATCAATTCAAAAGTGCGCACTGTTCTCTCACCGTGCAGATTTCTGTCTAAAACACTTAAGCACGTATGGAGGGGGAGTATTTCTGCAAATGATCAAACTCTTACAGTGGTACAAAATGTTTTTCAATCATAACCACTTTGAGAGATTTTCAAGAAAATGGTTTTGTGGCAACATAGGTTAGTCATGGAGTTATAAGGTGACTAAGGTTAGGAATAACCGTCCTATGATCTGCCAGAGCCGGAGGGATCTACCCAAGGACATTACAAATAGTTAGTACTTAGAAGTCCTTAGGTATGATTATAAAAAGGAGAAAATGAGAATCGGAGAAAGAAGGAGTTGAAGAATTAAAAAGAAATGCAAAGAAAAGGGTGAAAAGAAATAGCCCTCCAGATTATTCAACTTAGGGCAGACACCGGGTTCAATTCATATGCTACTGGTTGTCACTTAGTGACACCGGTATTGAAGATTAAAAGTCGTCATGGACCCAGTGACGCATGCACTAAACCTTCTTATCCACTCAAGTTTCTCCCAACAGAAGCTTGTTTCATTCTCACAGGGAACCCTACGTAAACTATCGGCTTTCTCTTAGAGATTGCTGGTATTGAAGAAGGAGACCCTCTCCCTAGTCTCCGCTCAGGAAAACCAAAGTGCACTATTGAGTCTAGAGCCACGAGATTCATCAAAAGATCTCTTAGGTACACTTGACAATTCATCGCTTGTCGTTCAACAATAAGAACGCAAGTGATATATTATCGTGTCCTTCACAGATCTTAGCAATCTGTCGAGAAAATTTATGAGAGGTTCACATATGTGATCCTCAGTGATTGAATGGAAACTCCTGCCAGGGCCAACATCAAACAGCCCTGACAGCAGGTCACTTCGGTAACTCCTCGTGGATTACGCTTAGTGTGTCTCAAACGATCAACAGTCATGAGGTGATGCTTCGGTGTACCTCAGCGACTCATCTGAACTGTAGGTGTACTTCGGTACATCGTGTTATCTCACTTGTGGGACTCCAGTTCAGGAACTGCCTTTGTGAGAATTAGAGATATGTTTTCACACTATGCTGTTAACACCCTCGAAATTCAAACTTGTAAGTGCCGGAATCCGCTTATTACTAACCGTGTGTATGTTTTCCTCTTATGGAAGCTCTGGAGCGGACTGATCGTGCAGATTCTTCACATGCTCATACCAACATCATCACTAATGCAAGTTCTCTCAAAAGGCAACACAAAAGTCAGAATGATTCTTCATCAAGTCAAAGAATCTACAAAGTTTAAAGACTAAGAGAACTACATCAGTACTGAAGTCCAGCGTTAAATGAGCGCGTGAGCATGTTGAAGAAAGACGTGGAGACACTGGAGCAACGAAGCAGACCTAATGCAGACAACAACAACATACTATCACTACCATTACAAAGAACAAAGATCAAAGAACAAAGAAAATGATGATGTCAAAGCAGTAATTTTCTAAGGAAACAATTTCTCTACACTGGGGAGATTGTTCGAATCAAGGCAATTTGTTGGGAATTACGGCAAACTACTGGATCTGCTGAAGAGTATCTGCCGAAGAGTTTCTGCCGAAGAAGAATGGATTCTGCTGAAGTTATACTTTAGCAGAAGTGTTAAAGCAGAAATCGTGATTCTGCTGAAAGTGCGAATCCACGTAGGAGAGATAAGCTCAGTATGTAGTAAAAGTCAGCGCCGTATGAAAGATAGGTTGGCGCCGTATTGTATAGAGCTTACTCAGAATAAACAATATGATTAGTAAAACAATATGATTAGTTGCATGGTTGTCTAGATGCATGCTTGGTCTATGTTTGTATTAGGAGCGTACATTGTAAACGCTCGTGAGTAACAAGAGGTTTCTTGCCTATAAAAGGAACCATAATAGTTTGTAATAGATAAGTTTTTCAAAAGTCTTTCAAGTCTTGTAAAATATCCGAAACATAGAGTTTCTATAATAAAAAGATCCATAGAGGATCAAAGAGTTCTTAGTTATTATAACTTGTATTTACTTTCCGCTATAAAATACGAGTTGTAGAGATCTTCTATTAGTTTGCTTGTGATTACATAGGCAACACTAACGATCTCCGAGTGCTTAAGATCTATCAAGGTCTGTGTGTGTTCAACAAGTGGTATCAGAGCCTCGGGAAAGTCTCTACGATACTAAGAACCATTCTCACCCCCATACAACCAAACATTCACTCACCATGCCTGGATCCGATAATGAAACTGAAGTCACCAACACAAACAACACCAACACCACTTCCATGCAACAGCTTAGTCTTTCAAACAGTAATGGTAAATTTCCTAATTTGAAAAGGGAAGAGTATGATCTTTGGACTATGAAGATGGAAAACTGGATTTCCAATATTGATTGGAATCTGTGGGAGGTAGTGAAGAAAGGAAACAGTCTAAAGAAATGATTCCAGACAGGGATGGGAAGTTTATCATGGCTCCTCCAAAAACTGCTGAAGAGGTGCTGGCTATGCAGAGAGAGCACAAAGTAAAAACTATTTTGCTTCAAGCCATTCCTGAAGATCACCTGTGTGATTTTCACCATATGGATGATGCAAAGGACATATGGATGGCTCTTAAAGCAAGGTTCGGTGGAAATGAAGAATCGAAGAGAATGAGGAAGTCTATGCTGAGACAACAATTTCAAGACTTTAATATCTCCGAAGAAGAAGGTATCCACAAGGGATACGACAGGTTCCATAGGATTTTGAGTCAGCTAAACCAGCTGAATGCAAAACCTGATAATGATGACTGCAACTCAAAGTTCCTTCGATCTTTGCCTCCATCATGGTTACATGTAAGTATAGCCCTCAAGGCTAAAGGTGGGTTGGACATGCTCACCTTTGATGAGTTGTACAACAGACTCAGAACTCTTGAACCTGATGTCAGAACTCCCTACCGTACATCTTCTTCTGGCCATGCAGCTTTTGTTGGGACATCTCACTCCAACATGATGGTACATGCTCCTAGTTCCAACTACTTTCCATCATCATCTTGTGCTCCCACTCCACCGCATAACACTCGTCCCACTCCACCATGTTCTCAAAATAAATCTAGTAGTGTGATGGAGGATGTTCTTCATTCATTTGTTGCTGATTATGATACTCAGCAGTATCTTGCATATGAAGACTTTGATCAGTTGGACCCACTTGAAATGGAGGAGATGAAACTGAAAATGCAGGTGGCATTGCTGTCAGTGGACATCAAAAGGTTTGAAGAGAAGTCTGGGAGGAAGTTTGCTTTCAAGGGAAAGGAACCAGCTCGCTTTGATAGGAGAAAAGTCAAGTGTTTCACTTGCCACCAGATGGGGCATTTCTCAAGGGAATGCAAAGACAGGAAAAGTGGAGATGGAGCTAACTACATTTCCTATCAGCAGAAACAGCAGGAAGCTGGAGCTTCAGCAGCTCTCCTCACCATGGATGAACAGGTCAACTGGACTGCACATGAACCTGTGAATGAGGAAGCTCATGATACTGATAAGCTTGGATTGCTGGCAAGGTGTACTTCGGATGAAAGGCATGATCAGTTTGCCTTGATGGGACTATCTCAGGTACACAACTGTATATTTGGTTGTAGTCTAAGATACAATGAACTTAAAGAAGAATATGATGCTATGAAACCTAAGTTTGATGAATGCTATGTTGAAAATGAAGCTCATAAACTAGCATCAAAAACAATAGAAAGACAAAAAGTATGGTTTCAAAAGAATCAAATAGCTTATGAAGAAAAGATAAAGGTGTTACAGTTTGATCTAGAAGTTGCAAATAATTACTTAAAACTGTCTGAGAAAGCAAAGGATGAAGCTGTGTCTGAGAACCTAGAGCTTAAATAAAAACTAGCTGAGGAAATAGCTAGGCATAAGGAATGGTTAATTTCAGGTGATAATCTGGCTAGAGAAATCTATAACAGTCAATCAGTAACCTCTGGCTTAGGATTAGGCTTTCAAAAGTATGTAGGAGTAGAAGCTAAGTATGATGGTGGTAAATCCACACCAGCAAAGTTAGCTAACTTTGTTAAAGAAGGTGAAATGCATGCTGTCCCTGGACCTATTAGAGGTGAATTTATGCCCATTGACCTATCCATCACTGTTGACTTTGATGGATCACATCATCTATATGGCAGAAAGTCAAAAGACTTGCCAGACCCTGATACCTCATCTAATGACTTTGTCTCTTGCTCTGACAGTGACAATTCATCGGATCAAGGGTCTACTTCCTATGAAAGCTGTGATTCAAATGAGAAGTCTGACCTTCCCAAGCCTGAGCCTACACCCAAGCCTGCACCCCAGTCTACTTAGAAGCCTTCTAGGGAAGCTGCTGAGGAATCAACTTCCAAGACAGTTTCTTCTGAAGACTTATCTTTTAAATCTTTGAATAATCAGTCTGTTAAAAACAATTCCTTGAATGTTTCTGATTTAAGTACTTCTACATGTAATCAAACATCTCCCTATTTGAATAAATCTTCCAAGAAGAAGACATGTTTTGTATGTGGAAGTAAATTTCATTTAATTAAGGATTGTGATTTTTATGAGCAAAGATTGGGTGCATGTGCTACTCACCAGAAACACAAATCTAAGTGGACCAATGTTGATAATATTCCACCTTATGTCCCACAAGCAGCTAATACTGACTCTCATTGGAGAAGTTCAGTTGCCAGACCTTATGTGCAACAAACTAGCCCATACTTTAATCATAGTTATTGGCCTACATATGTTGACTCTATGTATGCTGGGATGGGATATGGGAGCACTGCTGTGAAGTCCTCAGCAGGTTGTTCTTGGACTGTCAAGGGACCCAATCATCAATGGAGGACCAAGAACAATGGTGGATCCTCTAAATCTTCATGGCCTACACTTGTGATCCACAAGGCAGGTTCAAGTCAGTAATGACTTGAACCTCCGTTGAATACTAACTATGTATATATTGTATTGTTGTTTGTAGGATCATCCCCTTAAGCATAAGAATATTGGAATTGTTGATAGTGGCTGTTCCAGAAGCATGTCTGGAAACAGAGATATGATGCACAATTTTGTTCCTATAGAAGGAGGTGGCAATGTGACTTTTGGAGGAAGTGATGGGAGTATCACAGGGAAAGGGACCATAAAGACACCTCATCTGGATTTTGAAAATGTGTACTATGTTAAGGAACTTCAGCATTTCAACTTGTTCTCCGTTTCACAAATCTGTGACACTAAGAACAAAGTTCTCTTCTCTGAGAATGAATGTCTTGTGCTGTCTAAAGACTTCAAACTCCCAGAAGAAACTTCAATTCTGCTGAAAGTTCCTCGAACTCACAATTTATACACATTCAACCTTAATGAAGTTCAACCAGGTGGTGACCTCACTTGTTTGGTGGCTAAAGCATCTCTTGATGAGTCTACTAAATGGCATAGGAGGATGGCTCATGTGAATTTCAAGACCATAAACAAACTCTCTAAAATGGGTCTTGTTGAAGGTCTTCCCTCCAAAGTTTTCACCATTGATCATAATTGCGCCGTATGCAACAAAGGAAAACAACACTAACAAATCTGCTGAAGGCTATGCTGTTTTTTCTCATGTTCCTTCTCAAGTGTCTTCAGACTTTGGAGAACCTCACACACGCTTTCCAAAACCCTCCGATCTTGGAAATCATCAACCCAAAGCTGGCATCTTCACTTCACCCTCTTATGATGCTGAATTTGAACCAACACTCACTAATCTTGATTCATCCATTGATGTCAGCCCCACTGCTACTCAGAGGATCAACATTGCTCATCCTCAATCCAACATCATAGGTGATCTTCTGGCACCTGTTAGAACTCGAAGGGCTATAACAAGTCCTCAATTTGGGCAGATTGCTTTTCTCTCTTATGTCTCCAACCAGCAAAGAGACAATCACACAGACTTCAAACATTGTCTGTTTGCTTGTTTTCTTTCTCAAGTGGAACCAACAAGTGTTTCTCAAGCTCTTAACGATTCAAGCTGGCTAGAAGCAATGCAAGAAGAAATGCAACAATTTCACAATCAGCAGGTTTGGATCTTGGTTCCACTCCCTGATGGCAAGTATGCCATTGGGACAAAGTGGATTCTGAAGAATAAGAGAGATGCTCGGGGTGTTGTGATAAAAAAACAAAGCAAGATTAGTAGCTCAAGGCTTCAGACAAGAGGAAGGGATTGATTATGATGAAGTGTTTGCCCCTGTTGCCAGAGTTGAAGCAATTCACATTTTCTTGGCTTATGCTTCTTACATGGGTTTCATGGTGTATCAAATGGATGTTAAAGGTGCTTTTCTGTATGGTGAGATTGAAGAGGAGGTTTATGTCACTCAACCCAAGGGATTTGAAGACCCAGATCACCCAAATCATGTTTACAAGGTTGTTAAAGCTCTATATGGCTTACATCAGGCACCTAGAGCTTGGTATGCTAGCCTTTCATCATTCCTGCTAAAGCATGGCTATAGGAGAGGTGCTATTGATAAAACTCTGTTCCTAAAGAAGAATTACTCAGACATCATTCTTGTGCAAGTTTATGTGGACGACATTATTTTTGGCTCCACAAACGAAGCTTGGTGCAGGGAATTTGAGGAACTAATGAAGGGTGAATTTCAAATGAGTGCTATGGGAGAGCTTACTTTCTTTTTGGGTCTCCAAGTTCAGCAGAAACAAGATGGCATTTTTATCTGTCAAGATAAATATGTGAGGGACATTTTGAAGAAGTTTGGTATGGAAGGGGTTAGGACTGCCACAACACCTTATGAAGCTCCAAAGACTAAAGCAAATAATGAACCAGATCTACCTGTGAATGTTCATCTGTACAGGTCCATGATTGGTTCATTGATGTATCTAACAGCTTCAAGGCCTGATATTACGTTTGCTGTGAGTGTTTGTTCTCGACATCAAGTCACTCCATTTACTTCCCATCTTAATGCTGTCAAGAAGATCTTTAAGTACCTCAAAGGCCAACCTCTTTTAGGCCTTTGGTACCCAAAAGAGTCTCCTTTCAAGTTGGAAGCATATAGTGACAGTGATTATGCTGGTGCAAATCTGGATAGAAGATCCACAACTGGAGGCTGCCAATTTCTTGGCAAAAGGTTGATTTCTTGGCAATGCAAGAAACAAACCATTGTGGCTGCCTCAACTACTGAAGCAGAGTATGTTGCTGTTGCAAATTGCTGTGGACAGGTCCTTTGGATTCAAAACCAATTGCTGGACTATGGGTACAAATTCATGAACACTACAATTCATATCGATAATCAAAGTACCATCTGCATAGTCAAAAATCCAGTTTTTCACAGTCGAACAAAACACATTGAAATCAGGCACCACTTTATAAGAGATGCATATGAAAAACATTTGATAAAAGTGGCTAAAATTCATACTGATGATAATGTGGCAGACTTGTTAACAAAAGCGTTTGATGGACCAAGGTTTCAACACCTCGTGGTCAATATTGGAATGTTAAACCCTTGACTGCATAGTTTAAGGGGAGGCATAGGCCTCAGGGGAGGATTTGTGCAAACTCTGCATATTTTTGTGTCATATTTCTCTACAAATAGTTTTCCTTTTTCTGTAAATTTTCTTCTATCATTAGATTTGTAAAAACATCATTTTGCCTATAGTGATAGCGTTTATTTAATATATGTTATCTTTTTAATTTTCTCTAATTTGCATTTTAACCTATGTTTTTCATAATTCTTTACTAACACTAACTCTTTAGTTTGTTTGTCTTTGTGTTGTTCTTGTGTGTTTTGTTTGTGTCTATTTTGCAGTTGTCTGGATTGCATTTTGTCTATTCCTTGTCTGAACTGCAGTCTGTCTATCCCATGATCAAGATCAAATTCATCAAGTGTGGTTCATTAGTATATGGTCAAGATAGCTAAAAGATTGTTGCTTGTTTCTTCTGAAATCAAAAGTACTGAAGCAAACAATTTGATTCCACTGAAGTTATAACACTGAAGAAAAGAAATTGAAGTCAAATTGTTCATTCATTCATTCAAGAAACAGTTTACAGCTTACAACTTACATAAAGTCAACCTACTACAAATGCATCTTCAAGATACGAGCTGTACACTTAAGCTAATCCTAATCTAGTGCATATCATCCATTCCAACATCTAAGTGAATGTTGGATATGCGTTAGATGCTGGCTTTGCTTTTGTGGGTCTTGCATAACCACCCATTCCGTCTATCTAGATGGCTGGATATGCATGACCAGTACGACGAAGATGCTAAGGACCAAAATGGAGAGGATGGATTGATACAAACGTTTATGATGACGATGACCACGCATGATGACGGAGAAAAATAACGTCTCCTGTGTGCAATACATCCACCCTCTCTAAGCCCTTCTAGTATACGATGTGTGTTGATGCACCAAATGATGGCGCAGTGAGACCAATAACCACCTCTCTATCTTTGGGGAGTGGCGGATTCCTGGCACGAGGCCTTTGTTGAGGCCGAGGTGCTGGAGGTTGGGAGTATGATGTTCCCTCCTTATAGGAGTCATCAGAATCATCAGCAGATTCACTTGGATTCACTACACTATCATCTTCTGAAGAAGGAAGAAAGGGTGATTTATTTGGTCGTGGATAGGGTTGAGGAAAGTAATGTAGCCATGGGTTTGATTCACCACTTGATGATGATGAAGAGGATGATGAAGATGAGGTTGTGAGATCTATGATCTCAGGTTTGGTATTCATGGTACAATTTGGTTAATTGGGGTTTATTTTTACATCTAGGGTTTGTGGTAAATATTTGGGGATCTTGATGAAGAGATAAGTAACATTGGGATCATTTTATATACGGGTTCGAGGTTCAATGAAAATTAATGCGAGTGGGTGGCACAGTAATTCTAGAAACTTACCGAAGATAGTCTTATCTTTGATGCATTCTGCTGAAGTTATAACTTCAGCAGATTAACCATGTTTCTGCTGAAGTGTTATTTTGGGTTGGGTCAAAGATGCAATACACGTAAGCAACGGTCAACCAAACGGTCCATTTTTCTTTGACTATAATTTGGGCAAAAACTATCACTCCACCATCACTCTCTTCAAATCAATCCAATTCCCTCTCATCCTGCATCCACAAACACTCACCACTTCAAGAAACATAACCCTAAAAACTCATATCTCTCATGGCTCTTGGATTTAAACATGATCACAACAAAGTTGCATTTCTGGGAAACGGTAAGGGATATGAATTGTACGAACCAATGGTGGAATTCTTGAAAAGGTCCAAGATTTGTTATGCTCTAACTCATTCTCCGAATGAGATATATGAATCACTAGTTACTCAGTTTTGGTAATCTGCTGAAGAAAGGAATGAGACAAAGATTAGGGCTGTGATTGACGGAATAGAGCACATAGTGTCAGAGGACCTAATTCGGAGGAAGCTTCACTTGGAAGATGCTGATGGAGCATTTCACTCTAATCAGGAAGACGTACTTACAGGGCTAAGGGCAATTGGCTATCGTGGTACAAGGACTGATATGTGGCTGAAAAAGGAACTTTGCCCGAAGTGGAGGTTCCTGGTTCACACACTGCTTCAATGCATAAGCAACAAGTCAGGAGGATGGGACCAGTTCTCTACTCAACTGGGATATGGTATTGTGTGTCTTTCCCAAGGGATAACTTTCAATTTTTCTAAGTATATTTTTGAAAACATGGTTGAAAATATTCAAAAGAAAAAGGCCAAATTTTTAATGTACCCAAGGTTTCTACAAATGATTCTAGACACCACTACCCAAGCCCAATCTTTTTATCCCATAGGTACTTTAACTGCTAAATTGTTTGCAACCATGAGAACCCACTTTCAGGGGGAACATCATCCCTTGCTAGCAGCCATGTTGCCTTAAGGTAATGAGGCTGCTGATGAGGAGAATGTGGCTCATGATCCTCCTTCTTCACCTGTTGCTACTGATGGTAATCCATTAGTTAACATAGATGAGGGCCCCTCATCAACTGTTGAAGCAACTCATGTTGCTCCAGACCAGCCACCTTGTCCCAGTCCAACACCCACACTAGTTACTCATGATGAGTCTGATCTTAATAGACTACCCACACCAAGTTCTGTTAGGGATCCTCTCAATGAAGATCTTCCTCACATTGAGCATGACCTTGATTCTACTGAAAGGTCCAATGAAGCTCCCTTTACCACAGAGCAATCTGGTGGTGGAGCTGAGGACCCTATTACACTCTCATCTGTCTATGCTCTTGTCAACAGGTATGCTGCTGAGGTGTCTAGTCTGAAAAAGGAGCTTGCGGAGACCAAGTCCTCTCTTGGTAATAAGATTGAAGAACTACATAATCAAGTCAAGGAATTAGAGGACAAACTTAAAGGAGGCTCCAAAAGGAAGCTTGTGGTTTCTTCTGATGAAGAACAAGAAGTACCTCATTTTGAGTCTCTGGATATGTTGGCTGATGTTTCTCTCAATGATCCTTCATCATTAGTTGCTGCTTCCTCAAAGAAGAAGGAACCTGTTCTTTACAAAAGAAGAAAGAAATCTTATTTAAGTAAGGTTTCTTCTGAAGCTTCAAAGGAACCTGGTGTTGACAAGGCTGCATCTGCTGATATACAATTGGAAGATGTATCTTCGGATCCTAATCAATCTTCATCTGTTCAAGAAACAACAGGCCCTTCACCTTCAGCAGATCTTTCTGATGTTGTTGCCATGACCACTCCAGTTGATAATCTGCATCAACATGTTGACTTGGGTATTGCTACTGAGGTTCCTGTCGTTGATTTAACTGAAGATGAGTGTGCTAAGAAGCCTGATGATAAAGGGAAAGATGTAATAACTGAAGATGAGCTTGGTCCAGACCTGGTAAGTGAGGAGGAAAGACTAGGTCAAGCAAGTAGATTGGCTGAGTTTGAGAAGTCAAAGGAAAGTGAAGTATTGGCTCATCAACTTGAAACAGAGGACTTTTCATCTTTAACTCCTGAGAGAAGAAGAGAACTGGATGCAATGCGGGTTCAGATGCCTGCTGAACACTGGGATGTTCTAACTCAGCAAGTCATTTCAAGACCTTCTCTTGCTCAAAGTATACTAGGTGGAGATTTCCTCAGTGACAATTATGTGGAGCAAATGATGGCTCAGGGAAGACAAAGGAAGCAAGAAGCTATTGCGCAAAGGAGAGCCATCAAAGCTCAGAAGAACAAAGAGAAACCTCCTACTAAAGCTGAAATGAGAATGGTGGTGAAAAATCAATGCTCGATGTACAACTCTGGCTTAACAATGAAACAAGTCAAGGCTTTTCCTGATCATGTCCTGTTTCGCAAATATAATCAGATCATGAGGGAAAAATCATCATCTTCAACACATTCTACCAACTTGAGAAGGATTACAGAGAATGAAGTTGCTCAAGAAGCCAAAAGACTCAAGTCTGATGATGCTCCAGCCAAGGAATCATCTCCAGTCATTCCTGCTGAAGCAACTTCTGAAGTTGCTTCTTCTACTGACAAGGGTCCATCTGCTGAACCATCTACCAATTCTCCTAAAGCACCTGATATATCTGCCCCCACTTCATCTGTGGCAATCATTGTCACACAAGAAACTTCTGGAGTTAAGGAAGCTGATCTCGCAGAAATAAAAACAGAAAGGGCAATAAAGATGCTTCACAGGATGAATGCACTACGTGAAGGTGTTCCAGCTAACTCTCCCTCTGCCTCTTCAAGCCTTACCACAAATATTCAAACTGAAAATGCTCCCTCTGGGGAAATCCATAAGTCTGGTGGGAGGAAGAAGAGAATGGCCAAAAGATCTCCTGTGGATCTTGAAGCTGATAACTCAACTTTCATTAAAGAGGGTTCTGCTGCTGATTTTCCTGAGGAAGATCAAAATGTGTTGGTCAAATGGAATCTGAAAGATGATGAGATGAATGTCATTCATCGACAGGATTCCACTTCAATGGAATTCACCTTTCTGAAGGAAATTCTACACTTGGTAGACAGGGCAGATTTGATTACTTTATACACTCTTGTTACCTCCCATTACTGCAACAAGGAACCACAAGGTTCTGGGATGTTCTTACCGGGAGATCTTCAAGTCCTGATTAACTCTCATTCTCCCAACAGTAAAGCACATTCCATTTGGGAGAACTCACATCGGTGGAAGGTTGCGTCCTGGAGATTCTATCCTCTCCCTCGTGTACATGTATTGGAGACTAAGAGTGGGATCACTGTCTGCATGCTTGCTGAACGAAAGTATCCATTGCCCAAGAGACTTATGGAAAA